>WAAF01013399.1:22481-145450 GCA_013400475.1 Tricholaema leucomelas
AGTGGGGTAGGAAGCAAGTGGATTAATCAAAGAGATGGTAGGTGAGGTTAGAGAGAAAATGCAGCCCACAGCCCGGACAGAGAGCAACTCCCTTATCTATGTTTATACTCTTGTTCTTATACATCTCAGCAAGCCTATGAGTGAAGTAGATATCACCATTGTTTCCCTTTCACAGCCTGTAATCTAGTTCTTCTCACTAAAACACTCTAGCTAGCTTCAAACTAGCACACTTTGATTCTGTGTGATTCTGTGACAGTGACATACCCTAAGAGAGGATGAAGGAAAAAACAGCAGGGCCCAATCCAAACAGATTTTATCACTGCACTAGTAGCTGAGTTTGGCTTAAGTGTAGCTATGTAGTATGTGAAGAGTGGAGAGCCCAATGATGCATCATGTTTCATTACTTTGACTAATGAACTTTGATTTAATTGATCATCTGTGAATTATACTAGAGGACCTTTCTGCAGTAGCCTGCAGTGTATTTCAGCAATAACTGTTGTAATTTTATCCCCAGTCACAAAAGAAATTCGTGTTCTGTAATGCTTCTTTGAACCAAATACTTAGGATTTTATAGCTTTATCTCCTATAGGGAAGGATAAAAAGATGGAACTGACTAACGATATTCCACTAGCACTTATTTAACAATGCATTTAGGTTGGATGTTAGCAACAAATTCTTTACCATGAGGATGGTGGCATGCTGCTACAGGTTGCTGAGGAAGATAGCTGAGGCCCCATCCCTAAAGATATTCCAGGTTAGATTCAACAAGGCTCTGAGCAAGCTGATCTAGTGGAGGATGTCCCTGATCACTGTAAGGGGTTTGAATTAGACGACATTTGGAGATTCCTTTAAATCAAAACCATTCATGATGTACCAAGTATCATTCTCTTTATTATTTCTAGAAACAAAGGCATTGCCCAAAACCCTTGATTAAGACTTTTTTCTTTTTCTTGGAGATATCACAATGGCTTCTCTACTTGTGTTTTAGTTCTTTTTCCTGCTTTCCTGTATCGCCCTGAGAGTCTCACCACTCCTCTCATAGGTGCATGCACAAAGCCTCCACCTATATTCTAGATCTGCTTTCACTTTCCATTTCCCAATGTATAAAATCTAAACATCTAGTGGAGGTGCTCAAATCTTCTCCCTTGAGTGGAGATGTATACATGATTTATTCAGCAGTCTAATTATGGTGGGGATTTTTTCCCTCTGCTTTTGTTTTTTGTTTGGTTTGTTTTTTTGAAATAAAGTGTGGTGTTTGTTTGGTTTTGATTTTTTCTTTTTATCTATTTCAAAAGCTACTGTATTACAGTTATTAGTTACATATAACTTGACTGGTGAGAGCAATGGAGAGTTTTAGCCATTTTAGCAGCTTGAACATTCATCTTCCTTTTGCATTAAACAGAATAACTTTCTCTATGTGACTAAGTAGTGGTTAAACATTTTTGTACTTCTGCATAGATATTCAATACCGATAATGGATTTGACATTAAATAATGACTATGTTGAAAGAATTTTTAGAAGACAGAATTCAAAATTACATCAATACAGAAATCTTCTAAAATCCAGAGTGAAATTCAGCTTGACAGACAGCAAGCACCAAAGCATGGTTAAGCAACTATCATGCGTCAGGTGGCAGAAATGGTCCCAAGGGCTATAGATACACCACAAATTTTAAATTGCATTCTATATTAACACTGCAATGTTTTACAGAAGATACAAAAAGTAGAATATCCTGCTCCAAAGTGATTAGTAAACTCTCAGCTGAAGCACTGCCTGTTTTATCATGCATTAAAGGAGAGGTAGACACATCTCAGAGCAGGAACCACTGTAACGTGGCAGAGAAACACTTGTTTTGGAAGGTTTAAGTAAGTGTCAGAGAATTACAGAATATATCTGGTTGGCAGAAACATCAAAGATCATCCAGTCCAACCCTTGACCCAGCATTGAAGAGTCAGCATTAAACCATGTCCCTAAGCACCAGTCCACATGCTGCCTGAACTCCTCCAGGGATGGTGACTCCAGCACTGCCCTGGGCAGACCACTCCAATGTTTGATGACCTTTGCAGTGAAGCAATATTTCTTAACATGCAGCCCAAATCTCCCTCCGTGCAGCTTACAACCATTTCCTCTAGTCCTGTCACTCGCCACCAAGGAGCAGAGGCAGCCCCCTCTTTACTCCAACCTCCCCTCAGATAGCTATAGAGACTGATAAGGTCTCTCCTCAGCCTCCTCTTCTCCAGACTGAACAACCCCAGCTGACTTACACACTCCTTATAGGACAGGTGCTCTAGGCCTTTCACAAGCCTTGTTGCCCTTCTCTGGACACACTCCAGCACCTCAATGTCACAGAATCACACAATCACAGAATGTAAGGAGCTAGAAGGGATTTTGAAAGATCATCCAGTCCAACCCCCCTGCCAGAGCAGGATCACCTACACCAGATCACACAGGAACATGTCCAGGCAGGCTTAAAATATCTCCAGAGAGGGAAAATCCACAACTGCCCTCGGCAGCCTGTTCCAGTGTTCTGTCACACACTGAAAAAATTGCTCCTTATGTTTCCATGGAACTTCCTATGCTTCAACTTTTACCCATTGCCCCTTGTCCTGCCATTTGGCATCACCAAGAAGAGCCTGGCTCCATCCTCTTGGTGCTCACCCTTTCCAGATTTACAAACATTGATGAGGTCACCTCTCAGTCTCCTCTTCTCCAAGCTAAATAGCCCCAGCTCCCTCAGTGTCTCCTTGTAAGAGAGATCCACTCTCTTAATCATCTTTGTGGTTCTGTGCTGGACTCTCTCAAGCAGTTCTATGNACACTGAAAAAATTGCTCCTTATGTTTCCATGGAACTTCCTATGCTTCAACTTTTACCCATTGCCCCTTGTCCTGCCATTTGGCATCACCAAGAAGAGCCTGGCTCCATCCTCTTGGTGCTCACCCTTTCCAGATTTACAAACATTGCTGAGGTCACCTCTCAGTCTCCTCTTCTCCAAGCTAAATAGCCCCAGCTCCCTCAGTGTCTCCTTGTAAGAGAGATCCACTCTCTTAATCATCTTTGTGGTTCTGTGCTGGACTCTCTCAAGCAGTTCTATGTCCCTCTTGAACTGAGGAGCCCAGAACTGGACACAGTGCCCCAGATGTGACATCAGCAGGGCAGAGTAGAGGGGAAGGAGAACCTCTCTCAGCCTTCTAGCCACATCCCTTTTAATTTATCCCAGAATGGCATTGGCCCTCCTGACCAGAAGAGCACACTACTGGCTCATGGTCAACCTCCCATCAACTAGGATCCCCCAGATCCTTTTTCCATTCACTACTTTCCAACAGGTCAGTCTCCAACTTATTCACTGCCTTCCAACAGGTCGGTCTCTAACTTACACTGATCTTGCCTTGCTCTTTCCTGGGTACAAGACTCTACATTTGCCCTTGATGAACTTCATTAAATTTCTCCCTGCCCAACCCTCCAGCCTGTCCAAATCTCACTGAATGGCAGCACATTCTGGTGTAGCAGCCATTGCACCCAGCTTGGAAACTTGCTGACAGTGCACTCTGTGCTCTCAATCAAGTCATTGATGCATATATTGAACAGAACTGGTCCCAGTACTGACCCCTGTGGGACTCCACTAGTCACAGGCCTCCAACTAAACTCATCCCATTGACCACAACTCTCTGACTTCTTCATTTCAACCAATTCCCAGTCCGCTTCATTATCTGATCATCTGCTTCAGGTTAGCCAGAAGGATGCTGTGTGAGACAGTCATTCCTACAGCGAGGGGCACAGAACTGAAAGCAATACTTGAGGTGAGGCCTCACCCGTATCCTGCTGGCCACAGTGTTTCTAATACAAGTCTGGATGCCATTGGCTTTCTTGCCCATCCGTGCAGCTAATCTCAGTGCATGGGACTTGGCTGCATGTCATCTTGAATTCCTTTTCAGCCTCCATTAGACATGAAATTGCACACTGCAAATTTATAAAAACTAAAGGTAATGCAAAATACTACAAAGCAGTATTTTAGCCATAGGTCCACTGCTTATATCCTCTCAGCTGATGGTTCTTATGGTATTGGATTTTAACTTCTAAACTTGTATGTGCCTTCAGAGATGGTAAAATAAGAGACACCCTCTTTCTCTGTCATGCTCCACAGCTATGATTTGTATCAGTGGAGATAGCTTAAAATACATTAAATGGATCTGTCTCCTGCTATAGTCCAGATCGCTCTAACGTCTTAATGCTTTAGGTAAGGTGCCAGGTTCATTTATTTTGCCATTCACTGAGGTAGGCATATGTGCTAGACTGGAGTGAATTGACTTTTCTTGCCTTCAGTGAGGACTCTATGACTTTTCTGGCTGCTATAAAGAGGCCTTTTATAACTATAATGGCTGAAGCATATATTTATTTGGTGTTGGGAGAATTTCATTCACTAGGTATGTATAGCTGAGTTCCTGAGAAGCACACTTTATCATATAAAATCTGAATAAATACATATTAAAAGTAGGCCAGTGTTCTGCAGTAATTGAATTTTGCTGCATGTTTTTAAAGGAGATTTGGTCGGCCTTGGAGTACACAGAGTATGAGAACGAATTCCTTACTGTTTCAGAGCTACACACGCACGTAGTCTTTGCTAATGAAGGTTATACAGAATTTTCAGAAAGAGAGCAATCTCAAGTTATGAGGTGGTTAAAAGTGACCTCATCTCAAAAGAAAACAAACAAACAAACAAAACCCAAACAAACAAACAAACAAAAAAACAAACTCAAAACCTATAATCCAGAAATGTGATTGTTACCATCTTGTTTCCCTGTCACTTTAGCTGAAATAAGAGATTGGTTAGTTAATTATCAACAAGAATGAGTGTTATTCTAGGCTACTATTCTCATCTTCATGCAGAAGACTAATCATTCAATCATAATGATAAATGTCTATTAACTACTGTAAAATCACACCACACATTATTTGGTAAAGTATATGACCTCTATATGAAGCTTGAATGAATTTATTCTGATCAGCTTTAATCAACTATCAAATTAATTAATGTTTGGAAAAGTATTATGAAGCTCCTGGAAAACAAGTTCACTGAACAACGTCACATAGTCATTAGTGAAGTATAACGAAACCTAAAATGCTAAGAAATGATCTACAGTCATAACAAAAACAGAAGTTGTCACTTTCCTCACCAAAGAAGCTACCACAAATACACAAAACTCTTTTTTTATTATCCACAAATCTTTTTTTGGTTGCTAATGAGAATTTTTATTTTAGTTTATTTGATTCTGTTTGGTTGTAAGTTTAGGACCCAGCCAGGGAAGCTGCAGGAACAAGGGCTCTGATATGCTGCTTTAAACATCCATGGACACTAAGTCCTTTTAGCCAACTCTACAATGAGTTCAGCATTTTTGGAAGACTGGTAGGGCAGAACATCTGAGAGGATCCTTACCCTCTGGAGAAACATTTTTCCTGGAAAACATCTGGATGTGTTTCTCTGTGAGCTGAGCTAGATTGTATGGTCCTGCTTTGGCAAGGGGGTTGGACTGGATGATCTCTTTGGGTCCCTTCTAGCCCCTGACATCCTGTGATCCTGTGAATGCGCTAGCTCTAAGATACTTGTCTGTTTTCTGTCTTGTATTCTTCCCACTCTGTAGGGTGAACCAGCGCATGTAACACACATGAGCTGGTCTGGCACCAGAGGTTAGTGAAAGATATGCTATGGCCTGCCATTAGTTATCACAAGCAGGGGAAAAGAAGCTTCAGGGGGTGCATGAAGAGCCCCCTTACACAGTAAGTGATGTATAACTTCTTTTTTCATGTAACTTGGTCTCTTGAATTAAAAGTTGATTTAAATGTGATAGCTTGTTTCATCTAAGAATAAGATCAGTCTGTGAGACAGTAGAAAATGTTCCAGAAATAATGAGTCAAAAGATGTCCCTGAGGTAATGGTACCTTCTTACATTTTCTAAATCTTATTTTTCAAAAACTGTTTAAGTAGATTGCTGATTTGTTCCAGGAAAACAAAAATGAGCACTGCATCTAAGAGGCTGGTGTCACACTTATTTTCTGGTTTTAGGCATAGTTCTTTTTTATCATTGTTTTCCACTCAGCACAGCACAATATTTTAGCCCTAATCAAGCATATTGTCCCATCAGCTGACTTTCCTGAGGCTACCTTTTTTGAGTTTACTCAGTGGCTGAGCAGTTTGTTAAAAAGCATGCACATCATGAATCATTGGGTAGGAAGTTTTACTCCTTAAGCACAACACAACCAGCCAGCTCCAGCTTTCCCTGTAGAATAGAGACTCAGGAACACTGTCAAGATATGACATTTTTGTCACATTTACTCTTAAAATGTCAGTTCATGCTCAGATTTGAACACAGGCAAAGGGATGGGAGTTTGCTGGCCTTTTTCTTTCTCTGTCTCTGTTTGATGTGAAATTACGCATTAATACATACAGCCGCGTGACATTTCAAGATGAAATATTTTTCAGCAGCATAAAAAGCAGGAAAGGTCTGAAAAGTGTCATAATTTTCCAAACTTGTCAATAGAGTGCACAGTACGTCTAATATAAGACTTTGCCTTGTGCATTTGTCTTGATACAAGAAGCACTTCGTCCTCAGGGGACCTGCTTGGTATGTTCTAGCCTCTTTTGCCTGGAGATGAATCAGTGCTTTTAAAGGAGAGCACAGAGACTGCTTTCTGAGGCTTAGGTCTTACTTTGTTCTTGGGTGCAACTCAACTCACAGAAAGTATCATTCACATGCACAGACACTCACTGGCCCAGGTTTATGATTAATCCCACCGCAGTGTGCTCATACATGTGTAACAAAAATGGTCCCTTTGTGGAACTTGATGGACTAGAACAAGGAAACAGTATATTCAGACCTTTTTTTTTTTTTAACCACTAGGTAAAAAGTTCAAATTCAGCCCAAACTGAAGGATGACTCAAGTTTCATATTTTGACTTTCTGAAAATTTTCTTTAAAAACAGTATGTGTAAGAGAGTATATGTGCAAAGGAAAGAAAAGTGATTACAGGCAATGAGGAGGCAAAGAAAGAAATTGTTCAAGAATTCATAATAAATTTGTACTTCCATTTGTAAGAGCACATAAAATGTCACTTGAATTTAGCATGCAATTTTTCCTTGTCTCCTTGATGTCTTGTGGGAACACTTCCTTTAGCACCTTGATTTTATTTTCGCTAAACTTAAAAATGTATTGGCACCAGTGATTGCCTAATCTGGTCCAGTTACAATATGGTATGGTGCAGATTTATTATATTGTGACAATAAATTAATAATAAAGGCTCCAGGGAAGCAGTAAATCAGGGATTCAATAATTCTCCAAGTGCTACACAGATAGTCTAGTGGAGTATCCACAGCACTCCTTCCCAACCACTGATCTATACAGAGCAGGCTACTCTTCCCACTCCCGGCCAGGAGTTGAGCACAGCAAATTTAAACTGCTGGTAAGCTCCCAGCCCCACCCCACTCTTTTCTCCTCTCCCTGCCTCTTGAAGGGAGATGTTTTACCCCTGATGGATTTGGAGCACTCTCGGAGCACACTGCATCTCCTCTCTGTCCAAAGGAGGTCGCAAAGTGTGCTTTGCAGCTCAGCCCTAGGATGGTGCTGTAAGGTGGGACAAGATCAGTTCCACATCTCATATGCAAGCTTGGATAATCAGCTGCTCAAAGATGTCAGATATTCAAATATACTGCATTGGAACGGATATTACTGGTGGAGGAAAACAACAGTAAGACAACTGTGATAGCTTTACTGCATTCAGCATTCAAAAACTGCTAAAGTTTGAAAATCTTAGCATGTGTTCCTGACAACTGAAAATAATTACTGCATTGTGACTGCCATGCCTGGCACCCCTCCCACAAATAACTGTGGGTTTATACATCATGTTTTTAATCAGGATGCTGAAGGCAAATGGGTAATGCAAGGATTTCAGTGAAGATACACACACTTGTTCATCTTCACCAATCATTTTTCATATTGTGAATTTTCTTTGCTAAGATAATTATTGCTGTGATTGATAAGCTCCTAAACTAAGATCAGAGGTGCTGGCTCTTGAAAGAGAAGAGAATAAAACAATGACAGTGACAATTCACACTTCGCTTGCATTTGTGAATAGATAAAGTCACACTGAGAAACAGTAAGAAAAGAGGCATTGTAGAATGAAAAATAACTGCATTGGATTTTGTATGGAAAGCACTAGGAATCACGAAGCAAATGCTTTGCTAGATGTTTCTTTAGTGTCAGTAGAAAGTCTTTGATTTTGGTGAAGCTGTAGTAGACATTCAGATTTTTGAACTTAGAGATAAGACACTTTACTTACAGAAAAACTTACTGCTAAGCATGACTAACAAAGACTTCTGAGTTTAATTTGTGTTCCCTAAAAATAGCAGGTTGAATTTTATTTCGTTGCCCCCAGAGCTTCTATAAATTCAGTGGAATGCCACAGAAAGACATCGATTTATTATCTGAGCACAAAGTAATTCTGTCAGTTCAGCCTGTGTTTTTCAAGACATGCAGACGTTGACTTGTGATAGCTTGGCAGAAGACTTAGATTTGTTTCTTAACAACCCTATTTAGTACCTCACTATGACAGCATCAGTTTAGGTAACAAATTGTAAGAATCATGGCCATATTCAATTGCTGTTGAAATCAGATGAAGGTTTGTGCCTGGAAAGACTGTAGATCTGAATCCTCTGATTAGTCTCTCATAAGCATGTGTAGTTAAGCCAATCTCCTCACTCTTGTGTGAATAACAAACTGATTTTGTCAGAATGCCTGTGTCAGAAAAGTTATTAATACTGTTTCTAAAATAATCATAACCATCTTTACTTCTTACACTTTTTGTTCTGGGCCTCTCTGAAAGGAAGTATCTCCTTTGTCTTGGGTGGCAATTCTGGCCTACTGGTGGTGGATTGGATCTCATGCAACTCCTTTCTGGGTTCAGCTGAGATGAAGTGCTAACAAAAAGCTGGGACGCTACTATGTCTATTTGATCCTGCAACGTTGAGCTGATGCTTGCATGCTATTCACCTATTCGCAGCTGGCAGGAAACAACAGTGGCCTTGAGGACATTGTGGATACTTCATTGTGCACTTACAGCCAAATCTGATGCTCGGCTGGCCAAAAGATGAAAGGGGGTAAAAAATAGTACATGAGGAAAGTTGTCACAATACTTTCTAAATGCAGGGTAACCTCTCTGGATTAATATCTATACAATTATATGTACACAATAAAGGCTTTATCAAAAGCTTTCAGGATTTTCCACTGACTTTAGAAATTTCTGGAGGACCATTATCTGTAATTATTAGGATTTCTAAAAAACACTAGTAAGAAGCACTGGAAAGTGTCTACAAAAACTGTGTGCTATTCAGGTACCTTTAAAGGACTTCCAGTAGGCACAAGGATAAAACTTCAGAAGTCTGAAGACCGTTGTAAGAGAGGTCATAGCCTTAAAGCAATGCTAAGGTTGTATCTCTCTCCCAAGGAGAAGCAGGTGAAGATCAGAGGAGATCAAAGGTTGTAACTAAGTGACCAACCAACTTGTTATCTACCCAGGCTTCTAAATTGTTTGTAGTTACTCCTTGACCTTTTAGCTGTGCAAAGAAACTTTCATATTTTTATCTATCAAGGGTCTGGGTACTCAGCCTTTCTCTCAATTAAAGATCAATTCTCCTAAGTTTTATTGATATACAATCTTCAGCAATTTTTTTTCCTCTTTTAAATAGCAGGGATTGAAAATATCATTCTATCATTACATTGTTAGTCACATTTGACCTATCAAAATGCATTAAGGATATATAAATTAAAAAATCACCATCTCTCTCCTTCAGTATCTACAGCAACCTGAAAGAAAATGATTAACGGCAAAATGTAAGAGCTAAGGTTCCCAAAATGCAAGAAGTGGCATGATTACGTTCCATGTTTTAAATTAGAAATAACTTCTCCGAACACATAAACAATCAGACAACTATTGATATCCTGTTTGGAATCTGAAGCTTAATTAATTGCAGTGGAATCACACACAAAAGGAAAACCTCCTCCAAAAAGCCAGGCTTACCAAAAAAAAAAAAACCCAAACCTTAATATTTTGTCATAGTATTTTCCACATCAGAGCTCTGCTCATGGCTAAATCATCATGGAGAAACATACATATATTTAAACAGAGAAAGGATACACTCTTAGTCTAAAAACAGAGCCATAGAAAAACCACTAGGCTGAGTACTTATTATTCATATGAATCATTAGTCAAACAGAGGTGAGAATCAAAAATATATGAGTTACTATTTCTATTTATAACACTCAAGTTTGCATGACATTTCTAAGGACCTTTTTGTCACACCCTGTTGCTCCATGTTGTTACAAATAGAGAGGAAAACTTGATCAAAGGAAAGCCTGTGTTGCTAGTACTCACCTAGTAAACATCCAGTCTCTCTTTTCCTTTCAGTCATATCCTTTTTTACACTAAACAAACCTGGGGTGATTCTTGTGTTTTTGCCATTTTGATCATCACATGATTTCCACTGGACGATGCACCAAAATAAAGACAAACAGAGAATAAGAGATTCATTCAGGTTGGAATAGCCTTTTAAGTTTATTGAGTTTAACTGTAAACCTACACATCTTTTAAATACCTCAAGGGATGGTGACTCCACCACTTCCCTAAACATCCTGTCCTAGAGCCTGACAACCCCTTCAGTGAAGAAATGTTTTCTAGCATCCAGTCTAAACCTTTTCTGGCACAACTTGAGGCTATTGATTCTGTGGTTCCTACCACCTGTTACTTGGGAACAGGGTCTGATATTGATAGCTCCTTTCAGGTAGTTGTAGAGAGGAATAAGGCTTCCTCTCAGCCTTCTTTTCTCCATAATGAATAAATAGTTCCCTCAGCCACTCCTCATAAGATCTGTTCTAGAGCCTTCACCAGATTTTATTTGCTGACATTTGCTATTATTTGGATGTGCTCCAGCACCAGCATGGGATGAACATTCATCAAGGAAACACAAAAAGCCCCCCAAAAGAAAAGGACAGAAAAAAAAAAAAAGAAGAAAAAGGAAAAGGAAAATAAATATATATATATATATATACACACATCAAAAAGAAAGAAAATCAAAAGAGAGAAAGAAGGAAAAAGGAAAATCAAGAGAAAAAGAAAATGAAGGCTCACATTTTATTACACTGGCATTTCACCCATAATTTACACATCTACATTTTATAATCATTTTACAGGTCTGTTTCATATCCATGTGAAAAAGGAATTTTCATGGCAAGTTATACAATGTGAACATTGCAGTAGCTAAACTGTAGAAAAACTGGGTTAAAAATAACAGGCATGTTGCTAAGCCATGTCAGCAATGAAGGTGGTTTTTAACCTGAATCTTAAAGGAGTATAGTTATTTTCTCCTTATAAGTTTGATTTATTCTCCACTTACTCACTTTTGCCATAGTCAGTTATTTTCCTGTTGCAAATCCCACTCATTTTATCTAGGAATTTGGGAAAATCTAGACAACAAAAAAGCACTCTGAGGAAAGAAGTGTTAGAAATGTTGAGCTCACAGTAACAACAAAATACTCAGGTCAGATTTCTACTACATCTTCATTCGCTCCTATGCCTGTGTTGTTGTCTTTCTAAATAAACTATGATGCACCTCTAATGCTCAAATGCAGCAAACATTTTCCTATTTAACAAAGCTCCTTCGAGTTCATGCTCCATATATATGCCCTTAATAAAAGGAATCTTGAA
Source organism: Tricholaema leucomelas (assembly GCA_013400475.1). Taxonomy (NCBI): domain Eukaryota; kingdom Metazoa; phylum Chordata; class Aves; order Piciformes; family Lybiidae; genus Tricholaema lacrymosa; species Tricholaema leucomelas. The sequence goes on from WAAF01013399.1 coordinate 34,230, forward strand.
ACAAACCTTCTGTGGCTCCCACCTTGCCCATCTTACTGTTTTGCTACCCTCTGCTGGCTTTCTTTCCACTGTCACATCAAACAGAAGCTACTTAGTTTTGCTTTGAAAGCCATTCATAAGGCAACTTTCAGAAACAACATTCTGGGCTTGGAAAAGGGGAGAGAGTGAAGTCAGTAAGGTGGCACTGGCTTCTGCCTCCATTGGCATGATCAAGAATTTTCAGCTAGATCACCAGTTTGGATAAATTTTCTTTTAAATCCAGAACTCTCAGGAATACAAATATAATCATGTTCAGCCTTCCAATGCAGTGCATATTTATTGAGTTTGATGCTTAAAGATAGTCATTACGTCCATATTTCTGACCTCTAGGGTGAAAATATTAAAATCTTCCACACATTACCACATCATTTGTATGAGTGCTCCATGTTTCCTTGATCTCCACATTTCTCTGAATCATCTTTGTCCCATTCATAATTTGCATGGTTGTCAGGTGAAAAACAAACAAACAAACAAACAAACCAAAATACCCCACTACATCTCATAGCAAATTAGATAAATTTGACAGCAAACAGACTTTCCATTGCAAAACTGCAAGAGAAAAATATAGTTTGCAGCTGCAAATACATCACACTTGAAATAACAGGTAAAATCGTTTCTTTACAGTGTGTGGCTCTTCTCAGAAAATTGTGTTTAGCCTGAAGACTCTCATTATTGAGAAGAGTTGTAAATTGGAGAGAGGTCAGTGCAAAGCCACTGATATGATTAAAGTGGGCTGGAGGCATTGACTTACGAGAAAGATGAAAAGATCTAAATAAACATGGCCTGGCTGTGGAATGCTTAAAAGGCATCAAGATAACCATTAACAAATAGCTGAAGGATATGAAAGCTAAGCAGAGAGAAGAGATATCTCAGGAACCATAAAGAAAAATAGCTAAAAATAATGAGATGAAAATTAAGAAAGGAAAATCTAATCCAAGTGTCTGGATAAACTCCTATAAGAGGAATGCATCACTCCATGGAGCACTCCCCCGGGTACAATGGAAGTCCTACTGGCTGAAATAAATAAAATTGGACAGACAAAACTGAAGTGATTGTAACCAACCTTAATTCTGTCTTCACAGAGAGGTAGGCCAAGATGTACAAAGGGATCTTTATTGCTTTTAATACCTCTGAATAATTGCTGAAGTATCTCAGTTATTAACGCATTTCCCCTGTGAATGAAACTGCCCACATCTCACAGAAAAAGCATGGTCTACGAACAGCACGGCTTCAGAAGGTAAAAACTCTGCAAAGCTCTTACATCACTCCTTCAGAAATGCTCACATGTTGTGCAGTGCCCAGGAAATGGTGTTCCTTCAGATGTACCAGACCTACACAGCGTGCCCTGCATGTTTATGTCAACTGAGAATAAAATAGTGAAGCAAACCTGATATTTTCTGAGTCTGATATAGTTATGTCTCAGTTGCCTCTTCTCAGTGGTGGCCAGTGATAGGACAAGGGGCAAGGGCAGAAAACAACACAGGAGGTTACATTTAAACATAAGGAGAAACGTTTTTACCTTGGAGATGACAGAGCAATGGAACAGGCTGCCCAGAGAGATTGTGAAGTCTCCTTCTCTGGACACCTTCAAAACCCACCTGGACATGTTTCTGCGCAACCTGATCTAGACATACCTGAGTCAGCATGGGAACTGGACTAGATGATCTCCAGAGGTCACTAAAACAGACATGTCTAGAAAAATCTTGAAGTCAACATGAAAATCTGAGCCAGAATGACTTTTACTGCCTTTCCTTCCACTTAGTCCCAGTAGGACGAGAAACATAAGTAGGCCCTGCTCTGTGTTCCAGGGGGCAGTCCTAACTTCATGCTGGTGAAGCAGGAAAAAATATCTCTGCCGTTCAGTTGTCATGTTTTCAGATGCAGTCACCAACATCTCTAGCTACAACATTTTTCACCCTTTCAAGAGACTCCAAGTACTTTAAAGGACTGCAATCTGATGTGATTGATAGGCTGATGTGCAGGGCCCCCCAATGACCACTGGAATGGTGGTCAGTACTTAGATGAAGATAACTGCCTAAACTGCCTAAAGTGATGTCTGCAACTACAGCAATGAGAATCAAACACTTGGAACTGACAGGCATGCATGACAACCAAAGAATTGTGCACTGTCTGTGCAGCAGTCTTAGATGTGGCACAGCAACCTGACTTTTATTCTATTCATACTTGAATAAGCTAAGCTTTCTCCTATACATATCTAATTTACCCCAATTGTGATGCATTGTTATCATCTCTCTTGTGATTCTGGGCTGCGTTCCCACTTACCTACTCTTTATTATTTGTCTACTTGATCTAGATGATGCCACACCACTTGCTGTGTGCTGTGTGCTATGTGTACTGTCACAGCTCGGAGTCAATTGCCATGATTACAGGCACAACTACATTGTAAGCCTGCCCTTGTCTTTCAAAAAAAAAAAAAAGCAATTAAAATGCTAGTTTTGCATCAATTAGCTAGTCATTCTTCCTTGCATAAGAGATCCACTATCCTGAACAAAACATTCATGATTTCTGGTCAAATTTGCACTCTAAAGAGTTGCCTCATCTGCAATAAGTCTACCTGGCAGAAGGAGACTAACATTTAGAAGTAAAACTCTATTACTCACCAATATTATTCAGACACACATCTTTCCTTTTCACCACCTACCTAGGATTTAGTCTTGGGGAAGAAAAAAATCCATATGAAAAACTAAAGAAATAATGACAAAGACTTTCAAGGAGAGATAAGTTCCCCGATAAGTAATATATTTAAATTGAACTTCATATTTTTTTCTCAGTCTGCATATATGAAGATATTATTTCTGCAATTATATTACATATATGTAACATAAGTTTTGGTAAAACACCTATAAAAATGCTCCTGTCTGAATATTTTTTCATAAAATTTCAGATATAAAACTTTTGTGTGTGTGTGTGAAGGCTTATTATTTTTTATTCTGTGGCTGGACATATTAATTAGAAGCAGAAATACAGAGTCATTTCTTCTTAAAATACAGTCTTCTTCTTCTAAAATACAATTTCTTCTTAAATACAGTCATTTCTTCTTAAATTAAATTATTTATTGTAGTGTTCCTTAGAAATCTTAAGCATCACATCTTAAGCATGACTATGCATACATCCGCTCCCAAAGAAAGGCAAGTTCTCCTCTCCTTCTCAACACAGATTTCATCAAATAGCATTTTAGAGAGCAGTTTGAGGGAAGATCATATTGTGTTACAGAAAAAAATTGTGCAGGCCTATGCATTACCTGAAACTTTGCAATTATTGATGTTTTAAGGAGCGGACTTGTCATCTGAAAGCTCTCTGTGTGGTTGGGTACACTGTCTAATCAAGAGTCTGATGTCAGTGTCCCAATATGTTATACCTGCCCCCCTGGTGAATGCGTAGCCTCCATTTTCCACATGTTCCATCCTCTGGTGGTAATCTGAACACAAAGTTGAATTAAAAAATGCAAGATGATGAGTAGAAAAATAAAGAAAGTGAAAACCTTCTTTCTATCAGTTTGCTGCAGCGAACAACCTTCCACAAGTCTCTGAAAATGGGATTGATGCTTCGGCTGTATGCCAGGCATTTCTTGCGTGAATTCTGTCTTTGCTCTTGAGCTCCCTAATGTGGAGGCAGAGAACGCTGATGGCTCCTTCTCATCTCTCATGTTTCACCTATGTCACCTGCAGACAGCTTGTGCTTTGCAATCAAACACATTCAAGCCATAGAAAACGCAAGTTTCTAAATTCAAGAAACACGAGAATAATGGCAATATTCACCTGCACAAGTGCTACTGGAGGTACCAAAGAACTACACAGGAGATTGTGACCTCAGGAAGCACTGACAGCAGCAAAGCATGAACGGTAACCTCAAGGCCCAGCTGGTTATACCTGAGTGTCAGCAGAGCCTGGGCCAGACTCACTTCTGGCTGGACTCCCGGTCTTTGAGATCTAGTGTCCCAAGCCATTGAGTCTTCTCATGGTGCTGGGTGGTGCTTTGAGGGCTACCATTAGTAGTCCTTGGTGCAAATCTTGGAGCTACTAATTGTGTTTCCTCAGCCCTGACTTGTTCAGGTAGCTGGGAACTGCAAGGAGAGGTGAGCTGTGTGGGGAAATGTCTCCCCAGGGTGGCCATAGTGGGGTGGCTGACTAGGCTCATGGAGCTGGGTGTCCTCGAGGAGCTTGGGAATTTCTTCTGGTCCTTCCCAGGACAGGGCATTACCAGGACTTCTCTCTTTTGCAGTGAGGAGAAGCAGCTGCTTGTCCTAGAAAGCAAACATGCCCTCAGAGACAGAGTGGAGCTGCCCCATCTGCCGAGATGTGGAGGACGACACTGCTTATGCCATGCCCTGTTGCCATCAGTTCTGCCTGGGCTGCATTTTGCGGTGGGCCAAGAGGAATGCATCGTGCCCCCTGTGCAGGCAGCCTCTTAGGAACATCTTGTACTCCGTGCAGTCAGATGAAGACTTTCTGGAGATGGCTCTTCCAGACATTGCACATCCATCAAATGATAGTTATGGGGATGGGCAGGAGCTTGTGGAGGTGGCACTCATCACTTATGTGGGTGGCTTTCCAGACATCTTGTGGGCAAGTCTTTTCCAAGACTCCAGGGCCCACCTTGAGCCCATGCTGACCTGGGTAGCTGAGGTGCTCAACTAGGCCCAGTGGTGAGACACGGCTGCAGCACAAGGCAACATCATACTGAGTCTGTGCCAGCGCAGGCTGAATGAATAGGCCTTGGTCCGGGACCTGCAGCCCACCCTGCAAGATCAAACAGCGACATTCATGTGCTGGCTGATTCAAGTTGCCATAAACAGGTGCCACGAGGTGATACTGTGGGAGATGGAGCTCCTGGACTCCAACGCTGCTGAGGAGCAGGAGGAACAGCCCACAGAGAACCTTGGCCACACCACTTTCCAAGGAGAGACGCTTGTCCTCAGTCCCAACACAAAGGAGGAGTAATCCCATGAGGAGCCAGAAAAGGTGGGGCAGAACAACCCTCTACATTTGGCCAGAATAGAGACTGCCCACAAAGGGGACACCAGTGCCACCGAAAGAGGAAGGCTAGAGGTTCCCAAGCCTCTTGAGCCAACAAGAGGACATGCCGTGGTCACCACTAGGATGAAACCAGGGCAGGGACATGTGCAGGTTCCAAAGCATACTTACCAGCAGTTGTCAGAAACTTAGTGATAAAAGTTACGTCAGTTAGATTAGTGATGTAAGCAAGGATAGTTATTTAAGTTACGTTCAGTCAGCTTGGTATATTTAGGTTAGTTACATGACTTAGGTTAGTTATGTCAGATAGGTCAGCTATGTAAGTAGTAAATAAAACTGTGGAAAAACTGCCAAAAACATTTAGTGGGCAGGGGTGGTGAGAGTTCTGAGTATCAAAATTAATAAACAATATTAATTTTGGAAAGTATCATCATGCATCAATTAACTCCCCCTCTGCAACAGCTACCCATGTTGGCATGGTAGGAACGGATGTCCCACTGTGACATCAGTGACCAGAGCAACAGTGGACTGTGACCTCATGTCCCAGCTGGTTATATCTGAGTGTCAGCAGAGCCTGGGCCAGACTCACTTCTGGCTGGACTCCCGGTCTTTGAGATCTAGTGTCCCAAGCCATTGAGTCTTCTCATGGTGCTGGGTGGTGCTTTGAGGGCTACCATTAGTAGTCCTTGGTGCAAATCTTGGAGCTACTAATTGTGTTTCCTCAGCCCTGACTTGTTCAGGTAGCTGGGCACTGCAAGGACACGCCTGTGGCAGCAAAGGTGAGCTGTGTGGGGAAATGCCTCCTCAGGGTGACCATGGGGTGGGTGACTGGGCTCATGGAGCTGGGAGGGTGCCGTTCTTGAGGAGCTTGGGAATTACTTCTGGCCCTCCCCAGGACAGCAAGTGACCATGATTTCCCTCCATTTTGTAGTGTGTGACGTCAGTGTGGGGGGAGCAGCCGCTTGTCCCAGGCTCTCACCAACCTGCAACAGCAAGCAATGTCCTCAGAGACAGAGTGGAGCTGCCCCATCTGCCGTGATGCAGAGGACGACACTGCTTATGCCATGCCCTGCCGCCACCAGTTCTGCCTGGGCTGCGTTCTGCGGTGGGCCAAGAGGAAAGTGTCGTGCCCCCTCTGCAGGCAGCCTGTCAAGAGCATCATGCACTCTGTGCGCTCTGACAAAGACTTCCTGGAGGTGGTCCCTCCAGACCCCACGGATCCCTCAAATGACAGCCATGAGGATGAGCAGGAGGATAGGGAGCTGGAACCCAGGAATTACGTGGAGGACTTCTGGGCAAACCTCTTCCGAGACTCTGTGGAGCTCCTCCAACCTGTGCTGACCTGGCTGGAAAAGACGCTTAGCCAGGTCCAGTGGTGGGAGCTGTCTCTGGTACAAGGCACCGTCATATCCAATCTGTGCCGCCCCGGGCTGAACGTAGAGGCCTTGATCCAGGACCTGCAGCCCTTCCTGCATGACCAAACGGCGGCGATCGTGCACCAGCTAGTCCGTGTCGCCGCGAACGGCTGCAACGACTTGCTGCTGCGGCAGATGCTGTTCCTGGGCTCCAGTGCTGCAGAGGAGCAGGACAGCCAGACGGACACCCTTCACCCCACCACCTGCCAAGGGGAGAATCCTGTCCCAAACACCAACAGACAGGAAGAAATATACCGTGAGGAACCAGGACAAGTGGAAACAGAACCCTCCACATCTGGCCAGGGGAGAAACTGCCCACGGAGGGGGCCCCAGCATCATCCCCTAAAGAGGAAGGCCAGAAGCTTCCAGGCCTCCTCAGGCCACAAGAAGCCACGCCGTGGAGAGCACTAGGGCGGCCCAGAAGCCAGAGAAAACAGGGCAAGGCCAGCAGCTGGGGCATGTGCTAGCCCCAAACTGGACTTGGAAGCAACCGTTGGAAACTTTGTTACATTACAGCTACCTAGGTCATGTAACTTATCTAAGAATTAAATGTAACTTTGAAAACTGCCCCTGAAGTCTTGGTCTCTCATTACAAGCAGGGCAGCTACCACTGCTATTGCTTTTGGAGGCTGCCATTTGCAGCTCTTGCTGCATATCCCAAAGCTATTCAATGTGCTTCTCCCGCCCTGCCCAGTTCAGGCAGCGGGGTGCTGCAAGGAAGTATCTGCAGTAGCAGAGGTGAGCAGTGTGGAGAAATGCCTCCTCAGGGTGACCATGGGGAGGGTGATGAGACTCAGGAAGTCAGTAGGTTGCCCTTCTTACAGAGCCTGGCAATTTACTATGGCTCTCCCCAGGACAGCGAGCAACCGTGACCTCCCTCCATTTTGCAGCGTTTGACACCAGTGAGAGGGAGGAACTGCATGTCCCAGGCTCTCACCAGCCTGCCACGGCAAGCAAGCATGTCCTCAAAGACAGGGTGGAACTGCCCCATCTACTGTGATCCTGAAGCTGGCATTTCTTACGCCATGCCCTGTGATGCCCCCTGTTCCCTCCGGGCTGCATTTTGCGGTGGGCCAAGAGGAAATTGTCATGTCCCCTGTGTGGGCAGCCTGTCAAGAGCATCATTCACTCTGTGCGCTCTGACAAAGACTTTCTGGAGATGGCCCCTCCAGACCACAGGGATTCATCAAATGGCAGCCATGAGGATGAGCAGAGGGCTCCAGTGGGCCTGGTGTACTTCTGGATAAACTGCTTCTGTGACTCTGTGCAGTGCCTCCAGCCTGTGCTGACCTTGCTGGACGAGACACTCAGCCAGGTCCCTTATTTTCAGGTGTCTCTTATGAAATCTGAGCTGCCATTGGCTTAAGGAAGTGGCTTTGATCTGGGACCACCTCTATTTTGTGCATGATCAAACTGTTAAAACTTGCACCTCACTTTTGACTCATATTCACTGTGAGCCAGTGCAATGACTTGCTACTGTGGCAGATCCTGTTCCTGGGGACCTATGCTGCCAATAATCAGGAGCACATTAGTGCAGACATCCATGTCCCTGCCACATTTGAAGAGGAGACTCCTATCTGCATTACCAGCTGGCAGAATGTGTTCTCCCTTTATGGGTTAGGGAGAATCCTCTGCATCTGGCCATGGAAGAGGTTGTCCATGGAACAGGCCCTGTCTCCTCGCAGTGAGGAAGGCCTGAGACCCCTAGGCCTCTTCAGCCCACAAGCAGCCATGCTGTTGGCAGCACAAAGATGCCCCAGCAGCCAGTGAAGATGGTGCTGGGACAGCAGCTGAGACATGTGCTGGTGGCAGTTTGAGTCAGTTGTTAGTGACTTTCCTAAGGAAGAAGGAAATAAAACTATGAAAACTGCTAGAAAAGTTATTGTCTCTCATTAGAAGCAGGGCAGCTTGTAACATGTGCCCTGTCAATGGCAGCTGAGGCCATTGTATCTTATCTAAATCTCCAGGCCTCCTCTTCAAAAACGAAAACAAATCATGGTCACAGAAATTAACAAAGTCATAGACAGACATGGTGGTTGCCTCTCTCTGGGAAGAATTAGGGTATTTCTTACGATTCAGTCTCTGCCCTTCCTGTTACTTCACTGAAAATAGTGGACAGATCACAAAACTTTTTCCTTAAAAAGCATTTGTGATTTTGAGTGCCACTTGGACCCAGACCCTGAGAGGTACACAGAAAGTTAACCTGCAGTTCTCAGCTATGCCCTTACAAAAGCTTGAGCTATGTGAACTGTCCAGGCTCAGGTGTTCAGCCTATTTCATATTGAGAACATTAAACTGAATCTCCCACGTGCTGCTACCCTCTAATATAGCACCAGACTTCCCTGTCTTTAAAATGAACAATTATCTTGATGTGACTCTTGAAATGTTTAGGTTATTTTGCTTGTTACACACTACAATTATCTAGTTACATTTTTAAAAGCAATGACGTAGGATAAACCATATCCTTCTAACTACAGACAATGAGTCTTTGTGCTACAACTAGCTAGATGATGACTCGTTTTATCATAGGGTATCCATTTTGGAAGCAACACGCTTCAAATGCAGAACTGCACAGCCAAAATGGAAAGTGGAAGATGGCAATCTGCCACTCAAATTCAAAAAATCCCTTATCTGTTATATACTGAAGTCGTTAACTATTTTACAGCTATAAAACATACATTAAAATGTCCCAGTGTGCTCCTAGCAGAGTCATGATTTGTTGGTGCCTGAGAGGCCAGCACAGTGCAGTTTGACAGGTGTTTAGGTCAGGATGAAATACATCACCTGTGCTTGCACTCAAGAACTGGTACTAGTTCTGGTTGATTTACCAAATTAAGATCTATTCAGAAAGTTTTGGGTTGACAGATAAATAGCCCATCCAAGATTTTTCAGTGCTAGGGCATCCAAGAGATTGACCCATTTATGGCACTTTGTGCAACCTACAGGCATTTTAATCAGCTTTACTGGCATTTTTACAAAGCAAGTCTGCCTTCAGTGTCTCAGATACTAAGATCTGTACACACCTTCAAAGCAGAATCCAAGAAGAGGAAAGAAGAGAGAAAATGCAGTGTACTGCAGAATTCCCAGTGAGATGAAATTATGTGGCATGAAAGCATCCCCAAGTCAACGGCAGAAAAAAAAGTAATGAGACTCTGCAAATACCAACAATTAATTAAAAATTGGTATGTTCAATATAGATGTAGATTTAAATATTTGGTCCTGGTGCACCTGTGTTCACAAAGTCCATGCCTATCAGCCTAGCTGATCAGATTCCCAGCTATGTCCCTGTCATCTGTCTCTTGTACTCTGAATGAAAGGTAGAAAGATTTGAAAACATAAAGCATTGCTCAAGTTAGGAACTGCATGATTCGACATTTAGCTGTAAGTAGCTGACAGTACGTATAGAGTATCTGTTGCTATAGTAGAGTGTGCTCATGAAATAAAGGTCTGTCTCTCTATTCTTGCAGGAACTGGACTGATAATAAGAAACAGATGATTCTTTTAATGACACAGGGTCATTCGCCATCATGCTGGGGCATCGATCTATTGCTGAAAGAGAAATTTATCAGTAACAGAAGACAGACTTGCTTTGATTTTTTTAATTAATAATTTTGAAGTAGAGATGAGACTTATTTCCTAAGCTCTTCGTGAATAACAACAGACAGAGGGCTTTTAGTGTCTGTTTCCATTTAGAACTACTGGTATATGACCTGTAACTAAACTCAAATGCTTACTCCTGGGAAAAGTCACATCAAGCCCAGAGTATTAAATACATCAGTTAAACTAGAAGAGTTAGGAAAAAGGGAGAAAAAAGTCAGCTTAGCTGAGATCTTGATTTTTATTTTAGGGACTCATGGATTCTGTATTACTTCATCTCCCTTATGCAGTGGTCATCTGAAAATCTGACAGGTGAGGACACTGTGATCTCCACTGATAAATACGTGTACTGGTTTGGGCTGGGATTCAGTTAATTTTCTGTATGGTTTGTAAAAAGCTTATGTATGGCTCTATGTTTTGGATATGTGATAAAAACAGCATTGGTGACACAAGGGCGTTTTGGATATTGATGAACATGCTTACACAGCTGTGTTGGGTTGACCCTGGCTGGATGCCAGGTACCTTCCAAGCTGCTCTATCACTCCCCTCCTCAGCAGGATAGTGTGGTGGAGAAAATAAGATGTTAAAATCCAATTTTCTGGGTCAAAAAGATAGAGGAAATTTAATAAAGCAGAAGCAAAGGAAAACAAAAGATTTATTTGGTACTTCCCATCAGCAGGCAACATCCGGCCACTTCCCAGGAATCAGGGCATCAGTGCACATAATGGTTGCTTCAGAAGAAAACACTGTAAATTGTGACTGTTCCCTGCTTCCTCCTCCTTTTGCTTAGCGGATGTATGAGACATAGAATACCCCTCCAAGGAGCCTGGGTCATCTGTCCTCTTTCACTTCCTAAGATCTTGCTCACTCTCAGCCTACTGGTGACTAACTTAGGAGCTATCTCACATCACAGACCATCATGCTCAGCAATGAAAGCTGGAAAGGAGGATGAAGAAGTAGAAACATTCAGAGTTACAGTACTTATCTTCCCGAGTAACCATTAAATGTGGTGGAGCCCTGCTCTCCTAAAGATGGCTGAACCACCTGCCTGTCAATAGGAATTAATTCCTTGTTTTGCCTAACTTGCATGTACATCCTTTGTTTTACCTCTCGAATTGTCTGTATGCCAGCTCACAAGTTTTCTCACACTCAGTTGGGCTAAGCCAGCTCACAAGTTTTCTCACACTGAGTTGGGCTAAGCTGCTGGCCAGGGTTAAACCATGGCAGAGGTTAAACAAGAAAAATTCCAGACAGACCCTAGCTATGCCCCAGTTGTTAGCACATCAGTATCACCTATTGACCACATCCCTTTGAGTCTCATCAACCAACACATTTTCATCTGTCCCACTGTTCATCCATACCATCATGGCCTAACTTGAGTGTGAGAACAGTGGCAGCAGTAAGCGCCTTGCTCTAGCCTAGGTATAGGACACTCATCATTCTTCCCTCATCCACAAACCAGTGATTTCTTCCTACAAGGCCATGAGGTCAGTCAGGTGTGATTTACCCCTGGTAAACCCATATTAACAGCTCCCAGTCACCTTCTCTATATGTCCAAAAATATGTTGAATAGTTTTCCCAGGAACTGAAAAAAGTGACCAGCACAGTTTCCGAGATCACTCTAACTGCCTTTTTGGAAGACATATACAACATCTGCTTTTCTGTAGTCATGGAGGACCTCTGTGTGTCTCTGAGAACCTCTCAGAGGTTACAGATGTCTCACCCTGCAATGACTCTGCTCTCGTCAGACCCCACCTGGAATATTGTGTGCAGTTCTGGAGCCCCCAACACAAGAAGGACATGGAACTGCTGGAGTGGGTCCAGAGGAGAGCCACGAAGATGATCGGAGGGCTGGAGCACCTCTGCTATGAGGACAGGCTGAGAGAGTTGGGGCTCTTCAGCCTGAAGAAGAGAAGGCTTCGAGGAGACCTTAGAGTGGCTTTCCAGTATCTGAAGGGAGCCTACAGGAAAGCTGGGGAGGGACTATTTACATGGTCTAGTAATGTTAGGACGAGGGGGAATGGGTTTAAGCTGGAAGAGGGGAGATTCAGACTGGATATTAGGAGGAAGTTCTTTACAGTGAGGGTGGTGAGACACTGGAACGGGTTGCCCAGGGAGGTTGTGGACGCTTCCTCCCTGGAGGCGTTTAAAGCCAGGCTGGATGAGGCCTTGAGCAGCCTGCTCTAGTGGGAGATGTCCCTGCCTATGGCAGGGGGTTGGAGCTAGATGATCCTTGAGGTCCCTTCCAACCTAAACCATTCTATGATTCTATGACAGTTGGAGAACAATAATTCCATGCACCAGTATAGGTTAGGGGTTGCCCTGCTGGAAACAACTCAGTGGGGAAGGATCTGGGAGACCTAGTGGACAAGTTGTCAAAGAGCCAGCAGTGTAGTCTTGTGGCCAAGCAGGTCAATAGTATCCTGGAGTGCATTAAGAGGAGTGTGAACAGCAGGTCGAGGAAGGTTCTCTTCTACACCTCTACTCTGCCCTAGTGAGGCCACATCTGAAGTATCATGTCCAGTTCTGGGCTTCCAATCTCAATAGAGATAAGGAACCACTAGAGAAAGGCCATCAGATGCTACAGAGATGCATCTTTCTGATGATGAAGGGCTGAGAGACCTGGGGATCTTTAGCCTGAAGAACTGAGAATTGATATTATCAAAGCTTATCAATATCTAAACGGCAGAGATCAAGAGGATGAGGCCTCACTCTTGTCAATGGTGCTCAGCAATAGGACAAGGGGCAATGGACACAAACTGAAACACACAAAGTTCCATCAGAATACAAGAAAAAATTTCTTTCCTGTGAGGGTGATAGAGCACTAGAAGCAGCTGCCCAGAGAGGTTGTGGAGCCTCCTTCTCCAGAGACTTTCAAAACCCACCTGGATGTAGTCCTATGCAACGTGTTCTGAATGACTCTGCTTTAGCAGGGGCATTGAAATAGATGATCTCCAGATGCCCCTTCCAAATCCTACCATTCTGTGACTGTGACACTTATCAGCTCCTAGCCTATTCAGGTGTAGTCCAACTCGTGTCATCGGCCCATGAGTGAGGTTGTCTCCAGCCACCTCAACTTGATGTTCTCTCAGTGTTGGTTATTTCTGTCCTTGACTCACCTCTCTAAGTGCAGAGGTCTGGATGGAGAGCACTGAGGCCATGGCAGCATTTACTACCTTTGCCTTCTGTGCCTGCCATCACATCAAATCAATTAACATCTTAATCACAGCATCAATGACTTAGCTACAGAATAAATGGGACCACAGCAAATTTATTTCTCCCATAGAATCAAAGATGAATAATAATTAAAATATTGCTTAATTAAAGGAATAATGATTTTGGAATGGAAACATACCCACTAAGACCACTAAATGGAGAAGATACAGATCTCAATAAATTTGGAACGTTTTTTATCTTCAGTTCACTGTATTTTGCAACATCTGGGCAGATGTTCCTTTACTGTTGTCTCCATGTATTTGTCATACGCCCTCTGAGCTGTGATCGCTCACAGAAATTTTTTCGGAACTGACAGCTGGGTTGCTGCATATGAAGCTGAGCAATCAGCCAGTTCTGACCAAATGAAAGCCATACTTAAGCAGCACAGCTGGAGCATGCATCTCCAACATGCTGGTGTTGGAAGCTTCAGCAGGTCTACAGAATTTTGACCTTTCTGTTCAGATCTTGATTAAATAATGAGTTTATAAAATCTGGGGTCTTGAAGAGAACATATTAATTAGATTTTCTAATGCAAAAAATCCTCAGCATTCATCAATTGCTATATACACTTCCTGAACTCTTTTCCTGTAAGTTCAGTCATACTATTCACAGTCTTTCCTAGTTCATGGATACAGAGTAAGCGTTATCTTTCACTTCAAGTGAAGCAACATTAAACCTATACCTGTTTAGTTAAAGAAGGTTTAGGACAGTTGATTTACAGAATATATAGCTTTTTTTTTAAAAAAAAATCAATTTTAAAAGAAACTTTTTTTGCTTGTTTTTGAAATACAATGTAATTTTTCCACCCTCATTATTTCTTCCACTGTAACACTTAAATCTAATTTGCAATGTCCCTTTTATAAACTGAAAACACTTTTTTTTTCCCCCCGTCAAAAATCAGCCTCCATATACATCAGCTTAGTTACCTCGTTATATCACTTGACTTTTCTATCAACTTTTCAACGTTGTAAACATTTCCAGACTTACAGGATAGCAACACTTTTAATGTTATCTTGGCATTACAAATTCAAAGTAATTGAATTTGTTGCAGCTGACAGTTAGCATGATCCCGCATTTGCCACGATGTGTCAGCACTAACTTATCTGCCCAAGAGAGCTTCTGATCTTCAGATTACAATAGCTGCTCCTTCTTAGTGATACAAATGCCTTCCATGCACAAGCTACCATGTACAATCCTATAAACACTTATAAATACCAATTCCATCCTTTTTTTTTAAGGGCACAAAATTGCTTGCTTAAAATATGTAAGGGTATAACAAACCTCTCTTGATGTTTGCAGAAGTGTGGAAGGACTCAGATTGGAAGGGACCTTAAAGAATGTTAATACTTTAGTCATTTTGAAACATCAAAGAAACATTTTGCCTCTAGCATTTGCCACTTGTTATGTAAACTGGCATACTCTTGCCCTTTCTCGACCTACTCCCTGCCCCCAGCTTTTTATCAGTTATCTTCACTCGGGTCTCTGGTAGCTGACAGCCTGGCAAGGAGATATACACTGCCACTACTCCGTGAGGTCTTCTAAAGAGTATCAAGTACACTGTAATGATACAAAACAAAATTGGAAAGACTCTGGTGAGGTTCTATTTTTTTTTTCCACTTGGAACACCGAAATCCATAGAGAAACTTCATCTGCATATTAGTTCAGAAAGAAAGCATACTATCTTCACAAATAAAAACCAGGTCACTGAAAATCACCAAATTAGGAGAAACAGCAGAAAGCAACCTTCTCTCCCCCTCCATTCCACAAAGAATTGTGCAATGAAAGGAATTTGTGTAAGATAAAGTGTTCCCAACTCTGCCTTGCATGGGGGCTGGCAGGGAGAGAACACAAGCCGAGTGGTTTGCANCCCTTACAGTAAAGAAGCTCTATCTCATGTTGAGATGGAACATTCTGTGCTGTGGTTTATATCTACTGCTTCTTGTCCTACCACAGGGTGCAAGTGAGAAGAGTCTGTCCCCTCCCCCTTGATACCCAGCCCTCAGATATAATTTATAAGATGCCCTCTCAGTCTTCTCCTTTCCAGACTGAACAGCCCTGGGTCTCTCAGCCTTTTCTGATAAGGCAGTGCTCCAGTTCCTTAATCATCCTTGTAGACCTCTGTTGAACTCTCTCAAGTAGATTCCTGTCCCTCTTGAACTCGGGAGCCCAGAATTGCACACAATATTCCAGGTGGAGCCTCACTAAGGAAGAGTAGAAAGGGAGGAGAGTCTCTCTCAATCTGCTAGATGCACTCTTCTCAATGCACTCCAGGATCCCATTGGTCTTCCTGGCCACAAGGGCACATTGCTGTCCCATGGATAACTTGCTGTTCACCAAGACCCCCAGGTTCTTCTCCACAGGACTGCACTCTAGCAGATCACTTCCTAACCTGTACTGGTGCACTTTATTATTTCTTCCCAAGACCACTGGCACAGAGAAGTTGTGGTCACCTCATCCCTGGAAGTGTTTAAGACCAGGCTGGATGAGGCTTTGAGCAACATATCTCGTGGGAGGTGTTTCTACCTATGAGGCTTGGTACTAGATGATCTTTAAGGTCCCTTCCAACTCAACTCTCTTCCAAATCTGCGATTCCAGAAATGCAAGCAACACTCAACATCTGGGTTTTGGTTACTTGTGCAGTGAAGACAGAGCAAGTCTAAACCTACAACCAGCTGAGGTGGACTCAGTTCCCAAAGGATGTACAGTTTCCACCTCTCATTCTCATCAATACCTATTGGGCTGGCAGAGATACACAAATTTAAGGGAAAGAACAAAGCTTTTCCTGGCTAGGTAAGAAATGCTCATGATTACAGACAGTCAGCTCCATTATAATGAAATGCTTCTGAATGATACAGGAGGGAACAGTTTGCATTTTCTCTATACAATGAGAAATAATTAGTTACAAATTTAGGTTTTATCTTCAGCATGTAAGTATACAAGTCTGCCTCACCTATTCTCAGCAGCATTACTCTTCCTCTTGCCAGCACAGGTCTCAGAGTAAAGTATTTATTGCCTTTCAATGACCAGAAGGTTGTACTTGATGACTGATTGACAATTTCCTGGGAGGCAGCTTTGAGGGACCAAGAAGTCTATGAAGGCTGGACACTGTTCAAGAGAGAGCTCTTTAAGGCACAGGAACATGCTGTCCCCATGTGTCAAAAGATGAGTCAGCAGGGGAGAAGGTCATCTTGGCTGAATAGAAAGGTATGGTTGCTGCTTAGGGAGAAAAAGGAGAGTCTGGTTATTGGAAGAAGGGGCAAACAACTCAGAAGGACTACAAGATTGTTAGGAGGCTATGCAGGGATTAAAACAGAAGGGCCAAAACCCAAGTGGAAATTAATTTGGCTTCATCTGTTAAACAGAACAGGAAATGCTTCTACAAATACATTGGCAACAGAGAGAGGACTATGGAGAATCAATGTCCTTTACTGGATGCAGTGGGGAGCATAATAATCAAGGATGAGGAAAAAGATGAGGTTCCCCAGATCTTCTTTGTCTCAGTCTGTAGTTAGTAAGACCAGTTGTTTGCTGGATATCCAGCCCCCTGAGCTAGAAGATAAGGACAGGGAACAGAACGAAGCCCCCATAGTCCAAAAGAAGATGCTTAGTGACCTGCTGCACCACTTACACACATAGAATGATATCCACCAGAAGGTACTGAGAGAGCTGGAGGAAATGTCTAGACAAAAAGTCTTAGGAGGAATGGCTGAAGGAACTGGGATTGTTTAGGAGGCTGCTCTCTTAAACTATATGAAAGGAGGCTTTAATGAGGTGGGGGTCGGTTGATTTCTTCTCTCTAGTATTGGGTGACAGGAAGAGAGAAAATGGCCTAAAGTTGTGATATTCCTAGATTGCATACTAGGAAAAATTTCCGTATGGAAATAGGTTGTCCAGGGAGGTGGTGGCGTCATCATCACTGGAGGTGTTCAAGAAACATGTTGATATGGCACTTCAGGACATGCTTTAATAGCAACAGTGGTGTTAGGTCAATGTTTGGACTCGATGATCTTAGGAGGTCTTTTGCAAATAAAACTATTAAATTTTTCCATAATATTTTATGTCTTTTCCAACATAAAAGATTCCATGGTTCTACTCTATGAGCGTTTTCCAAGGAATTGACTGTGTATAGAAATACACCTGTAAGTCTTTGTCCACATCACATCCTTAGGTACCTTGCCAATTTCCCAGGTAATGTGCTACACCCAACAGTTGTATTATGATATAGACTAAAACATATACTAAGAAATAGCCCTAAAACAAGCATTCAGTAATAGTTAGCACAGTAAACATCATGCACCCTACATCTTAATACTGTAACACTCAGCCTTGTTATCAATGAGGATGGACAATCCTCACTAATACTCTAAAAATCAATGTGATATTTCTCATTATCCTTTGGTTTGACATAACTCTTTTAATTCTGGAAAAGGCTTTATTAACCTGAATATCCTTTACTTTTTATGAGATATTTACTACTGTAAAAACAGCAGGAGGGGAACTGTATTCCCTGAAATTCTAAACAATGTGTATAAAGCTAACAGGAAACAAGAGACTGCAGAGTGCTCTAGCAGGAAGGGAGCTGACTCTCCCTTTCATGTGGACAGCAATGTCATCAGTCAAATGTCAGGTCATTCTGATTTCCCTGCTTCAAGCAAAGCCAGGCATTTACCAAGTGAAAAGCTAATCTTTCATATTAGGCAAACATCATCTGTTTCCTTTAACAATACTGTATTTTCCTGTGTGTATTATTTAAAAAAAGGGGGGAGGGGGGGGAGGGGAAAAAAAAACCCACACAAAAAAAGCCATTTTCTTCTTAAAAAAAAATAAATAAATGAGACTGACTTAAGAGCAGATGCCATTTTGGAGTGCTCCATGCTCCATTCTGATGTACACTCCAGCAGCTCCATCCACTCAGGTCTCTTGACAATACCAAAAACACAGGAAGGAATTGCAGAGTCCTGAGCAGGCAGCATCATAGTGGCATTACAGTCTTTAGCCTTTCTGCAGGATCTTTACAAAACTACGGAGGACCAGCTTGACTTCCACCAGCATCACTTCACCACTGCCTGCCAACACTGGCAGGTGAGTCTCAAAGGTCAGAGTAGTGGGGAAGGACAGCAGAACAGGCTTTCTATATCATTGTGTCATTTGTTGCCTTTTCATTTCACTTAGCATCTCTCAGTCCTCCTAAGAGAGCAGGAAGAAGTCTAAGCTCTCTCCACTGCTCCATCTTCTGGGGTTTTATACTATGGCCACAACTCCTCTGCACATTCAATAATGCAAAATTTTCCAGCTGTTTCAAGCTGTCTTCATAGGAAAAAACCTCTTATGTCTCAAATAATGTATTTTGTGCTTTAATCTTTATTTAAGACACAATGACCTTAATATATAGATTTTCTCTCACTTTTATTTATTATATTGCTAAGGGAGTTAATAGTTGTTCGAGCTTTAAGCACTATTTTTATGTTATAAAAGGTAAAGTATAAATAAAAATAAAACTAGCTGTCATCTCTCACCTTAAAACCAAATAAAAGACAGTCAATATCAAGCATATATACCCATATTTTTTGAAATGCTGGAATTTGTGAAGCATTAAAATTCCTGAAGCATTAAGCACAGAAATAAAGTTAATGCATCTTTATATGTAACAGTAATACTGCAATCTCAATATCATTCCATGTATCTTCCCTAATATAACCTGATATCTTCCTTGCTTCTCTGACCACCATGGCACATTGAGCAGATGTTCTTACTGAGCTTTTCCCTGCAAGGCACAGGTCTTTCTCCAGAGTGATTACAGCTAATTTATAACCCATCAAGGTATATGAAAAATTCAGATGGTTCATCCCAGTGATAAGAAAGCTTCCAAAAGCAATGCCTTTGGAATTCATCTGAGAACAGAACTGGGATTATCTGATATTTCAGTACCATGTTGCCAGCAGCTGTTTAATATTTTCATATATGCCATTTGCCCTCACAAGAGCAGCAGGCTTACACTCTGCTGGTCTAATTACAGAGAGTTCTATTTTGCCCTTTTTTTTTTTTTTTAAATGTATCAAGGTCAGTCATTCTCCCACAAGATTCGTTCAATCTCTTGCTAAACTGATGTTACTTCAGCAGAGAAACTAAAACCATGCCGTTTAAAGCTGATAGCTCTGTAACTAAGTTGTAAGTGATTTTTAAGAAAGAAAGAATCCAAAATATTGTCAAATCACAGACAAATATTAACTTACAAGAAAAAACAATGTTAAATCACAGGAAGAATAATGTTGGAAACGAAAGCATAAGACATAAGATTATTTTAGATCCATAAAACTTTGTTAAAAAGAAAAAATGTATCTATGAAATACAGTTATCTTCATGGTAACAGTCCAGAAGCACTTAGTCTGGGGAAAAAAATAGACATGATTCCTGTTAATTACTTCTGTACTGCTGTTTTCAGTTAATCAGTATATGGAAGAACCTCCAGAAATGGTTTCAGGAGAGCTGCTGAGCACGTGACACCCCAAATTCAGAGTCTGGAAGACCAGAGATGACTGGTAGGCAGCGATGCACAGTCTCAGAAGAACTCAGCAGACTTGGAAAGGCTTTCCTGGCTAATAGATTTACCATTATCTTGTGTAGTGGGAAGAGAGGCTGAGACTGATTTTTTTTTCAATAAAAGATGAAGTAGCACATAGTGTCCTGTTAAAAAACATGACCTCAGTTCACAGAACTTTCATATCCCATACCCACTCAACAGTTCCGTAGCTGGTGCTTTTGTCCAAGCTGCAGGTTAAAACAATTCAGCTTCTTCCTGTGCCTGTGAGAAACAAACAACTAGGCTGTAACTGGAGCTCTGCCCTTCTGTCCATATCCATTCTATGCTGCATAAATAAATAAACACCCACCACGACAAACACCAGCACTCAGATGTTTCACCTGAATACTAGGTGAGTCACACAAAGTTTTTCCCACTTCAGTTGGAAAATGGGGGCAGATTCACACCTGACTGTGTGCTGTATGCATGGGTGCAACCAATTTTATCATTGCACTGTGCTTCTTCTGACACTGTAACACTTCTCTTTTCAATAAAACACTTAAACAGTCAGTGAGAACAGAGAAGCGACTGTGTCAGAGATGGTGAGAGCACTTGCCTCAGAGGTGTGAAAGCTTAATTATTTATTCAAAGCAGTAGAGTTTCAATGGGAGACTTCAACGGGAGACTGCCTCTTTCCTCTCTCCAAAGCACTCTATAGATATTCATCAGAAACGCAGGTCCATGTCATTCGGTAAATAAAAGAACTCCACGTAACAGCGGTTGCTCTAACCCAGCAGCATTTGGATCATAAATGGCATCTCTATCTGTTCACTCTAATCCACACTTACTTTAGGCTTTTGTTTATTTATTTATGTGGTTTGTGTTTGTACTTATTTTGGGAGGATGGAGCTGTTTTCTACAGGAAAAAATGTGACAAATTATGATTTCATTCACAATTATTTTTTGCTTAGATACCCATCTCCAAAGTCGAGTTTAACCCTGCCCCTGCTCATTCGTCTGACATGAAACTAGCAAAATTAGCTTCAGGTTTATTAGTCATAATTAAAATCTGCTAACATACTTGCTATGCAATTCGCACTTGAAGAAATACTTTTTAACTGACACAGGATAGCCAAATAAGACAGTTTTAAAATTTCATGTTAGCTACATGAAGCAGATGAACCATGCAGGACAACTGGCTAATGCTGTAAGTTCAGCTGACAAACAGATAAAATTGGATCCAGCGTGAAAACTGTTCAGAAAAATTGCAAAGCAAAATTCCAGGAACTGCAGAGATGGTCATGGATACCTATGAAAAGCCTCAATATATGAAAACATTAAGTACCAGTTTTTTACTGCAATATACAAGAAGTACTCCTATTCAATTTGGACACAAAATGTTAGTAATGTGGCAGTGAATATCTGCATGCTCTGTAAATCCAGTAATACTCAGACTGAAAACAAAACAAAACAAGACAAACAAACTTCACTTCTTTCTGGAAAACTTCTGCACTGTATCAGAAGTGGACTTTATTACTTTGAAGTGAAATCAGCACAGAAACAACCCAAGAGAGTGATGGGAAAAGATTAAGACTGGTGATCCAGAAAGACATATATCTGAAGTGAACATATGTCCTAAGAGGGAGTAACAAAGGAACAAAATAGAGAGATTGTAGGAAAATCATTCTGATTGATAGAGAAATGCACCAAGTTTCTCACTACTATTTCTCAGCATGCCTTTCAGGGTGAACCTGTCAGCATCCAAAATTGGAAAAGCATTAAATGTTATTGTCTGAAGTTTGCTGTTTAACACAAAGCAGTCTTAACTGCAGCTTGGCATTTCTCACAGGACACAGCAGCATTCCAGGCACCAGTATTACACACTTGTTACAGGGAAATTACGCACCCTGTTCAGCTCTACATTCTCACAAATGCTGTCCACACATAGTACATAACCATGTCATTGACAGATGCTGCACTATCTACATTGTCTCAACACACTCACTCAGATGCTGGAAGTCTTAATACAGTTAGATCTGAAGTATAATTACCTCCACAACTTAGAGACTGCTATACATTATTTTGCCAGTGAACAATGAGCAGCTAGACTAGCAACAACTACTTAGGACTAGCTCAATGAACTTCCCACCCTGCTGCAGTGTGGCTGTACCTTCATGGACATTGATACTCAGAAGTTCAGAAAGCAGGTCAAAATTCTACTCCCTGCAGATGCAGACCTCCACCTTTCAGTGAGAGACACTCAGTGGCTTCGTGCTCCCTTTTGAATTTTTTCACAAATTATAATTACATAACAATTAATTCCACCAATGTCCTTCAAAATGAAGTCACAGAACTGAAACATATCTTACCAGGCGCTAAGAAAACTCATCTTCAGACAAAGTTTACCTGCTGAGAAAATAACACTGACATTAGGAAGTCTACACTTTCAGGTGCAGTATCCAGCCCTCTTTGTATCTTTGTTTTTAAGATAAGTAACTCTTCATTTCTTACCTATAGTCCATAAATTTCATGTAGGATATGGTCAACATCATGCAATTTCAGAAAACCAACTATTTTTCAACATGCAGAGATAGCAGTTTATTAACTATAGATATGTAGAGGTAGAGATATGTAGATGTAGATGTAGATGTAGAGATATATACATAGAGATAGAGATACATGAACTACTGTGTGAATTAGGTAGATATTTACTGTAAAGTTCATTTAAGGCCACATATCAGAAACTTTATTCAGACTGAGACTGCCTTATTGTGTGAAACCACAAAGTTAATTTGCTTCTGAAGAAAGGTCTCTGGCATCAACACTATTTTCAGGATTTGAATGTATGTATCCAGAGAGAAACATAGATCTCACCCCAAAACGTGAATATCAGTCTAATCTTAACCATCTTGTACCAATTGCTCTTTCTGTCTTGAAACCCTGGAACCAAAATTGCACCTTTTAATAAATTTAGGTTGCAAAATATTTATCAGATATTTTAAAATAATAACAGCAGTTTGCTCATCAACCTAAAAAAAAACATCATATGAATAGGGGATATTCTGTTCAGGATTAGATGCCAAATGCAAGATCCAAATCAACACTGTGTAGTCCAAAATTAAAATACAGGTTAAATGGAGGTAGCTAAACTCAAAACCCAATGACCTAGATGCCTAATTCTACTTTCTCATACCAGTATGCCTGAAGGATGCCTTTCTGGCACACCACACAACATATAATTACATCTATTTAAAGTGCATTTCACTAGTTCTGTGTTCTCAGGTTTCTACCTGGCAGCAGAATCAGCTGCCTTGCACTTTACTGTGAATCAGCACAGAACTATAAATAGATAGGTATCTTTTGGGTATATTCTACTTTACACCTTTCTAAGAACACTGTAAAAGAAGTTAAGTAGCTTCAGAAGTACAGATCAATTTTTAATGAAGAAATAATGACAAAAATCCGAAGAAAATGCAAAGATTTTAGATCATGTGTGTAAAGCTACTGATTTTTTTTTTTTTTAACTAGTTGGGGTCTAACCTAACCATAATCTTCAATAACCCTGCTGCACCCAATACTTTATAAATACCTCTTAAATGGTATGGTTTTCTGGCTTTCTAAAATAGGAATTAATAAACAACTTCCTTGGTAACCTGGGTTTTTTTTTTCATCAAGGCTCTTTCCTTATAATTATTAATATCTGAAAACTGCCACCACGATCAGGAGGTATTCTGCCTTAGGAATGANGAATACAAAGCTCAATATCTAACTATTTCTTTTGAACTGGGTTTCTGTCAATTGCATAGATGCCTTAATCTGCATGGCCCAAAAGTCTGCTGTTACAAAGAAAATAACATTTCTCAAAATACTTTAAGATAATATTGCCTTCAGTGTTCATCCTTGTTCTAAGAATTTACTGTGACCCATGTTTTTTTTTTCACTAATGGGAAGGATAATTCCTATAACAAATTACTTCAGTAATGTCAGGCACCCACAGAAAATGTTTAGAGCAGTGAAGGATATACTGTTTAATCTTTGTTGGTATTAACCAAAGGGAAAAAAAAAGTATAAAGAGTTAGATAAAAAGATAGCAATACCTTCATCTGAGAACTAAGGTATGACACAGAAAAGGACTGAAGAAGTTTAATTTACTAACTGGCATGCTTGAAAGAATTTTTTACAGGTGAGGACAGAAATAATGTCAGATCTAAAAAAAAAAAAAAAAGGACATGAATACATACATATTACACACATACATTATTTTTGAAGGCATAAGTGAAACAAACCCAGAAAATGTCTTAAGTATTTTAGGAATGCAAAATATTTGTGAATATATGAAAATATCACTATAATTATCCACTGATTTATTTTTCCCAATAAAATAATATAAGACAAAGTTCTTACTTTTTTCTTAAATCTAAGCAATTATAGGTTATCGTAGCTGGTCAATTATTTGCCTGCTGCTTGTGGGGAATGGATAGTGGTCAAGCCTGAAAAGAGCAAAGGCTCTGAAGGTGATAAACCCTTTTTCAAATACCCTGAATCTTCTTTATAGATCTGGGTAAATGCCCATGTGCCTGGAGCTGTGCAGAGTTCTATCTCAAACTGATATTTTAGTTCAAATCTCCTATACAAATTCTAGAAACTCTCTGTTTATTCTGTTCTTCAGCTGGCAAGGCTTCATCAGATCTGGTTTTTGTTTGGTTTTTTTTTTTTTTTTTCTATTTTTAAATGTCTTTAGCTCAGCTTCCCTTCTAGCTCCTCTGCCAAGAGCAGTAATTCACCTTTCTAATCAGATACAATCTCATTCTGATAAGACTGTATTTGCATTTATTGCAAAAGCATGGAAGAAAGCTGGGCTAAACTGAAAGACTGTTACCTTGCAGGGAATGACTTTCAGTAATGTGGGATAGCTGACAACTATAAAACTTCAGCATTACAAAAACATTTGGCCATCTTTCTTGTATGAATGGCTTTTAGATTAAGACTCAGAATTTAGGGCAGGTAAAGTTAATTTCAACTCTGGTGAATAAGATTTTTCTCAAATTTAAATTGTTTTCCTTAAATAACCCTTCTCATTTCAAAAGGAAAAACTCTTTGAATCTGGTCTCTCTAAGACTCACTTTCTAACTACACTCAGAAAACATATTTCCATATGAAAAGCTAAATCAACATTTTCTTATTATATTGATTTTCCACTTAAGAGTAACTGCACAGATTTTCAGTCCTCCTACAAAGAAAAAAAAGGATGAAAGTCAACATATTTTCATAATATGATTAATATTTTCCACATTTAATGATTCAACAAATTAAAAATAACAGTTTACCACATTTAAAATCAGTTTGAGGATACACTCCAGTGTACGAATGCCACACTTATAAATATTTAAAATGATTATGTTCTTGGCTGCAATACCTTATTGTGCTTATATATGTAATACATTTACACTGATGGAGATTCCACTGCAAAACCTCCACCCAGACAGGAATCAAAAGATAGGGGCATAAACGATTCACTGGATCTCGCCACAAGTTGGATTAGCTTTTTGTCCCTTGTAGCAATTTCTCCAAAGGTAAGTAAACAGCAAATCAGAAAAACTACACCCAGCTTTCCATCTTGGATTAGTAGTAGGTGCAGCTACTGTACAGAGGACAAGTAAAATTATCTGTGTGGGCATACACATAGTGAAATAATGAGTATTAATCCTATCATTTTCAAAAAAAAAGAACCACTATGAGAACCATATATACATGTAAAAACACTGCTATTAAAAAGGAGTATTCTATTAAAACAAAGAGCAGGCCAGAAAACTTCCTGCAAAAAATTATATAATAGACTCAAAAGACAAAGTGAATGATTTCTTTGTAAAGAATGATGCAATCCGTAACTTTCCAGTAGCACCACAAATAACTTCCAGAGACTGCTGTGCGTGACAGCAGATACTGAATTGCCTGAAAAGCTCAACATACCATTATTACACTATTACCTCAGAACTGTTACTGTTGTCTTCACAAACTGCCCCAAGACAATTCTTTAAAACCAAGAAACAAACAGCTGACACATTCTTCTCTTTCACCATCTCATAACTATCTATCAAATTGTTTGGAGAAATTATTCCTCAATGGCTAGGACACAAAAAATATTAACAGATTGAAGAAAATAAACAGAAGTAGAGCCTTTTAAACTGTGCAAATGATGGAACCTCTCAAATAGTCCTATCTCGCATAACATAATTTTCAAATACAAATATGACTCATTTGAGGCACATCCCATAAGAAACCATTCAGTGGTACTTAAATAAGAAAACAATATTGAAGGTTTGCATAATTATTAGAAGACATCCCAGCTATTATTGAAGCTGGGGAGCTACAATCAAGTTGATCTCTGTTACAAATAAACTAAGGTGATTTGACAGAACATGAATTTTAAGTTTAAATACCAACAATGTCAGGCTGTCAGCAAATGAAATATATTAACTGAAAACTGTTGCATTTGATTTAAGGCCCTATCATGCAAAATGAGAACAAAAGGTCACCCTGGACCTTCAGGGATTGTGTTCTCATAGAAATTTTAATTTTGTTCACAACCCCTGGGAAGCAAAAATAATGAAGTGTCTTGCTCTAAGATGTAAGAAGTGTACCAGTCACACACTGACCGTATTACAGTTCATATTACCTCATCCACTTACAGAAAATACTTGGCCAAATCAGCAATAATAATTGGGACTAGATAGTATACTCCTTTACTCAAGAAATCCCACTTCAATTGAACTGCCTATATAAGCAAGTGTTGATAGTTTTACAGAGTAAATGGTAGCACATGCCCATCTCTTGTTCCAGTGAGATGCAGAAGTAAGGTTTGTATGTTCTAAGACAATAGCCTCGTACATAGCACTGAAGTTGCAAAGTGAAGTAGAGTGAGGTATACATTCTTCAAAGGAGGACTCTTTGGGTCAGCTATCGACAGCAACTTGTAAACTCACATATCTGAGCCTGTTTCGGATGACGAAAACATTCACCCATCCAAACATCAGATTACAAGTTCCTGGCAATGAGATGTGCAAATAAAAAGTGACCCAAAACTGTGCAAGTTTCAGTCATATATATTTCTAGGCCAGCTGGCCTTGGACTGTGAGCAAGCCAGCTTGAAGGCTTAGCTCTGTACCTCTGGATAGCAGCTTGGTCTTTCGCCCTGGTGTCCACAGGCAAACAGTATGCAGTATCCACCACCTCTTTGATAGCCAAGTGGCTACAGATGCTGATCCTGCATGGGCTTCATGGATCCACAGTAATTTTTTAGAAGTATTGTTATTTAACTACAATTCCTCACATTTCTAAATGTCTCAGAAAGCACTAGGGTAAGACAAATACACTACAAAGATGCATCTTCTACGGAACAATCCCAGCCTGGAGGCACAGGTCAGAACTACACACCTGTTATCCAAGCCCACTAGCATGCTCTCTACCTGCAAACTAGACACTTCAAAATACAGTACTGGAAAGCTAAACTGTCTTTTTTTTTTATGTCGGTACAACTGCTGATCAAAAGCAGTACTGAGATCACCCAGTGGATGTTCTGGAGACCAGCCAAAATCTTCTCTTCAGTACTTCAATCCTGGTAATTTGGGAGGACACACAACAGCTAAAAGCTGTTGCCAGGAACTTGGACTGCTGAGTAGTTCAGTAATAAAAAAGTGGTTTTTTTCCCAGTCTGAATGGCTTGAAAGATGACAGTGCAATCAGGAATGGTGCTTCAGTTCAGCAACATTATTGTTGACATTGGTCCAACACTGAGTGAAAACTACCTTAATTTTCCATGTGAGGAGGCCACTCCTTGTGCTACTTTTAGATCTGAAAATGGCACAACTGTCTGAAATTATGTCTTTCATGAAACTAAATACTAAATATCAGTCATATTCATATGAACTGACAAAATGTTATTTATTCTTTGTGAGGGACTATTCATGATCATTCTGCTGTGATATGCTCACTCACCATACATAGATTTTCCAACAGTCACAGTGGACATTCATTGACCATTTCTGAGAGTTGACTGACACTGTAGTCATATTTACTACCTTTAACAAATTAGTGTGATAAAAGCAAATCCAGTAAAGCATACAAAATGATTATTTAATCTTAATTACTATCTGAAAAAAAAACCCAGCATTTAAGACAATTCAAGTTGGCAGCTTAAAAACTATCTTATCTGCTAATGAATTTGCAGCTTGAAGATTACCACAAGTATTTTCCTTATTTCCTATTACATATTTCAAGGGTTGCTTTCTTCCAACAGAATAAAATCTACTTATTTCTGGGATGTGCTGTGCGAGAAAGTTTGTGAGGCATTTGAGATCTGTAGGAAGTACAATGTAAGTGCAGAGCATTTTGCTAACTTGCATGCTGATAGGAGAAAAGGGGTTTTTTTGCTTCTGCTTACACAAAAAATTACAGTCTTTCTTCTGGTCTGCTTTCTTTCTGCCTTCTTTGCCTCTTGATCACACTCTATTTTCATCTAACTAATTCATCTTCAGGGTCTCCCAGGAAAATAGAAATATAATTAAGAATAGAATGTGTAGAGCTTACAGAAGATGAGAAGTAAAAAAATAACCAGTCTGGTGTGTTGTAGAGGCACAACTACTTGTGCAGTATTAACATTAAAAGAGTTCTCAGGAAGGCCTGGAGCTGGCCTAACTTAAGTCAAATCAAACTCCAAGGCAGAGATAACACAGATCAGAATACAAAATCAATGAATATTCTGGAGGGAAATGTGTAAAGATTGTGTGATGAAGTGCTAAGTCAAAAATGTATTTATATGAAAATAATTCTCTTGATATTATCAGACAAAACGAAGACCATGCAAATTCCTTTTACAGAGCCCATACATCTATCTCCAGAGAAACTGATGTTAAAAGTGATACAATCTGTATTTTTTTCACAAGCTTTTTTGGGGTCTACATTTCTTAAGCAATAGAAATGAGAATTATCATAAAAATGAGAAGATGATGTAGTCAGGAGTATCGAACAGCTAAAAAATGTCTGCAATTTAAAATCATTAAAACCTGGCAATTAGTCTGAAGAAACAATCTCACACTGTAAAAAGTCTAACTTATGAAAATACAAAAACTTGTACTATGAGAAGCGATAAATAATATCAGGTGGAAAACTGGCTGTTCAGTTGGCATAAAAGAACTTCCTTCATTTCCAGTTGGAAAAATGTTTTAACACGTTGTCTTTTGATTATAATCTCAGGTTTTATGGGTGTTGTTCGATTTCTCCCTATGTTTATATTTCTCCTCAGTGTTTTTTTTATTTTTTTCAGTAATAATTTTTAATACGTAGGATTTGTTTTAAATGAGCATGATTCACTGCCTTTATTTTCCTCCTGTAGGTTTCTGTATTTTTCTACTGGTGAGCCATAGTGTCCATTCTGTTCAAGTTTCCAAACAGAGGAAGTGCATAACTCACATTTTTCACTGTATCATTAGCTTTTACCTTCCACCTTCTTCCTCAGTAGAATCAAGTGTGCTTCACTTTTGCTGTCAAGCAGATTCCTTAGCAGTTTTCTCCTTTTCTGGCCTAAGACTGAACACCTCATTGTATGTGAATATATTATCAAAAGATAATCACTGTTAAGCTAAAACTGCAGTTACAACAGCTGGCTTTGAACTCAATGAGAATTGAGGACAATAGCTAAGGTAAACAGAACATTTTTCTAAGCACACCAAGATCACATAAATCTTGTCAGGTTACTCCACTGAGTATTTTAGCACGGCATTAGCTGCCAGTACCCTGGAGTTTCAGCTAGCTGTTTATTATTCTCTAAAGAAAGTGATTCACCGTTATTAGGAGTGTCTAGGAAAAGAATATCACTGTTACATGAACTGAAAGGTGAGCAAATGACCACAAATGAAAATCACAGTGAGTGGCAGAAAACAGAACTGAGGGAGAGTCTGAAACTGGTAGTGTCTGCAGTGCCTTTGGGATCAGTGACATTTGGCAGACCCATTACTGATCAGGAAGATAAGTGTAAGAAGAATGATACTGAAATCTGAAGACTGAAAACAAAGGCGCACTAAGAACAAAAAACAGTTGCATAACAGATGACATGTTCCTTGCAGGAATCATCTTCTTGCAGGAAAATGTGCCTGGCACTGCTTCCTAACACCTGATTTCCTGGCAAAGCCTAACATGGACAACATTGCAATACTGAGTAACTCAAATTTTTATATTAGTTGTGTACATTTATGGTTGCAACCCCCACTCCCTCCCCCCCAAAAGAACAGACAGAAATCACCTACCATGATTTGAAAACTGCTAAGAATTTCTGAACAGGTACAGGAATTTTACAAGGTCTAAAAGCAGGTTAACTCAAGAACTGATCAGCCCCAAATCAAGCAAACTTCAGAAGTGAGAAACCTGTTAAAAACAAAACAAAAGAAAATTCAAACTCTGCCTCTCTTACTCTTTTGATGCATCTGGAAGTACATGTTTTAGCTGCTATTTTCCCAGAATGCTTCTCCTCAGATCTTGAAAAACAGTCAATTTTAAGTGGAATTTTCAAGTTCTTTTCAGAAAGAGTTCAGTGTAGCATTAAGCACAACATTCGCTTTTGCAGAAAATGTCATCTTTGTGAATACATTTTAAAGTAAAACTATAAATCTTTGTTACAATGATACTGACCATTCATTTTCTGAGTTGTCGGCATGGCCTGAGGTGCTAGGAATAACAGTCAGAAGGCCTATGAAGATGCCTGTCATGACAGCAAAAGCAAACATAATATCCGTTCATCTTATCTGGGCTGAGTTTAAGCAAACAACTTTCATTCTGCATGCCTTCATGGTCAGATACTAGGGAAAAATAATCTAAACTATGCTTAGAAGAAAGGCAATGCAACATCCTTCATCACTGTTATAGATAGGATCATGCATTTACTTCCCAAAGATGATGAACGTGCATGGAGTATTGATCTGCATATGGAACCACTCTTCAGCTAGCTCTAAAACCCTCTACAGTATTTATACAGAAATATCCCTATCAAGATATGCAGACTAGACCTCCAGATGTGATAGAATATGAAATCACTTTTTTTTTTTAAAAACCTTTGCCAAGTGCTAATAAGGTTAAGTACCTTTGAGACAGCACACTGTAGCTCACACTGTGTTCTGCAGAGCCTTCACTATTATGACCATCTTCCTAAGTAAAGCTTATTATTAACATATGCTTATTTTAAACCTACATCTTTGCTCAATGGCATAATAACACCTTGGTAGAATCTAATAGGTGGAAACAGTCATACTGCCTCAAAACAATGCTCATCTAGCCCAGCATGTTGCTCACCAATATCCCAGCAGTGAGAGCCTGAAAGATGACAGTGAAAAAGATAGCAAGGAAAATATGAGTCTTCCACTGATGTACCTCTTGGTATCCAGCAACCAGCACTTACAGGACTTCCTCAGCCACAGACTGCTTCTGAGTTAATACTCAAAACTTGTATCTATGCATTAACCTGCAATTATAAAGATCCTAAATCCAGTATATTACATTGCATGTATACTTCTGAATTTAAAAAGAGCAGAATTTAATGAACTAATTTACTTTTATTTCCATTTGTTTCAAATACATGTACTGAGCTATTTTTTAATCACCAAAAATTCAGGGGAAAAAAAACAACAACAAAAAAAACAAACAACAAAACACAGACTACCTTAATTTTGTACCCGCTCAGGGGCTTCCCTAACAATAGAGCTGGAAAGAATTTCCACAAGCCATTGTTTTCTTCCCAATTTCCCAGTCATTTGCCAAAGAGTAGGCATTCTGCTCATGCTGCTTGTGGGCTTTATTCAACATCCCAGCATTCTTTTCATACACTTTCAGATGCAGAGAGACGAGCATTCCAGCCCTGCCTGCCCCACTGTCACTGCAAGTGCAACTAGTGGCAATACTTAACTTCATTCTATTATCATGTCTTCAAATGCCATAACATGTCAGAAGTCATTTTAAGATATACTAGAAGTCTCTATATCCTAGGATTCCGTGTGTTTGACTCTCTAATTACCTGCGTCTGATATTATAATTGCAAAAGACAGCGAAAATCCACACAGGTCCACTTTACAGGGCATTTTGTCTGATTTTTTTTTTCGTTTACTACAGAGTGATTAAGCAAAAACAAGGTCCCTTAAGGACTCACGGACATAAATCTCACAACACAGGTATTAGACTGGGGAGCAGCGGCGTAAATCAAAGGGAGTCTACCACCCTCCGGCAGCCAGCCCCATCTAATCACAGCAGCTTTCCCCAGACACTCAAGTCACTTCCCGATTTCCCAGGCTGTCTTCCAATGCCGTAAGTGGCACGGCATTGTACAGCTTCCAAAATGCATACATGGAAGGGAAAAAAAAAAAAAAAGAGAGAGGGTACTCTGTGCACTAAACAATCCAGCAAACAGCCAAACGCCCTACCAATAAAACAAAACAAACAAAATATAAAGGGCAGAACATGAAGAAACAGGCAGGACTCAGGACGGAGATACTCATGATGTATTAGCAAGGGTAGGTGAAAACCTTGGCGAATGCCTGCTCCAGGCCACTTAGGCACTGCTGTGCGGAGCGGAGGCACCGCGGAAAACGGTGCCTCGCCCTGCCTCACAGCACGCGAAGCGCCAGCAAAACCTGACTGGATGGGCTGGTAAAGGGATGCCCGGGGCCTCTTCTCTAGACCCCACCAGCCTGCTAGGGCAGCAACAGCACGGTGGAGAGCGGCAGAACGGGACAAACAGAGGCGATGAGACCCGCGAACAAGAGAGACCGCTAAACGACCACCCAGGCGATTCGCTCCTTACACCGCACGCCAAGTGCCCCCGCCTCTCACGACCGCTCGTGGGGACGTATCCCTCCGCGCTATCGCCCCGAGGCGCGGCTCGGGCGGGAAGGTGGCGAGCCCGCGCCCCGCCGGAGGTGTGTTTTCGCGCCGTGCCCCATCAAAGACCCCTCTGTTATTGAAATATGAAGCCGTTTCCTCCCCGGCGGAGGCCGCTGGCTGGAGGCGGGAATCGGCGGGCGGTACGGTCACCCGCCGCCCTGAAGAAACGTCTCTTTGTTCGGGCGGGAAGGGCCGGGCCGGGTCCGCCTCAGGCTGGGCTGCCCTCCCTCCTGCACCCACCCTCCCGCCCTACCCGTGCTTTTCGGAGACACCCCCTGACAGCTCTAACCGCGGCCCCGCGGGAAGTTGGCACCGCTGTCCCGGCGCTTGGGTGCCCCAGTGCGAAAGGAGCGCGGGTGCCGCCGACTTGGGTGCCGCCTGCTCTCGGGGCTAGGCCTGGATGAGATGCCGAAAGGGATCCGGCCTTTAACCTTAGCTCTGCACCTCTGACACCCCAAACGCCTTGCTTGTGGCCACATGTACATGGTTGTTTTATCCTGCCCCTGTCTTCTCACTCAGTAACCACAAAACAGTACCCCGATATTTCTGTACAGACCCGTGTTTCTTTGGTTGGTTCATTGGTTGTTGGTTGTTTTTTGGGGTTTTGTTGGGGGGGGTGGTGTTTGGGGTTTTTTTGTGGTGGTGTTTTGTTGTGGGTTTTTTGGTTGTTGTTGTTGTTTGGTTGGTTGTTTTTTTAATCCAGCGAGGTCTGTGAAGTGGCTGATGAACAGTAGTGGATGACCCCTGGTTGGGGACTCTGGTAAAACCGATGTCTTTAGATGTGCTTTTACACCAGGATGTGCTTGGCTCTGGCATTTCCTGACCAAGTAGGATTGATGAGCTGCATTCTCTTTTGATGGTGCAGGCTGAGAGTTTGACGTCAACAATGATAAAAGCTTAGTAAGGTCCAGGCTGAAAAACGATGTTGAAGAGTTACAGTGGATGTGTATGTGTGTGGCACATTGTTCTGTTTAGCATTGGAGAAAGAGGGGGAAAAAGTAATGAAATGAATCTTTGCAAGTTGCCTGGGTTACCTGTGTTTTCTAATCTACCAGACTTTAGAGGTTGAGGATTTAGGCAAACATTACCTACCACTGTAACGAGATCAGGCATTAAGAAACCCCACCGATTTTTCAAGTGGAGAAATGGCTACTACACCTGCTTAACATTCAGATAATATTGTTTGGGCCCCAGTTGGCTGACCTGTAGTATGTCAACAAGTCTTGGATTTTTTTTTTTTTTTTGGTTGGGGTTTTGTTACTGGTTTTTATTTGTTTGGGGGCTTTTTGTTTGACTTTCCTTTCTTCTATTGTTTCACTTAACAGTTTTGGTTTTGTTTGTTTTAAATAACAAGATATACTTAGAGATACAACAAGGGCAGCAGGTTTGTATGCAGTTGCAAAATACAGGGGGTTGTGTGTGTGTTTTTCATGCCATAAGACATAGGGGGTTAAATCCAGGTCTTGTGTGGATTTTAGCAACCTCCTTTGGGGTTGTGTGTATCCTGATGTGAAATGCACCATAATCTAGCTATTTTTGATGCTGGGGTTGCTCGTTGACTCAAGGTGTTGCTTAGAAATTGGCCAACAGTTGCCTGACTTCAGGGTTTTGCAATGCCAGCACCGTGAGCAGGGTGTGTTCTGCATTTAGGGTGTAATAAGAGAAGCTGAACTTGTTTACTGGATTAATAATTCAATTGGAAGTTGAGGATAAAACAAAAACAACGGGATCCTGTTAGGTCCAGCTGTTTCCACCCTGCCACACATGCCTTGCCTTTCATACATCACTTTCTCTCAGAAACCACATTCCTCAGAGTTAATAGTTGGGGTGAGGGGGTGTGGGGGTGTGTGTAAGTAAGGAGCAGGGGCTAGGAGCGACCAGAGGCAAGTGGTCAAAAGTGTCATACTTCTCGGGTTATCACACCCCCTAAATCCCTAAATTCAATGATTCCTTCACAAGGAACACCACTTTTTTTTTTTTTTTTTTTTTTTTTTTTTTTTTTTTTTTTTTTTTTTTTTTTTTTTAAGCTCTGGACTTGTACTGGTCGGGAGGCGCTTTTTTAGGTGCAGATCTGGGAGGGTTGGACCAAAGGGGCGAGGACAGGGACCTAGAGGGACAGGGCAGTGTGCTGGGACAGGGTGGGTGGATGTGGGTGTGTGTAAGAGAGAAACCGCTTGTGTGGTTTTATTTTTTCCTCTCATTCCTGGGGTCTGAATGGAAAGCACGTTGAGCTGTAATTAAGACATCTTGGAGGCGTACTTAACTCATGACGTGTTGCTTTTCTTTTCCTCTCGGTGAGAAAGTGGCTCTCTCTTCCCTGAATCAGGTCCTCTGCCACCCAGAGCCACTCGGGACATAGGCATACACACGCACACGCTGACTTAAGGTGAGCACCAAAAACTTCCTCCGCACTTCGCTGTCCTCTCTTTTAAACTGCTGGAGAGTTCTGAGAGCATCTCAACTCGGGAACTCTGCATAAGGTAAAAAAAAAATAAAAATCGAACTTATGGGAAAGGTTTTTACTCATTAATTTCTCTAAGTCAGTTGAGAATCCAGTAATCAATGTCTGTGGCATCAGTTCCAGGGTTGCACTGAAGGAATTTTCAAGCGATCTAATTTGGCAGCTGAGAAGGGGGGAGGGAGGGTGGTGGTGAGGGCAAAAGACTGATTGAAACTGGCTAACTTCAATGTGTTTTAAGTGCTCTGTGTTACCAAAGGAGAGATCAAATTGCAACTGCGGATTCTGTCGGAAGGACAAAAGTTGTATACTTCTGTCTGTGGCTTCCTCCTATGAGATTATACATTTTACAGATTTGTTTTTCTTGAGGGGTTTCTCCATCCAGTCAGATGCTTTTAGAAGTTTTTAGGATGGAAGAGAAGGAGGATGGTAAACCAAGCAAGAGTTTCAGGGCTGGAAGTAGATTTGCATAAAGTTCTCACCATCCAGCTAGAAGGAAACAGGTTTTGATAAGATGTGGGTAAAATACATACTGATGTCATATTTGGCCATTTATTGTCGGAGAAAGGCTGATAAACATTTGGCATAGGTTTCTTTATTGTCTCTACTCACCATGAAAGCTAGGATTCCACAGTATTTTGAGTGTGTAGCTGCACATTAGCTGATCCATGGCTATAGCTATCATTTTACTGTCTCTTCATTTGTTTTTTGGAGTCCAGTAAAGGTGTCATTCAAAGTGTTTTTCATGGCAAAACAGCTTGTGTGGTAGATGTAGATAAAGAGTTGGATAGCTTTTGCATATTTGAATTAAGGAGGTTTAATGCTATTTGTGTATCTTTAGAAAGGGAATTCATTACTGCAGAGCTCTTTCAGGGTAGAAAATGTTGCCATATTTGTTGCTATGTGATGTCATGTAGCTGATGGAAGCCCTTCAGCTGACTGAGAACCTGACATTTGTAAACCAAAATCATGTAAGTTGTTAACAGCTAAGAATTTGCATTAATGGCTAGCAAGACTGCTTTAGTGCCTGAATGTGGAAGGAAGCGATGTGGAAAGATTCCTATCATTAGGAGTATGCATGATGTAGTAGACAAAAACGTAGATGCAGTGTGGCTGTGTAACTATGGATACACACCCTCTCAATATACACTGTTTCTAGAGACAGTACTTTCAGCACGTGCAGAAATGTTTCATAAACAGGAAAATTATTGTCAGCTTCCATGGAGCTCCATGGAACCAGTAGTCAGCAGCTTCACGCCAAGGCATGTCACACAGAATGCCAAATCCTCATGCTACGAAGAGCTCACACTTCCTTGAATTTTCACATCTAATGGAGGCAGATCTTCAATTCCCATACAGCACAGCTAAGCGGAGTTGCTATGAATGCATTGAGACTCCAATCCATATGTACTTACCTGTGTCACATTTAGTGCCAAAGGGAAAGGGAAGACGAAAGAATACAGGAAGGAAAAAAAAAGAAAGAAAAAGAAAGAAAGAAAGATTTTTTTTTTTTTAATACTGTTTGACATAACACTTTAAGCAAAATGGGGAAAATAATTTTGTAGAGGGTACCTTTTTCAAGTTACATAAAAAAAAGTCAGTGTATTAATCAAGACACTGCTGGTCTGCAGTGAAATTGTGCCAGAAGGTCTGTCTTCCTAATAAGAATCTGGAATGTATAAGCAGATTCCAGTAAGAAAGACTAAAAAACTATGTGTCATTATAAAGGGAAGTATTATCCACAGCAATGCCCTCTTCAGACACATGACTGACAGTCTAGTTCACAGCAAAGCATACTTTCATTATAAACCTAGTAGGTTCAGTTTCTTCTCATTTTCAGTTAGGAAGGTTAAAATAACTAGCAGCTATTAAAAAAAAAAATCAACAACTCTGAAGTGGTATAAAAGCTTGGGGCTAGAGGCTGAGAGGTCTCAAAAGGGTAGAGTGTTTCTGTTGCATGCTACACTCAATTTTTATGGGTTGTGAAAGGCTAAGAGCATTTTCTACTACAGATCTCCATTCTTTCTGATTTTCTGCTGATAGGTGACCAAAAGAAACATTTTTGTTCGCTGTTTGTCAAGTTTGAAGCCAAAAGAACTGTTATCAATACTTACTTGGTTAAGCAAGTCACTCAACCTCCTTGCTCCTCAATGAAATTCTGGAAGTAATATTGACCAACGAAAACATGTTTTGAGATCTTCAAGTGAAGAGTGACTTTGTAATTGCTTATATTGAAATACATTCAGAGTTTTCCAATTCACTGCAAGGATTAAAGTGTGAGATCTGGAATTAACATTTTCTGCTCTTCATTTGCCTTTTCATTGAGGCAGTGCTTAAGCTATGCTTGGAAGTTGAAATACTTTGCATTTCTCTTTCATTGTAAAACTAATATTACTTAAAACTATCTAAAAATGAAAAGTTCGAAAAAAAAAATTTCTTACGACGAGCTGCCCGTGTCGCTTGTGAGAAAGTATTAGACATTCTGTCTGCTCCGCCAGTAACTGTAGCATACAGTACTGGGCTTGAAAAGGTAGCTTGTAACTTGTCAGTAACAAAATGTTCTTTGGGGTTAAAAAAAAAAGTCTGAATATACTTAGGATTTCAATCAGTGGTGTTTAAGGAGGATTAGAGGAAACAGCTGGCTAAACAAATATTAGGTGTAGAGTGGATGCAGTAGTATCAATTAATAATGCAGCTCTTTATCTGCCGTATGAATGGGAGGTTTTGTGGAGATAAGGCGACCTAAAGGTGGTCAGCGTCTGCCATCTAGTGGATGTTGCAAAGTCTGTCAACATTTTTTTCCTTTTAATCAGGACATCTAACTAATCCAGGTGTAATTTAGCTGTAAGTGGTTAGTTTTATTCGCTTTTACTATTAAAAGCTATCATCTAGCTTTTTTATTATTTTTTATTTTTTAAACCGGTTTTTAAAGATTCTTCTTGCATTTTTAAAGGCCTACTAGATATGATAAAAATCAGTTCAGCTTTTATTTAATGTAATTTGCCACTAATACCTTTTTCCAAAGACTTGTTAAATTATGCAGGAACCTATATCAACAAATTAACACTTAGTTTAACATGCTGAATTGTTACTGTAAAGGGAAGAGATTTCTGTACAAATATTGTGGCAGAAGCCATGTTCACCTGTGAGGATTTCAGAGCACCTTCCAAAACTTTTTTATTATGCAGGATGTGCTTTTGATAAACTACTTTTTGTTTTGTCCCTGAATGTTTTGTCAATTATAAGTATAGACAAAGAAAATATCAGATGATCTCTGAAGGGTATAAGAGGTCATCAACCCTCTCCATCTTCTTTTTCTGTACATGTTATTTATCTCTGCCTTCATCAGACACTACACATGCTTGTCGCTTGGTCTGTCCTTTCTCTTTATTAGAGAAAAGAAAATTGCTTTTTTGGTCCACTGGATTGTTTATTCAGTAGTGGATATTCAGGTGCTGTCAATTCTCATAAGTGTGGATCCTGTGAAATGACATGGTTTTAAGCAGGCACACATCAGTCTGGGTATACTTTATGACTGTTTTTATGCTGTGTAACCAGCTTGCACACTTTTACTTGCTTCCCCCCCCCTTTTTTTTTTTAAATTTCACTGCCCACATCTTCTACTGCAGTCGTCTCCTAGGCAGCTAAACCAAGTGATGGATCTCTTTCTGATCCTGCATTTTTCAAGTGAGTGCCACAATGGCTACTGGAGCAAAGAAGAATTAAAATACTCAGCAAAGTCAAGCTCCCTGTGCTTCACTTCCTCCTGATTTTCATCACTGTCTGAACAGTAAATCAAATGGCAACATCACACTTAGCAGAACAGTTTCCATGTCTTTTTCTCTCAGTTAACTTTCAAAATATTTTCTGATTCTTTTTAATTAGTGCAACAGAATGGAAATCTTGAACTTGTTCAATGGTTCTGAAAACAAACATTTAAAACATGTATTAAGAGGTCACAGAGCAGCACTCTACAACAGCTAATCTCAAAACTTTTCTGAGAGTTGTATGGAATGCTACCATAGAAGGCTGTGAACATGGTGCATGAGTTAATGGCTAAATTGAGAAGAAAATCTGCCTCTCCAATAGGCAGGCAAAGTCTAGAAATTTAAAGTCTAAGAAGGTGAAATACCACAACAGCAAACAGAGCTAATTTGAGGCTATTCTTCATAGGTGGCTACATTTCATTTTGACTCTACTTGACCTGGTACTGTGAATCACAAGAGCTGCTAGTGGAATCAAATATAAACTGTGTTATTGAGTCTTTGAGACTCTCTCCTGGGACAAGGCCTTCTACTGATGTCACTGGAACACAGAGTCACTACCATTTCATAAAGCAGGGTACTAAATACTACTGCAGAATCTACATCATTAATTTTCTGGCATAACAGAAATGAAATCATGAGACCAGAGGAGTGTCTCTAGATATATGACTCTTGCTTCAAAAAATGTCATCTTGGCATTTGTCTAATAGCAGAAGGCCATTATCTTGAGACAGCTTTCCATTAATAATATCTCCTAATTACTTTAAATGCTTGAAGCTTGGAAGGAACATATGGGCAATGAAGACAGGTTAGATTAGAAATGTGTTTGACAGAAATCTAAGTGAAAAACAAATGTTTCAAACAACTCCCAGGGAAAAAAAACAGAAAAGAAAAAGATAAAATTGCTTAGAGGTAGTTAAAATTTGGTTGCAATCACTTTTGGTCTGTGCTATTGTAAGTGGATGCCTTGAGTTTGGTTGGTTGATTAGTTTTCATATCATATCATGTTAATTTGCTTCTTATCTCATGGTACCTGGTAATTCACCTAAAGTGTGTCTGTCAGTAAGTGTGTTATACCACAAGATATACCTACATCTGTTGTGATAAGCATTTCTTTACATTCAGAAATCCTTTCCCATGATAATACCTATGCACATCAAGAAGAAGCAGTCTGTATGCGTCTATGCATACGTGTATACATAAACCTATGCACACACACACACATATATGCTTACATGCTCTGTTAGAATGTATATTTTATTTTTTTGGAGACTTTTAATTGAAAATCGATGATGTAATATAGCACACTGCTGTTGATTTTTAGTGTTTAGCATACTATTACCCTCCATTGTTTTAAAGCTGGTGATTCATTGTTACGCTACTTAGTGGCTATCACTGCTTAGCGCATCATATAGACAAAAGGCATGTTACAATACCATTACACTGTGAGATTCTGGCCCAGCAAAACAATGTACAAGCAACTTTACTTACATTAGTGACTCAATGAAATCAATAGAAACTCAGAAAGGGCTCAGTGAATAAAACTCATCATCTGTTTGCAGAATGGAATCCATAATAACACACATGGCTGATCAAAAAGCAGTACATAAAGCTCCTAACCTGAAAGTCTATTTAGCTTTATGCTCATAAGTACCACAGTGATGTCAATAAAGTGTTAAGTAAAACTGCATATTTACAAAGACTAGAGGAATCAAACCCCATATGTATGGAGTCTTTGTGTAGAAGTAGCTGTTTATGTGGGAGAAGTCTTTCACAGCTAAAATAATTTCCTAAATTCTCCAACTGCAACTGAGTAATTGTTCATCTATTTATTAATATTTGAGAAGATGCATTTTACACCAAAAAATATGCAGCACTTTGGTTTGTTTGATTGGTTCGTTTTGGTTTGTTTATTTTTTCTTTCTTTCATAAACATGTTTTCAAGCAGAAGGAAAACCCAGCTCTGAGTCACATACAAAATTACTACCTGGAAATAGGAAAAGCACGTTGCAAGTTTTGCTGCTTTATAACATCTGGGAAACCTGTATAGTGTGGAGGTCAACCAATATATTTATAAGAACCATGTCAGAGAAAAATGATGATACATACAGTAGGTGTGGCAGTTCTTACTGCAGTTGCAGTGATAACGTGTTGCAGCAGATCATAACAGTGCTGCCACCTTCTGATATCTGCTGCTCATTGCCTGAAGTAATTTGCTCCCGTTTTCTAACACCTGAGGTACCCTACATACATTAGTGAAGCTCTGTGTTTTTAATTTCTTGCATAACCTGAGAGATTAACGAGCACATTGTTATTTTCAGATAAACAATGCTTCCAAATCTCCAAACGTCTGAAGCAAAATGTCATGTTCTGCTGCATCTTTGTAACTTGTTTTCCAAATAGCTTCAAATAGGTGTGCAAAATGTAATTCAGGCTTTATTAGCAAGTCTAACAGACAGTCAGTTTCATTGTTTGTTTTGGGTTTTTTTGTTCAAATATTGGGTATTTATTATTTGGTTGGTTGTTTGGAGCACATTTTCACTGTTGTATGAAAATAAACTGTGCTTTAACTCAATGATCTTAAAGGTTTTTTCTAACCTA
Source organism: Tricholaema leucomelas (assembly GCA_013400475.1). NCBI lineage: Eukaryota > Metazoa > Chordata > Aves > Piciformes > Lybiidae > Tricholaema lacrymosa > Tricholaema leucomelas. The sequence goes on from WAAF01013399.1 coordinate 75,755, forward strand.
AATTATGCTAAGAACAGTATTAATGCAGTGACTGTGTACTTGTCTGGTTTCTCATGTGGTTTGTTGGGTCATATATATCATGTCATGCTGTTTTGATGTACTTTTGGGAGTTAATAGTCATCTTTGTAAGCCAAGAATCAATGAGAGACAGTAAAGATGCTGCTCTCTCAAACATTATCTGGATTTTGCCCAGCTGAAACAGTGAATAGCGAGGTAATTCAACTGTTACTGTTGATAAAGATAACAACAGATTACTGGCTATTTACTCTCAAATATTGATTGAAAGGTTTGTTAAAGCAGATTATAATCTGGGCACATGACATTTCTTATCTATTATTGCAGACTTTGTTGCAAAAGAGAAGAGGCACAGAAGTCAATAGGTTTTCTTTAGCTTTTACTAAAGGAGTGGTCTGTCAGCACATTTAAACACCAGAGTGAGAGACACTTGTTTACCCAGTGACTGGTGCCTAGCATGGCACACTGGTGTGACTGCTCCCTGTTCTGCCTTGAAGGCACCTGGTCTGTTACACCCTACACATAAGGCAGCACATAGAACAAGACAGATAGAAGCACTTGGCTGCTGCAGGAGTCATAAGTCTTTCAACTCAGCTCCTCTGAGCCTGTAAACCATGTGCCAGAGAAAAAAGAGTTACATTGCAAATGTGTAACATGCTGGTCTTGTTCTGACAACATAAAATATAAAAAGCAGAGAAGAGCAGGTAGAAGTTGAATGTCTGTACAGGAGTTGACGGAGCTTTTCAATTAAACAATGCCCTGGGAAATCCATCAGGAAAAAAATGACAAATTTTTAACCAAGAATCCCTCAGAATAACACAAATAATAAAACAGTTGTTGATATCTCTTAATGGCTCCCTTTAATACCAGCATCTAGTCTTGTAGCCAATGTATGGGTTGTTGCATTCAGTTTCCAGACATTTCATTCTGTTTTCCCCCATGAGCAGGCTAAGAGAAGCATGCAACTACTGCATTTTTCCAAAGCAACTTCCATACCAGATTGCCTCTGCATTTTAATGTATGTTCTGCTCTGATCAAATCAAGCAATAAGAAAAAAATGTCAAATCTAGTGGAGCATTCTCCAGTAGATGGTAGAAAGTGGCATGAATAACATCTTCATAAGCAAGCCAGGAAGACAGCATCTTGATAAAGCAGGTGTGACATATTTTCAAAACTGGTTTGGAAATCAAATGTCTCACTGTGAAAAAAAAAAAGGAAGCATATATCAAATGGAATTTTGCCAAGACTAGTCAGCTTTGGTAGTCTTCAATATTTTCATTAGTAACTTGGATAATAGAATAGAAAATATGCATAAGTTTTTTTAAAAAAAATGCAAAATGGGGAGAGAGTGAGATATTTAGGAAGCTATGCTTTCAAGTTAAAATGTTCCTGCCTAAAAGGAGAAAAAAAATGTGGGGAAAAAAATCTTTTAAAGGAACAAAATGTGATAAACTGAGGCAGAAAGAAAGCAATCTACAAAGATGAGTGAGGTTTAAGGTCTTATTTTAACTTACTCTGGTGCCAGATACTGCATTTTGACGTCTATATAGACATATAAAGAAAGTCATAATGGAAATAATAAAAATGATAGTTTAGGAAGCATGGCTTGGAAGAACCAACTGAAAGACATAACATAACCTAGCATGTACATGAGTACACTCAAAAACAGGCATAGTAATAGTCATAGAATCATGTAATTGTTTTGGTTGGAAAAGACCTCTAACATTATCATAAAATGGTGCTACAAGAGTAATGTAAATCATCTGCTTCCTACGTCCATAGCAGAGAAGAAGAGGAGTATTGGAGGCATATTGCAGGAAGAAAGGCTGAAGAAAGTAATTTCTAACAGATGAGAAAACTCAGACATAGTTTGCCTGGAAAGCTTATGAAATCCCATTTTTCAGTTTCCAATACCATGCGAGATAAAATGGACAGAAGTATGAAGATGAGGGCTCCTTTTGGTTCTCTGTTGGACTTTCCACAGTTCTCTGTTGAACAACTTTTCTGAAAAAATATGACTTGCTTCAACATCTAAACAAGCACAACAGCATTTAACAAAATCTAAAGAGTTTAACAAGTTTTCACAGTTTTTGACTCATAAAGTTAACTCTTTGATTTTAAATGTGGTAATGTCATTACATGATCTTTGTAGTTACAGTTGAGTCCAGTGTGGCTTTGGCTCTATCTCATATGGGTAAAGGAAGCTTGAGAACTGCTCATTTTTTAGCCATATACTGCAGGCTCACCTGTGTATATCACTATACTGAGTGATTCATTTAAGGTACAGAGTTGATAGAAAGTTTAGATTTGCTGTTTTTCAAGAAGTATCAAGCAGCAAAAAAATATGCAGAGAATTTAAGATAATATCACTTGAACAGAACACTGCCACGGAGTAATGGTCTTCTATCAGAAAATTAAAGCTATCACATTTATAAAAAACACTGGAATTGTCAAGGGAAAGCACAAACATTTATTTCCAGACCAAGACACATAGATCCTGTCAGGTCATATTGTGAAGGTGACTCATGTTTGGTGCATCTGATGATTGATGCAGAGTCTATTATTTTATCTAAGAAATGTTGGTTCAGGATGGCACAATTACTGAACTGCTGCAATTTGTTTGGACTTCAGCCTTCTCCTGGCATTATACTGGGGGAGTGTGACTTTTTATTTCTAGATAGTTATGAGTTTCATCAAGTCTATATTTATTTATGTGATTCGCAGTGTGCAAAAAAAAAGTCTCAGAAAAGAGACTTACTTCTGTAGACAATGATATTCAGGGTTTCTTTTATTTTTTTATTTTATTACTCCAGAGACTGCCATAGAGCTATGATTTACAGAGTTGATGCTTTTTTATTATATATTAATGCTAACTGTCCACTTTATATTGAGTTTGTCACATAAAAGTTAGTAAAAATCTTACAGCTGTAGTACAATCATGAAGAACACATATCAAAGGGCAAGGGCTCGCTCTAAAAATACATACCGGAGAAGGAGAAAGAGGACTCCAGTGTAAAAGCACAGTCTTTGACTTCTTTTGACACCAAATAGCTAATTTAACATATTTCTTATATTGGGCTTGTACATGCACTAATCTATGACCCAAAGTCATTAGAAAGCCAGGATGTCAGCTCAATAAATGTTGTCTCTGTCTTTCAAGTCCACAGAAATGCCGCCTGTGGGCTATTTTGGCAATGGAGTCACAGTCCCGTTGTGCCTGCTTCAGGGAAATCTATACATAGTCTTTGTAGTCTGGAGGAAACAACAAGCAGGAAGACTCTTTTTGCAATTAAAGGTTTGCAAGTTAAATTACTGTGCAATGTGTAAATAAATATGAGCAGAAGGACAAATTATGCACTCTGCTACTCAGCATCTGCAGCCTTTTATTCCCATGTTTGCACGATGCATTTTGTCATTTTAGGAAATCTTTGTTATGGAGGCAGGGAATTAATGTGGCCAAGTCAGGAATTTATATAAAAAAACAGAGTTATTTTATTTTCCCAAAAACCGCCCCCAAAACTATATACAGAAAATAATTCAGTTTTAATTAGCAGGTTCAGTTGATTGAGAAGATCAACACAGATACCGTAGGTAGACTTGACTATTTTGGAAGTCAGAAGTTGGAAAAGGCTTAAGCTATTAAATATATATAGCATCCCCACTATCAAGATAAGGCTGAGCCAAAGTTACTCACAAATGAGTCAGGCTGGCTGAATGGTGCTCGTCCCTTCGGGTCTTTCAGAAGTCTCCGAGGGTCGTTAAGAACCATAAAGGGTGATTAAAGTGGAGCTTGTCTTTCGGAGCTCCAGGGGCTCCTTCTGCAGAAGCTATCCAAGCAAAGGAGAATGCCAAGGCGAGAATGAACTCCAAGGTGGGAACCCCAAGGCAGGAAGTCCCCCCAATATTTATACCCTTCCTAGACAAAGAGCTGAGTTACCACTTCCTAGGCACAAAGACCACAGCCAATCCCCAGCTGAGTCCAGCACGGGCCCTGCACGGGGCACCTCTCATGCCAGAAGGGTCCCTTGCTCCCCACCTTCACGCCTGCAGGGCAGGGGAGGGGGGAACAGGTCTTTTCGCGCCTATTCCTCTCCCATTCAGACCACAGAGGGAGAGGAATTTTGGGGTATACAGGACTCCAGGACAATCTTGCGGATCTGAAAAAAAAAAAATTGAAAGGCAGTTCTGGTTCTCTACAGGTACCTAAGCCCTTTCTAGACTTCAGTAAGGCAATATAGAACAAAGGAAATACATTTGAGCTTACTTCAAGGAAAATTTTGTTCATAATTCTCTGTTATGGAATTTTAAATACGGCAGATGGTCTAGAAAGCAGAACAGCTTATGCTTTCAATTCTTTTAACATTTAATGGGTTTATTAGGTCATCAGTTTTAAAGTCATAATATTAGATGTCTTGACTTTGATTAGAGGAAGTATTTGGCCTTTGTTCTTACAATGGAAAGCTTAAATATATGAACTGCGGAAGTAAGTTAGAATCCTTGCTACATAACTTGGTCTAGCAATTCCCTGTGTATCACTGGTCTCAGTGAGACTGGAAAGAGCATTGTCATCTCTACAGTAATGTTCAGTGTCAGGAACAGGAAGCAGAGAGTCCTCATAGAAATACAACAAAACTGTGAGAATGGTTGAACTCTGAAACAGATTGTCTTGAGAGGGTAGAAACGTCTCCATTCTTGGAGACAGTCCAAATGAAACAGGATGTAAATCTAAGCAACTCTACCTAGCCCTACTGTGAATAAAGAAGTTGGACAAGTGGTCTCCAGAGGCCTCTTCCAACCTCAGCTAATCATTGGCTCTTTGACTTCTACAATCAGATTTGCTCATCTAGTCTTATAGCACCGAAAGAGAAAGATAGTCATTGATTTTAGCTGAAAAGGGTCATGGGTCCTTTCTTGTCCGTAGGGATATACAAAAGCACAAGCACAAGAAAGACAAAATGTCACTTAATTATGCCAAACGTCCATTCTAGCAATATTTTTCCAATGCCATTCAGGGAAAGAGGGAGAAGGACAAAAGTTATGGGAAAGAAAGAGGAAACAGCAAAATTGCAATATTGATTTTCCTTAAACAAGAATAGAGGGATGTGAGGTGAAGGCTTGCTCTTCCTGTGCATGGTAACTATTGCTGTTAAATGATGAACAGTCCTGTTAAGACTGAATTTAGCTGAATCTAGAGAAGGAAGCAAAGAAAGACAGTGTACAGAATATGTGAGACTTGTTTACACCATGTTTCCCAGTTGCTTCTTCAGTTTCCTATCATGCAGATCTCAATTGCTCTTGGCTTTGACCTTTAATGCACTACTCTAGCACTACAGTGATCATCATCTCTAGACTGACTCAGGAAGCTATGGGTATTTCATGCTTGATTCAGTGCTAGAAGAGTCTTTTGAAGTGTTATCTTTCATCTCAAAATGACTTCAAATATACTCCATACAGTGTGTTGCTTGGATGATGAAGAATGAGCCAACAGATTTGCCTATGATGCTGACCTTTGCTTTCCTCCCTCTGAAATAAAATTGCAGTAGAGGATAGCCAAAGGTCCACAGCCACTAAGTAGACCATTGGGGAAGAGATAGTTCTTGCAATATCCTTCTAATACAGTTTATCATTTTCCTGATTACAAGTCAGGCAGCTTTATTGAAAATCTGAAGACCGGCACCTTACTGCTTATGTCTCCCTGACACAGTGAATGAGAATTTCGCTGTGAATATTGGAGTGCCCACAAAGGACTTAGAAGGAGTCATTATTGCCATCTTAACTCCTTGCTGCTTGAAGGGAATAACTGCGGTTGCAGTACTAGCAGAGAGGTTGCAAAACACTATAAGTTTGAGATTCAGACATCTGAAAACAGATATTGTTACCTTTTAATTATGTATTATTTACACTAGGGAAGAAATTATTACTGTGTAGTTAAGACTGTAAATACATTTTACAGTTGTTTGAGATGCATAGTTCCAGTTCCATACTCAGGCTTAAATCCCCCTGTGATCTTAAGTTAGGACATCCTAGTCCTTCATGTCTCCATCTATGAATATACAGGTATGCATGTAGGCAACCTCATCATATTATCTGGTAGTCATAAAACGTGGCTGTGCAGCAGGTACACTCAAGCAAGGAATATTACAACCTCCAGCTTTGTGCCATATACCGCACCTTGAGTACTGTGTCCAGCTCTGGGCCCCTCAATTTAAGAAGGACACTGAGATTCTTGAATGTGTCCAGAGAAAGGCAACCAGGCTGGTGAGGCCTCAAGCACAAGCCCGATGAGGAGAGGCTGAGGGAGCTGGGATTGTTTAGCCTGGAGAAGAGGAGGCTCAGGGGAGACCTTATTGCTGTCTACAACTACCTGAGGGGTGGTTGTGGCCAGGGGGAGGTTGCTCTCTTCTCTCAGGTGGCCAGCGCCAGAACAAGAGGACACAGCCTCAGGCTGCGCCAGGGGAAATTTAGGCTCGAGGTGAGGAGAAAGTTCTTCACTGAGAGAGTCATTGGCCACTGGAATGGGCTGCCCAGGGAGGTGGTGGAGTCGCCGTCCCTGGAGCTGTTCAAGGCAGGATTGGACGTGGCACTTGGTGCCATGGTCTAGCCTTGAGCTCTGTGGTAATGGGTTGGACTTGATGATCTATGAGGTCTCTTCCAACCTTGGTAATACTGTGATACTGTGATATATTTCTTTTTCTGACACTATACCCAAAAGTGTTTATCTGCCTTCATGCAAGCCAGCCTAATCCTGACCATCTCCAATAGCTTTTAGAAGAATTAGAATGAAGAAAATTCAGAGGAACTATATGGAGAGTACGTCTATGTCATCAAGCATTGCTCAGCTGATATCACATCATTGTTTTTATGCTGAACTCATGGTTCCGAAGGGGTTTATGTGCTTTGGTGCAACACTGAATCACAGCAGGCTAGCCATTGAGCCTAAAACAATTCCTCTACAAGATGGAATAATTGTCAGCATTTGTATTGCATCCTCTACAGTACTTCAGTGCTAAAGTACTTCTGGATGTTAAAGACTGCAAGAAACTAGGAGAATGAAAATGAGAGTGTAGGTAAAGAAAAGCATTTATGATTATGTGATTCTACGATTTAGGTAGTCTGAGAGTACTGTATATTAAAAAAAAAAAAAAGGAGGCAAACAAAAACACACACAAAAAACACACACAAAAACCCTCAAACAAACCAAACCAACAAACCTCGCACAACTGCTAACCAATGAAAAACATTCTGTTCCAGAAAATGCTCAACTGACTTCTAGAACAAAATACAATAAACTACAGAGAAAAGATGTGAAAACAATAACAGCAGGGAAAAAAAAATCATACAGCTTGTCACGAATTCATCCATGTTAAAACTGAAAAAAAAATACATTTAATAGAAATACATATAACAGAAACTATGTATGGAATTTTGTGCACCTTTTTTATGCAAGAAACCCCTCATTATTCACCTTGTTTAAGATGCACTGTATGTGAATTCAGTACATTTACACTACAAAGATATAACTGTCTACAGAAGTAGAAGGCAAATAAAAGTGGTCAGAGTGCTTTGAGCAATGAGGTTATTGTTCCACAAGAAGTAGGAAAAAAAAAAAAAGTAAGTGGCTCATGCTTTGTTGCAAATATTCATCTAGCTTTCCATTGTTTACTTTTCCAAAGGTTAATACAGCAGCCTGGAAAATGTCAAACAAATACAGTAAAGAATGCATATGCTAATATCTTCTGGTTCATTAACTCAGAGAACAGTAATATTCCTTCTGATTTTCTGACTACTCCTTTTAAAGTGCATATAGCTTCTGAAATTACTAATTTTATTAATGATACATTTGTGGGAATAGTTTTATGTATTTCTTACTGCCTATTCAAAGCATCATCTGTCATGTCAGTATCTCCTGTGTTCCATCCTAGCTCCTTGGGTTAGATGAAATGAATCATAGTATTATAGAATCAGACAGGTTGGAAGTATCATAGAATCAAACAGGTTGGAAGTGGCCTCCAAGATCATCCAGTCCAACCTAGCACCCAGCCCTATCCAGTCAACTAGACCATGGCACTAAGTGCCTCATCCAGGCTTTGCTTGAACACCTCCAGGGATGGCAACTCCACCACCTCCCTGGACAGCCCATTCCAATGGCAAATCACTCTCTCTGTCAAGAACTTCCTCCTAACATCCAACCTATACTTCCCCTGGCTCAACTTGAGACTGTGTCCCCTTGTTCTGTTGCTGGTTGTCTGGGAGAAGAGACCAACCCCCACCTGGTTACAACCTCCCTTCAGGTAGTTGTAGACAGCAATGAGGTCACCCTTGAGCCTGCAGGCTCAGGTAGAAACCATGGAACTACTTGCCACAAACTCATTCAGAAGGTTTTCTTCAGAACCATTAAAATATTACTTAGTTCTTAAATGAGTAAGAAATCCCTATATCTGAAGTTACATTACAAAGATAACTATCACAAAGTCACTTGGTAAATGTGGAGATGAAGTTAACTTTTTTTTTAATAGAAACTTATACTTGGAATGCATTTAACAGTTTCAAGGCAAGGAGAAGTCTTAGGGATTTTGCTTGTTTATACATATCCATTATTCAGAGAATCCTAAGTACACAAATATTTACAGATAGTAACAAAACCCATTTAGATTGTCTGTGCAACAACTGCCTCTTGTGCACTCATCAAAGATACTGTACAGAAATACAGGTAACAGAACAGTAAAGAGCACTTTGCCAAAGAAAACCCCAACCATTTTCAGGTCAGAATATCACCTCACCTAGCTTGCACTGATGAAAATGTTTACTGAATTTATAGCATATACTACAGTGAGCTATGGATCTCTCTTGTGAAATTAATAATCTTTGCTTCAGTGATCAAAAAATATAGACAGTGTTGTTTAAACGCTGATCTTGCATGGTAAAAATACCAAATTTGTCTTTGTCTGTACCCACTGCTCTGTTTTGCCAGCTCCAAAATGTTAGATCGTTTTTCTGGGTTGTTTTTGGTTTGGTTTGGTTTGGTTTGGTTTGGTTTGGTTTGGTTGGTTTGTTTGTTTGTTGTTTTTTTTTTCTGATGATCATCAAAATGGAAGCTATGTCTACATGGATATTAGTGTATGGAACATTAAAACACAACAGTCTCAGGTATCTGTGTACACTTTAGAAAGGCTTACCTTAAGTTTTTCTGATTGGTCAGTACATTACTCATAGGTACTTCCCCGGTTCCACACCAGTAGTGGCATTGTTCTGGGTAGTTTAGAAAATCTAGAGGATTATAGATGTTCTAGGGTATGATAGACAGTTGGATTCTATTGTCTTCTTTTTAGTATGTAAACATTAATGAGGATCATTTTTAAGATGGGTGTGAAAACTTTGGATTAATTGATTTGGATAGAATCACAGTTTACTGACAAAAGTGGAGGTGCTTAACAGCCACAGAAGTTCAAAGTGAACATAGAGACATTGGATATTAAATTGAAGACTACTGGACCATAGTCCTGGATGTTCTTTCTTGCTGGGATTTACTGCTTATGCCATAGCCCAGCAAGGAGGTGCACTGCATTGCTCACTGAGCAGCAATCGGGAGACCTTTCTCTGCGAGCACATCTTTTATTTCCTATCTGGAAAAAAATATGGAAAAACATTCTTACAAAATTTTATTACAAGCTAAATAGTAAATAAATACTGGAAGCAATGAAGAATTATGAAAACAAACAAACTAGTGAAGGTCCAAATATTGTTTCTGAATTCAGAGCATACAATGAAAGGCTGTGTTGTTGTCAAGGTGCTATTTTTAGCTTGTATGTTCAGAGTTTGCACTAGAAACGAGTTTATAATGGAAAGTATGTCGAGTTAGGAGTGTGCCAGTATCTTTCTTCCAGCAAAATCTAATTTGAGACATTTAAACAGAGGTGTCTGAAGTAGAGGACTAGTGCTGAAGGCTTTTTTTCCTCTTCTTAGGACTAATTTGAAATCCTTCATAAAATACGTGTGCCAGTCTTTTTATAGTAAAATTGAAGGGAATTTCTCAGTTCTTAAATAGGATCTGGCTTTGACATCCCAGTTTGTAAAATAGAGGTCACCTACTAATTTGCACAGTAACTGTAAGAAATGGTGCACAGCAACAGCACATTCTCAGTTCTTTCTCTGATTTGGTTTTCTCCCTTTGCTATCACGCAGCACCGCTCCCCAGAGATGCAATCTGTTACAAACGCCCCTCTGCTTTGCACAGAAAGAGCTGTTGGCTGGCGATGTATGGGTATGAATGTTAGGCTCCACTCAGTCTATGCTCCTGTTCCCCCGTTTGTTTCATCCTGCAGTCCTTCCTGCAAAAATACTCCCCTTACTGCACTTACTGCCAAGCCTAGACGACAGTCTGCTTTGCTTAGTGTAGCATTTGTGCTGTTAGAGCTGCGTTACAGATGAGGAAAAGCTGTCCTCCCTTGGCTGATGACCCAAGTAAAGCTCACCTAGAATGGAGTTCCAAACAGATGCTCAGCCAGCAAGGGTATGTCTCCTCTCCTCCTGCTCCTCACACACATTCTTGGAGGAAAAGAAAAAAAAAAGGAAAATACCAAACCAACAAACCACCACAACTTGTTTTGTTCATGCCATTGATCTCCTCTTCCCATAGAAGAGAAAGTATCACGTTTCTTTTAATTGTTTTTCCCTGCAGCACATCTGAGAAACTGTGACTCCCTGAGAGCAAAATACCTCTGATATCTAATGGCAGGAATTGTTCCATCGTGACACCAAGAAAGATCAAAGCTAAATGCTGCAAGTTAGTCTAGAAGTACAAGGAAAAATGGCCCTTACTCTACATTTATGTGAAGCAGACCCATGACTACACCTCAAAGATGTGTCATGCAAATTTTAGATTGAAGTAGCAGGGTTCAAAGGCACTAGTTCTGTGTAATGTAATCTTTTAGTGGCACGTTGGAGGTGTGAAACTGTTAAATGCAGGCTTTATATGCTTGCTTTTATGTCTGTGTCAGATTTAGTTAGAGCAATGACCTGTTGGTTTTTTAAATAGATTCTACGATTTCAACATCACCAGTGAGACTAAATTGTTGAAAAGCTTATTTAGTATATTTATGCTTTTCAGGATATATCCTTTTGAGGCTCATGAAAGCACTTTTAAAATAGTGTCCATTCCTTAAATTGATCAAAAGACAAGAGTATTTCATATGATTATTATTAAGTGTCATCTGATTAAACCATGTTTTTTTTAAACATCTGCTAATTTCAGTGACATTTTTTTTACTACTTTTTGCTGCAGTACAAGCTATGGTCCCTAAAATGTAGTACAAGCCATGGTAAGTGTTCTCCCTTTGGAAGTGCAGTTCCTCTGAGAATGTTAAAATATATGTACATGAATAACCCGTTTTAGAAACAAATTAGCCATTACACAAGCCTAAAGGATTAATTGGGCGGTTACATCTAGGACTTGCTCAGGTCCATCCCGTGAATTTCCAGTCCCAGGGAACAGCAAGTTAGTAGGTTATGAAAAAATATTCACTTCCTGCATGAGATCCAGAACTGCATAAGTAGCTTTTTTTTTTTCTTTTTTCAGAGCAGATAATAATGTGTCTTAATCAAAGAATTATAGAATCATGGAATGGTCAGGTTGGAAGATCGTCTAGTCCAACCTCCTCTGCAGTAAGCAGGGACATCCTTAACTAGATCAGGTTGCCCAGAGCCCTGTCAAGCCTCAGGGCTGGGGCCCCAACTACTCAGGAAGCCTGCTGCAGCGTTCCACCACCCTCATAGTAAAGCAGCTGTTCATAATACCCAATCTAAATCTGCTCTTCTCTCGTTTGAAGCCATTGCCCCCTCATCCTGTCACTGCAGGCCTTTGTAAACAGTCTCTCTCCATCCTTCTTGTAGGCCCTCTTCAGGTACTGGAAGGCCACTATTAGGTCTCCCTGGATCCTCCTATTCTCCCAGGTCCCTCAGGCTGTCTTGTAGCAGAGGGGATCCAAACTGCTGATCTTTTTCGTGGCCCTCCTCTAGACCCGCTCCATCAGGTCCATGTCCTTCCTATATTGAGGGCCTCAGACCTGAATGTAGTACTCCAGGTGAGGTCTCAGCAGAGCAAAGTTGCAGAATCACCTCTGCTGGCAATGTATCTTTTTGATGCAGCCCAGGATGTGATTGGCCTTCTGGGCTGCAAGCTCACACTGTCTGCTTCTGTCTAGTTTCTCATCCATCAGCACCCCCAAGTCTTTTTCCACAGGGCTGCTTTCTATCACCTCATCCTCCAGCCTGTATTGATAGGATTGTTCAGGCCCAGGTGCAGAGCCCTGCACTTGATCCTGTTGAATCTCATGAGGTTCACCTGGGCCCACATTCCCAGCTTGTGTAGATCCATCTGGATGACATCTGTTCCCACTAGCTTATTTGCAACACCACTCAGCTTGGTGTCATCTGCAAATGTGCTGATGGTGCGCTCAATCCCACCGTCAATATCATTGATAAAAATATTACAGGTCATAGTATGAACCCTTGAGGGACACCACTAATAGTGCTTCAGGAGTGAAAAGGAAATTCTTTTATTGCAGATTTTTTGCTTGGTGATTTATCTCTTTGATTTGTTTCCTTGTTGTGCCACGAGTCAGTTATTGACTGTGTCTGTGTATCACTAATGCAGTTGCACAAGTATAAATCCTGTGCTTCCTATAGTAGAGTTCACTTTGCTCACTAACTTGTATCAGTTATGCTTTTGGAGGGTTTTTTTTTGCCTCTTACAGCTATGCCCTGTGAGCATCGCTCTATCTATCTATCTAGATCAATAAAACTTCTCTAGTGTAGATTGAATTTAATTAGGGATTAGTATAGCTTCTAGTCTTTTGTTTGGCAGCCCTCAGATGTGGAGGTGGAACTCTTAGGTTTAATTTATGGAGTCCTTCGTAGGAATAGGTTTGGGTGTTTGGGGCTTTTTTTAAACCACTTTTTCACTCCTTAAAACCCTTGCCCTGGTAAAACAACCTGGAGAATGGCATAGAATATAATGCAGACCCTGACATTGGTGCATTTGGCCTTCTATGAAAGAAATTTTGAAACTACTGGTAAGTGAGAGGTCTTAGAGAGTATCCTACGCCCTGTGTGCTCTGCAGTTTATGCAGCTTGGGACATTTCTACAAATCACTACCCTAACTTCTAAAAACAATAAGGAAATGGCAATCCTTGCTGATGCTTGGCACAAACCTCTTGAGATCTCTACAAATACCTAAGTCAGGTGATGTTACATGTGGTGTGGAGAAAAACTATGACTATTCCATAGTACAGACAGTGAAGCATATGAGAAGAAATAATCAGAAATGCCAATTTTTCTGGGGCTGTGTTTAGTAGATCCTCCTATTTTCTCCTTTTCCTTGTGGAATGATGTAGGATAGTGGTAATAACTCCTGCCATTAGCAAACCAAAGAGAAAAACAATTCTTTTTTCCACTACCAGCACTTTGAGGCAGGGAGTCTCCACAGAGGCAATTTTGGAGAAGGGCAATGCATTGTTTCCATTGCTTTTCAATTCCTCACCCCAGGCTACAGTTTTAACAACTTTATTAGCAGTGTGTGGAGCTTAACTATGGAAATTTTCTGTTGTCTTCACAAGCAGTTTGTCACTCTAGTCTCTGGGACAGGTATTTGGTATAAAAGTGTTACTGAATCTTTGGGAACTGGGAAAAAAGAGCATGAGAAAGGCTGTATTGTGTCAAGGGAAAATTAAACCTTGCCCAGTGTCCAAGGATCCTCTGCAATTGTTTAAGGAAAGAACATATATTCTAAAAAGTGGGGAAGAAATAGTTCAGACCTTCTCTGTCTTGTTTTTCCAACAGCTTTGTAAGAGATCCCTATCTATGGCATAGGGCAGGATCCTAGGATTCCCACCATCCTTCACAGTGTGACAAACCCCACCTCATAAGCACAGCTCCACTTCAGATGTAGGATGTGGATTGGAAAGAACTGTTTGGAGGCTATTGAAAGACTTGACAAGTGCTATGCAGAGCTGGGAACTAAGTTTGTAAATCTCAAGCAACCTGTGTAATACTAAGGACATTAAAGCACAAACAGAAAGCCATGCATTTATTCTGGATGACTATAGAAATGCTGATCCATGTAATTAACTTGTAATTACTTCCAAAAAGATATGGTGAATCCTGTCTGTTTGCCATTTATTTGACCTGGATATCCTACTTGTGTATCTTTGAAACACCATTTGTTTTCGGCCTACCAGTGCTGCAGGTATTCTTATTCTTGACTGTGCAAGGATATGGCCTTTTCTAGCATAATACAAATCAATACAGTTTCCTTGTTAACTGAGTTTTCCAGGTCAGATACTGTCAGGAAGGTTTTTTGTTAAGTCTGTGTTTTGTTTTGTTTTGTTTTGTTTGTTTGCCTGTTTGTTTTTCTGAAATCTGCACAGATTTCTTTACCTGAAGCACTGGCCAAGAGCCATCAGATATTGCTGCTGCCAAAGTAAATGTCAGAACAATTCAGTTAAACAGAAGCATTGATTTTTTTTTTTCTTTAATGACTTCCATTTATTTCAACAGTTCAAAACCCTTCCTTAGGCTTTTATTATCACAGCTGCTATCTTTGTGTATGCTAAACTCATCTATGTGATGTCTATGGCTTTATTCACATTCTTTTTCTTAGTATATGCTCATTGTTACTGAATTTTGTAGTGCAGCATATTAATGTTTTATGGATATAGATTCTTCAGTCACACCTTCCTACAACTAAATGCATCTGAATCTAAAGTCTGATGTACTTTTGTTCATTAAAAAGGTGCATTAACCTACATATTCTGCAAGCTGTTTTGCTAAATGAAGAGAGGTTTATTTACTGTGATACATTCTGCAGAGTATTCAGTTATTCTTAATTCTGCATTTTACAGTTCCTGAAATTTACTGAAGCCATTATACTATTTGGTGAGAAGTCTGAAGACCAAGGCTTCGGAGGGGTGACTGAGCTGGAGTTGTTTAGTGTAGAGAAAGCTGAGGTGAGATCTTACTGCACTCTACAACTGCTTGAAAGGAGGTTGTAGTGAGGTGGTTCTTGGTCTTTTCTCTTGAGTAACTAGCAATAGGATGAGAGGAAATGGCCTGAAATTGTGCCAGGGTAGGTTTAGGTTGGATATTAGAAAAAAAATTGCTGAAACAGTGGTCAGGCATTGGAACAGGAAAGTAGTGGAGTCACCATGCCTACAAGTGTTCAAAAGACTCATAGATGTGCTACTGTCTTCTTTACACTTTATACAGCATCACTGCAACAGACTGCAAAAGTCAGGCCGTTAAGACAGCTAGCCACATGTGTGTCCACTTTATTTGCAGATATTTAATCATCTATATCAGGGACTACAGCATTAGGGAGCTACAGGAGTCAGATTATTAAAAGTCATAATATTAGAAGTTACTTTGAGATATCTCTCTTAAGTTTCAATGATGAGAAAAACTCTTTGGTACCAGTGCTGAGTGTCAGTGAGATCATGTTTGTTAGTTGTATGTAGAGCAATAGGAAGCCTTGTCTGGGTATATTTGGTTATGTCATGAATAGCAGTAGCCAAGTGAGTTCAGACCTCTTATAAAGGAAATAAATGATTTCTGCTTGAAATAGGAACTGATTGAAACGACTTAATTGAGGCCTTTGCCAAAAGTTTGGTATAGAAGGACAAAAAGCTGGTCTTAACCTGGTCTCCTTCTGTCAGTGTTCCCCGTTTTCCTAGGCAGTTTTTCATAGAGCAGTCAAGTTCTGGTTTAGAACTCTTGGTTTTTCTATTCCCTGCTAAAATGTTTTTAGGAAGACTGATTTTTTTTTTTTTTTCACAGCTTAAGATTACTTAATTTCCAGTTTAAACTTGTTTAGAGCCCCATTTGTTCAGTTTGTAAGTTTTAACTGAAAAGTTCTTTTCCATCTCTGGCATTTACTCTGTGATATATTTATACAGAGCAATTATGACCTTGCTGGACTAACCAAGACAAGCTCTTTTAGTCTCCTTTTATAAAACAGTTTTTCTTTTCATCTGCTTGCTCCAGTAAACCCTTATCTTCATTTACCTTATTTTAAATTGTGGCCTATTCATCCCATGGGACCAGGGATGCACGCAGTATATCTGAAAGTTGTTGCCAGTGTTACAAAATTGGAGAAGGTATTGCCAAGATGATGGCGATACAAAATGGTCAGTCCAGTTCTGCTGTGCTTCCTGGCAGCTCTATTTTGCAAAACTTCCAGTTTCTATTGCAGCACTCATGGAGGCCATCTAGATAACCATCCACTTAGTCTTGTGCTATCTGCCGTTCTGCTTCATACTTACAATGCCATCAACGTTTTTTCAACTGCAGATTAAATTGATATGTGTCTACTCAATCTGTGACAAATCTAGTCCTGACGTAGCTCCTTAAATTCATCTGGTGATGCCCTTTAGCAAAATCTTGGGGTTTAGCACAACTATAATATCATCTTAGCTCCTTATATTAGTTTCTTCCTTCTTTATCATAAATAATAATTTCCCCCTGTTGAGTCACAGCCAATGTTTTGATACTTTCCTGGAAACTAAGCAGGGTAACAGGATTAAGTTCTTAGTCACAGAGCTAGTGTGGTGTGATCTATCTGTAGCAAAGCTTCTCTATTTCACAAGCACAACATTTGCTTTTCACTCGTCACACAGAACTGTTCCAGCTTCCCAGATGTCTTCCTTAAAGACTGTCTATTTACAGCTTTAGTTTTCAATTTATTACCTTTTTTAATCTAATACATTCTTTTTCTATTTCTTTCTAGTGCTGCTGCTTACTAACTTGGTTCAAAGCACAGAACTGCAATCGCTATTTGCCAGTATTTGCCCACTGTTAGAGTTTGGACCCTTGGGGGAAAAAAAAAGATGACCAATATTTGGCATCTTTCTCCCATCTCAGTGATGGAAGATGTCAGTGCAAATCTCTGTTACCCTTGCTGCAGACCAACAACAACAAATTAATAAATGAGTCATGCACTTTTTGGATTCACAGTTAAAAAAGCTTTCAGACCATAGCTTGAATTCATGGCATTCACAATATTGTTGATTGTTTTGTAAACTAAATAAATTAAAAACAATAAAAAAAGAAGGCTATGCATAATACTGAGGTGGCTTTGTTTAGCAATAAATTGGAGGCGTTGCCTTTATTTAGATAAATTATCTTACAAACATCCACATTCTTAAAAATGTTTATTACTTGTTTTCAATATAATTTAACTAACAAGAAGTTAACTAAACAATTATATGACTCATGTGTTTTTCAAGTGCTTTCAGGCTTAAGATACTGCAATGAAAAGAATATCTAAGAAATACTTCACAAAAGTAGGACAAAACTTGGTACAAGTAGACATCTGTATGTTTATCTGTATACATGTGCTCAGCTATCACATGATGCTTCTGTACATGAAAATGCATAGTGTTTGTAGGTGGTGCCCCTATGAAGTCCCCTTCTGTTCTAGGTACCTACATATTTCATTGCAGCAATGTCAAAACTGCTTCTGTCTGTAAATATATTCTCTTCTGCAGTACACTCAGCAACAGAAAATACTGTTATGCTTGTCACAGATAGTAAGCTAAGACAACAAAAACTAATCCTCCCCACCACTTCCACACAACCCAAGGTCCTACATAAAGGGTAGAGAAGGCAGAGTTGAGCTCATGTCCCTCAAAAGCTGAATTCCTGCCCTCACCTCTAGACCCTCCTCTTTAGAATAACTGGCCTCAGTAGAAAGTATGTTTTGCTATTGATTGCTGATTATTTAAATTTAAAAAATGTTGAAAGAATTGTGCTTTTGCAAGTGATCCCCATATGGCTTTCATCTGGCTGCACCCACAGCTAATGCTTCGTGACCAAACAGCCAAAGAAATCTTGAGTCTTGTTGCAGCAAGAAGCAGATGTTCAATGAAAACAGTGAAGTTGTTAAATGAAAGTGTTTACCTTTAGCAGTGATTTGGTGGGGACTTACACTGGCAACGTGTATCAGCAAGTTAAGTAATATACAGAGAATTGTATCACTGTTATAATTTCTTTAGCAAGTTAAATGACTTCTGAAAGTCATTCTCAATGACACTGAGAGTGCAGACAGTGTAACTCTCAGACCACAAAAAAGAGGGAGGACAGGACTGAGCACTCATGGTTGGCTGGACAAATAGTCCTGTTTTATGCTTTGCACCAGGATCCATGCCAAAAATGGTATATTGCTAGCAGTTCCTTACAGTAGGCTAGCACCAGGCTCCTGCTCAGTGAGTCTGGTGGTGCATCTGTTCTCTCACATAGTGGGATCCTTCAAGAGAATGAGAGCACTGTTAATGTTTTTAGTTTTTATTTTTACATTGCTGGTACAGTCAGCTTATCTGGGGAAAAGAAATGATAGCTGAATTACATGTCAGTCAGAATAGAGATGTTGCATCTCGCTCAGATAAACAGGATCTGGCCTATTTGCATATCTCAAGGAACTATCATTGCATGGACTCTTTCCTACCTTTACCATTCCAATAACCTTCACAATATTTCTGAAGAAAACTGTATGTTTCAGATGTGATCAGATCATTTTGCTTGAGTGACTTAGTAAAAGGTTTGAATAAAAGTTTTGAATACTGTTTACAATGACACAGAATTTCAACATGGAGTATCACCATTTGATTTTTCTGGCTTCTTTGCATTTGTTCCTTTTTATCACATTTCCAGACTTTTCTTTGTCCTTGCAGGCTAGTTCTGCTTTGTCATTTGGTTTTTTTTTTTTGTCTGATTGGTTTGTTGTTGTTGTTTTGTTTAGGTTTTGTTTGTTTGTTAGCTTTTTTGGTTTGGTTTTGGTTGGTTTTGTTTGGGGTTTGGGTTTGGTTTGGTTGAGGATTTTAAATGTGTAATAACACTTTTTCCATCAAGTCTACACTTGTACTTAGTGGAAATTGGAGAAGACTTAGGTTGTGTAAATATATCTCCTAGGTCTGCATCTAAACATTGACACTTTTTAGGTGGATGAGTACAAGAGGACTCTGTGGGGAGACATGGCATGAACTGTAGGATAGATGAGCAGCCACTTATCACAGAAAACTGTGAAATAAGACTGGTATTTAGAAAATAACAGTCCTGTTCAACATCTTTATTGATGATCTGGACAAGGAGATTGAGTCCAGCATCAGTAAGTTTCCAGATGACACCGAGCTAAGAGCAGATGTGGATCTGTTGGAAGGTAGGAGAGCCCTGCAGAGGGACCTGGACAGGCTGGATGGGTGGGCAGAGGCCAATGGGATGAGATTTAACAAGGCCAAGTGCAGGGTTCTGCACTTTGGTCACAACAACCCCAAGCAGTGCTACAGGCTGGGGACAGAGTGGCTGGAGAGCAGCCAGGATGAAAGGGACCTGGGGATACTGGTACATAGCAGGCTGAAGATGAGCCAGCAGTGTGCACAGGTGGCCAAGAGAGCCAATGGCATCCTGGCTTGTATCAGGAACAGTGTGGCCAGTACGATGAGGGAGGTTATTCATCCCTTGTACACAGCACTGGTCAGGCCACACCTTGAGTGATGTGTCCAGTTCTGGGCTCCTCAATTCAAGTAAGATGTTGAGGTGCTGGAACGTGTTCAGAGAAGGGCAACAAGGCTGGTGAAAGGCTTGGAACACAAACCCTATGAGGAGAGGCTGAGGGAGCTGGGATTGTTTAGCCTGGAGAAGAGGAGGCTCAGGGCAGACCTCATTGCTGTCTACAACTGCCTGAAGGGAGGTTGTAGCCAGGTGGGGGTTGGTCTCTTCTCCCAGGCAACCAGCAACAGAACAAGGTGACACAGTCTCAAGTTGTGCTGGGGGAAGTATAGGCTGGATGTTAGGAGGAAGTTCTTCCCAAAGAGAGTGATTTGCCATTGGAATGGGCTGCCCAGGGAGGTGGTGGAGTCACCGTTCCTGGGGTTGTTCAGGAAAAGCCTGGATGAGGCACTTAGTGCCATGGTCTAGTTGACTGGATAGGGCTGGGTGATAGGTTGGACTGGATAATCTTGGAGGTCTCTTCCAACCTGGTTGATTCTATGACTTTTATGACTTCTAAAACTTATTTAGAAGAAGAAGTATTATAAACAAATCATAAGAACAGTTTGTGTGAACCTGACTAATGACATAGGGAATATGAGATTTTTTTAATGAACCAAAGAAGACAGGCACCTTGTTTTCATTCACCACTGATAAGGGAACAGAGCACTAGAAACTTAATCCACTTATGTCCCTGTAAAAATCCAAGCATTCAAAAAACAACTGACAGAACTGGAAGCATCAACAAGATGAAGGTTAGAGAGGCTGAAGACTCTCTGGCAGAGCTTCCCAAATTAAATGGCCTTGCAGAAATTGTGCAGGCAACTAGAAAGTATAGCTGCAACCAAGAAAGCACCCTGAACAAATATAGGTAATAACAAGGACCTTGAAAGCCGGAAAGCCAGCTCTCAAGTTGGATTGCAGTTTTTTTCTGAAGATTACTGATATGTTGAGATTGCAGTAAGTACTTTCTCTAAAGACATTTTCCCCAAAGGAAGGGACTAAAAAGAAGTGGGTTTGCTTTATAAAGCAAAAAGCCCAGTTACCTTTCAATGACATCATGTTCGATGTCGTTGCTGTGCTTCAAGCAAAAGCATCCAAATTCCTGAACTAAGGAGCATATATATTTATGTGGTCCATTCTAAGGAATAAGAAAGAAACCTATCCAAAGCACTGACTGATCAGTGTTCCATCAGTGATAGGCATTGATTGCAGTACATTTGTCTCACCCAGTTTGCGTCTAACCTAAAGTACCAAATTTTCTAACTTCTAGTCATAAAACCAAACGTGAGCTTGGCCATACTCTATGAATGATGCCAAAGTATTGTTACTGATGTTACCCTGTGTGTCTGGAACAAATTTTGTATCTGACATAGGACAGATACTTCAAATGCAGTATTTGCTTTATCCCTGCAGGCACTTTATCAGTGTTCTTCCCAGGGAATTAATAAACTCCAGGAGATTCCAGATGTCTTTGAATGATCATGCTGCTTTTCCACTGAATAGTTCTGCCTATGGTTAGGTAACTACTATGACAACCTGTTCTCCAGACATCGACCGTCTGGCACTTTAGATGGCCTCAAGACTCACATAAATTTCCAAATTGCTTTAACTAATGAAGTAGCATGGGAGAAGGCCTTGGGAAGCTTGCTCTAATTCGTTTCAGTGAAGCATGTAAACATTATCATTCTTGTGTTATCAAATGTTCATTCTTGGCATGGCAAAATTTTCCATGGTAGAAAGAGTTAGCATGGGAACTAGTCTACTGAATCTGACTTGCCTTAATTCCGTCTGCCTAGGGGGCATTTTCTCCAAGAAGAACCTTTCTTCTTGGCAAAACAAGTGAAAAAAAGAATCAAGACTAGATTGTGTAAGGGCTTATGAGGTCAAGAAGTGAATTTTTATTCGACTTTACTGAGTTCCTAGATCTGAGTTCCTGATTTTACTGAGTTTCGGTTGTATCCTGGAACTGAGTGTTTTGCTGTTGCCTTTGGAGGATGGGAGATCTATGAAGACTATAAATACTTATAGGAAGCTAGGTTCCCTTCAAGAGTAAGACTGACTTTGCTTTTGCCTACTTTAGATGCCCACTTTGGTATCATGACATCTAAAATAAGCATGTCAGTGCTACTAAGATGAGTCAGAACGCTCATCCTCCTTCTGCAATCAGTAGATGAGTATTTGTTTCTTAAAGTGCTGCTTACCATGCCAAGAGGGAAGCTGTCTAGAGCTAGCTAAAAGTAATGCTAATTATGAGAGGGACTGAATCCTCACTTGTAAGGAGCCCATGAGTCATATCTGCACTTCAGACATCTTTGTCCTTAGCTGTTCCTTTAATTCTGAGTGCTGAGTCGTTGAACAAACAAATTTGTATCTGTTTACAAAACAGCCTTTTGTTAGACCACTCAGCCAAAGAGGCTGTGCAAAGTATGCCCTGCACCTCCGTGTGCAGGGTGAAAGTCCACAATTCCCACTTCCCTCGAGAGGTTACACTGCAGATAGAGGAAGATACTCAATGACAAAAATGAAGAGACAAAAGGTATCCTAGGTCAACTAAACACATCTGCTTTCCAGTGGCCACATTCATAAGGTATAAATTGACTGTAACAACAGCTTGGACTCCTAAGTGAAATGTAAGCATTTTACATACAGGTACACTAACTTAGATGTCCACAGGACCTCAGTTCCATCCTTATGGCTTGATTCAGTTGCCTACACGTAGAAGTCTATCCACTTATATATATAAGCTATGGTCTTTAGGACCGGTCATTTGATACCAGAAATCTGTCTCACCAGCTAGATGGAATTATTCTGCTCCAACTTCACAGTTTTAGGGAAGGCTGTTGAAGAGTGTGAGTACTGTCTAGACTGGTCTTCGTCTTGTTCTATTATCTGCCAGCAGTGTCTGAGGATGAGAGACTCTCAGTTACTGCAGCTGACACCCTCTCTCTGAAAAAGCATAAATTCTGTTTTATTAATAGGTACTTCTCTACTGCTTAACACCAGTTCCCAGATGGAACAGAGCTGCACAGACAGGGAGATTATAAAGGCTTATATTATACAGCAGATTTGTGCATAGATGGGTGAATTGTCTCCCTAAATTATACAGACTTACTTTACTGATTCTGTTACCTGATTTAGATATCATTCATTTCTGCCTCTACTTGCTAGGTCTCCCTGCATTAATCACAGAAAAAATCACAGAAGGGAAGCTTTTATGAAGAAGCCTCCTATGTCTACTCTAGCAGGTTGGCTTTTATTTTTGTTCTGTCCCTGTACACTGGTACCTCATCTCCTTCTTCCAAAGGTATCTGCTTTTGACCTTCTCTCCTCCCAGTACTTCCTTGCATCATGAAGTTGTTACACATATGAGAGGATGACATAGTATGTTCCTGCAATACCCTCTTCTGTAAGGGTTCTATGAATAACTGGTAATCACAGTCCCACAAGATCCAAAGCAGCAGGTATACTCCCACAAAAGCAGACAGACTTTTGCATGAGTTAGGCACATTCCAGCTATCTCACCAGGATGACATTGTCAGTAGCTGTATCATAGGAGATGGTGGTTGTATTACCATATGCTCTTGAGCCACTGTGAGTTTAGGCTTCCACGTGTCTTCTCAGGCAAACAAGAATTTGATGCAGGGCATCATGTCTTAACATAAGACAGAACTTAACTGCTATGAACAAAAGAATTTCCCAGGATTTTAACTGCTGTCAGAGAAAGAATACTGAGCTAGGTGGACTTTTGTGGGTGCTCTCGTGCTCTGTATCTACAAAGTTTTTGGTGTAGTAATTAAGAAATATTATTTGATTAAAAGCAGATATTGGTATTTAACATTATTTTTCACTGTTCTATTATTTGGAGAAATGCTTTGTCTCTTGTGCTGAGAAAGGCATACTTTTAAGTTTCAAAATCTTGTATTGAAATACAAATATTGGTGATTCATAGCTTTTAGATTGTCTGGGTGTGTATAACCAAATGGTGATCAACATCAGAGCTTCAAATTGTGTCCAAGAACCAACTTCTTGAGAATTTAAGAACTGAATGTGCAGTCATCTTGACCACTTTCCTGAGTCTTGAGGTCTCCCTTTAAAAACTACTTCTCAGTTTCTTTGTGTCCTTGTACAGGAAGATAGTAGATTTATAAACTGCAGTAATTGAAGCTAGTGTGAATTTCTTTAGTATAACTGATCATTAACATTTCTTACAGAAAATTCACTTTCTTCCAGCCAAGATTTTATTAATTTTAATATGAAAACATTCACACCTATCATTTCTCCCCTGAGGTCTTTCTAGGCTGCTGCAGAAATGTAGTCTGTCCTCTGTTACTTTGGGTAGATTTGAGGATGTGAATTCCTCTGGCTAATTGATTTTTGGATAACCTACAAAACACCCAGGGTCTGTTTTTTGGCCAGGTAGCATATCTTTGCACCTCTCTGGCTCCATGACACAGCTCCCATCAAGGGGAACCCCAGCAGGGGAGTGAACGAGGTCGAGGTATTTCTGACTTTAGATACCCACATTTTCTCAGCGGCTGCTGTGCATGGCAATAAAAGGGAGCAGCTGTAAAACTGCTCAAACTTTAATGGAGGATTGAAATGACTCCCAATAGGATGCTTCTGCCCAACTAGAACTTTACTGTCAGTTAATTGTCCGTAAGTATGAAGCGTTTGGTGACTTAAGCAAAGATAATGGTTGAACTCAATGATCTTGGAGGTCTTCTCAAATGTTAATGGTTCTATGACTTGCAATAGATTCCTTTTCTAAAATGCTGACCAGGCATTTAGTCACCCAGCAAATACTTCTTTTTAAATTTCTTGTTAATTTTGTGCGGTCTGACAAGCCTACCTTAGAACGTTATCAGACTCATGCTGTTGGTATCAGTGGTCCTGCCCACATGAGAAACATTTTAGAATATCCTTCCCGTCTATAACAATTAGGGAAAACCAGAAATGCAGCCTATTAACAAAGCTAAAGTAACCATCTGGGGTATATCCCTTCCAAAAATATCTTGATTTGTAACTGTAATGTTGACTTTGCACTGTCTGTGACGGGACTGTTCAGCTGCGTCCAGAGACTGAGGATTTCATCACTGGCCTGCCTCTCATCCTGCTTGTGCATTGCTATCACATAAGCTCTCCAGAATAATGTAATATTTGCCAGAAGATACAGGCAAATATCTCTAAAAAGGTACATCCTGCTCCCTGAGTGCATAAGACTAGCCCTGAAACTTGTTCTGACCATCACTATTTGGTGATTTAACATAGAAGGGTTTCCCTGTCATATTAGGAAGACCTTCACAATGAAGGGAACAAGTGTGTTCTCCATCCACATAACCACAAGGTGCATCTTTGTTACTCTGCAAATGAGTCTCAGTTCTTCTGCACATAGGTTAGTGAAGGATGGAGATTGTGTCTCCACAGGAGATAATGCTTCCTGCCATCTAGTTAGGCAGCTGTTTCTTTTCACTAGTGCCATGTTGAAATCAGGTTTGCGGCAAGAGGTAGAGGCAAAATGTTAATGAGCAGTTAATGTGCACCCAGAGCAGGTCCCTAAAGAGCCCATGTGGACTTTAATTCCATGCCCTGGGTCCAGTATCTTCTAAGCTGTCGGCTGAGATGGGAATACTTCCATAAGCTCTGCCTTCAAAATCAAAGCTTCTTTATTAACCAGACTATTTCTAAAGCAGTAACACTCCTTCTCAGGAATAAAAAGAATAATTATCTGCTATTAGTCAAGAGACAAAGAAACCAAACCTCAAACCTGAAGCATTTTTCACTCTTAGAGGAAGTACATCAGGTGCCTGGTCCGGGATTTGTGAGACAAAGGGCAGTGTGGTTTTGCACAGACATGCTCTGCTCTCCAAAGCAACTAGGTTGGCAGTCCCACTGTGCTGGATTAATACCCAGCTGCACTTGAGTGACCCTTCTATTATCCCAGGCTTGGGCTGATGTGCTCTAGAGGGAGCCACATCTGCCCTTGCTCCCTGAAATGGAGGTCATCAGACTGCCAAGCTTTCCAGGAAAGAGGGAGTGGCTGGAGAGTCTTGAGTTACTGAGCATGGACCACCTGGAAAATAGTGCGCAGTGAGCGTTTGTCTACCTCTAGACACTCCACAGTAAGGGATACTGAACTGCCTTTGAACTCCCACCCTTACACACTGAAGAAATGGAAAGGCAGGCAAGTAATATGCATATTCTGTTACAAAAAATGTCAATTGTATTTTTGCATTTTAGTCTGCAGTAGGGGTTAGTTCAGAATGCAATATTTGATTCAAAACTTGAAATACATAGTTGTTTGAGTCTGGGGACAGAAACTATTGTCAAAGCTCGGACTTTGACTCAGCTTCTGACCGAGAGTACTCTGCAACTTTGGTATGTTTCTAGCTCAGAGAGAGAAAATTTGGGGGAAAAATTCTGCATTAGAGAGAAGGCATGTTAGTAATGCTGCCACTATTGGATGACTGGGGGGCGGGGTGGGGAATCCTAGTATCTTAAAAGCCAAAGTTGGGAAATTGATTTATTTTAAGAAGTCAGGTTGATAAAAATTATAGCCATAAACACATAGCATCATGAACCCTCTACATAAAACCTCTTGTGGTTTATGCCTCCTTTTCTATTTCAGGTCTTCATTTGCCTAATTACTACTCAGAGGCTGGCAGAGATTTTCCCTGCAGAGCTCAGCTCTGCTGACTGCAGAGACCCTACCTGGCACACTAAGTTAGTGCGTCAGCATTCTAGGTAGAAATGAATGAAAAATCAATCAGGGCAACTGCAGTGGTAGCATATACAACTCTAACCTACTTTGTACATGATTTTGAACATTTCATTGTGTATTTAGGCATCTTTTAAAATGGTAAGTGGATCTGAAATAAAATACATCTTTTTATTCAGCCTAAGAAATGTTTTGTCATCTTTACTGCTTAGCTCAAGCAAACTTACCACCCTGACTGCTTAGTCTTGATTGAAATGCCAAAACCTATGAGAAGATTGTTTTAATCTTGAAAATCTATCACCAGCAGATTGCATCATGCAGTGGATATAGATATAGTGATAGCTTTGATTGTTTCAGCTGTATTTTCAGACCAGAGTAGGTCTGGAAAAGCAGAAGCAAACTAGAAGCTTTTTTTTTTTTTTTTGAAAGACAGGTATTGCTTACATATCGTTTCAAGGAGTTTGGTTTATGAATATTTGTATGTGTGTGATTTTTTTTTTTCATGATGTATCTCTGCATGGGCAGAGTTAAATATAGATTGCCATTTTCATTTAATGAGACTCCTTAATAAAAAAGTCCAGTCTTCATGCCTGAAAAATTAGGAGCTGCTGTAACTTTTTCAGCTGAGTGGGTTAAATACGTTACAGATTCTTCATAAGACCATTGCTGTAACAAGTTGTGCAGTGCAACACTGTAAAGGTTTCCAAAAACTCACAAGCCTCTTTGTATGTGATGCCCTTGCAGTGAAGAAGATTCTTTTGACTACAAAGATGAACAGTCTACTTTTTCTGGTGCTGATTTCTGTCTGCTGGGCTGAACCTCACTCTGACAACTCAACTCTGGATCATGAAAGAATTATTCACGTCCAAGGTAAGGAAATACGTGAGAAAATACCAATATCTTCAAATTACTGAGGCTAACAGAATAATATGCTTAATGATCCTTAATTTTTCATTCGACTGCACTGTTCTTTAAGTACTACTATTACTGACGAATAAACCTTTTCTGTGCTACTGCAGTATTATTACTCCTCAAGAAAGTAAAAATCTGCAAGTAGCACTTCGTGACAACCTTGCAAATGATAGTGACTAAAGTACAGCACAATTTAAGGAGAAAGAGAAAAAGGCATCCTGAAGTAATAAGCAACCACAGGGGTTTTAAATACCTTTATTGTGGACTATCTTTGATCTTAAGACTGCCACACATGTGTCTTCACACTACAGAAGGTTATTGCTGTTTATTATTTTAAAAGATTCAGCAGATCAGAGCTCATAATTGGGCAATTTAAACCAGGAAAAAAAAAAAGAAAAAAAGAAAGGAAACAAAAAAAGGAAATACCTTACCCCAAAACGAATGTGTCTTTCTTCATACCTTTAACTTGCACTAAGTATTTGGCTGGCCTTCTGCATAATCCTTTTTCTAGTTCATGCTTGAATCCTAGAGCTTGTAGCTGTAGCAGGATTTGAGTCTGCAGTACAATGCAGCTGTTTTTTCAGTCCCAGCTTCAGTCAGTGAGGGTCATTCTGTGTAAGAAACACAGGAAATATATGCAGAAAGGACAGGCAGAAGTAAAAGGGATTTTTTTGCTTTCATTTATGTGCCCTTGAGGCTGGCTAAAATTAATCTTGCTAAATTAAGAAATATATCATTATTTTCCCCTTTCTGTTTAATTTTCTATTCCTTTCATCAACAACTTTTGTTATTTGAGTCAGTGTGTAAATAAGAATCACCAAGTTACTGCAAGTTACTAAGAAAGCCTGAACATTTAGAACTTCAGAGGAGAGCCACAGAAGTTAAAGGTACCCTGCACCTATTAAAACAGGCATTCACATTTTCAAGGTCAAGTAAGGAATAACAGATAGCTGGTTTGACTCTAGAGAAACTCACAGGATGAAGGTCAAACAAATGCATTACATAAAAACAGAGGTATATCACTGTTGTGAGATGATCATTCATTTCCCAGGGTGAATTTCAACATTGACACCAAAGTCTAGTAAACATGCAGTATGCCTTTTCTTGTGTACTGCAGTTTTTTCTCTCTGAATGTTATATATTTGGAAGATGAAAGTACTGGAAATAATTAAACCACATCAATTATTATTTCTTTTTTTCTCTTGTTCTGTGTACGTTAAACTTTCTTAGTCAGCAGTTTAGCATAATTTACAAGTCATACATGTCAAGTATATGTATAGTGCAGTCTGCAAGTGCTGAGCATTTCAAAGCTGATAAAATCTTCGGGATGGATAATTCTCCCTATCCATGAAAGCTCATCTGCACCTCAAGAGTTTATTCTGTCAAGAACTAGCTGATGTTTAAAGGTCCTTGCCAAACCAAACCATTCAGTGATTCAGAGAAAGCTAGATAATACTCTGTGATGACCTTCATACATCAGCTGCTTCAGGCTGTGAAACATATAGACCACAAGCTGAAAAGAATAAAATTGCTTGCAACTTGTCCTTTTTTACTGTGAATCTTTGTTTGTTTGTTTATCTCTACATTGTGGAGTTCCATCAGGATTTGGATTCTTCTCTGCCCAGTGCTGCACAAACATGCACAGTGATGTATATGTGAGAGTGAGTGGGAAATCAGGGAAGTCTGTGGAACATAAGTGTTACAGCCTCATGAAAAGAGTATTTTATATTAAGGAGTGTAGGATCTTCTTCCACAGCTGATATCCAAGAGGTGTATAGCAAAACTTGTCCTGAATGCCTTGGAATGTCTTGGAATTACAAAAGGTGAGGACAGATGTTGTGTAGCACAAAGCTGAAAGACATCTCCCGAGGCAATGTGCTTAACTCTTCTGTTTCCCCTTCTTTATGTTAGACAATTTCCTGTACGCTTAGTTTAATTAAAACACCAACCAACCAACCAAAGAAACAAACAAAAACCAACAAAACCAACAATCAACGCAAAATCCTAAACAAAACTGTTTCACATCTCACCTCTAATTCTCCATGTTTATTCACAGACGTCTACAACCCTGTGTTTCTCCTAGTGTTGTTTCTTTTCTTCAAATAACAATTCTTCTCACTCGATGTTAGGATTAAATCTTTAATACAATAACAATATATCTTCACAGCTATAATTTGAGGAGTATTTTCCAAATTCTTCTCTAAGTGAATAAATTGATAATGTTATTCATCCATAAGTCATCCATACACCGGTTCTTGTTTGAGTTCATATATCTTGCGTGTTCCCAGCCAGGATTTTATTGCAAATCAGGTCTTGAGACTTGGCATTAGTATTTTTGTTTTCTAGCTACAAATGCTTTGTTTTTCAGACCTCAGATCAAATTTGCACTCTTCCCAGTCTTGCTGCAATGCTGATTGATATTCTACATTGACAGACAATATTTATGAGTCTTTCTCCCTCATTACCACTGCAATTAATTATACAAAGTTTATACCAATAATTTTTCATACTAGGCCTTAAAAATCTGGATTATGTATTTAGTACTAAATGTTATCATACTTTTTCCACCCTTCTTTCTTCAAGCATTCTAAATATCATAGAACCATAGAATCAACCAGGTTGGAAGAGACCTCCAAGATCATCCAGTCCAACCTAGCACCCAGCCCTATCCAGTCAACTAGACCATGGCACTAAGTGCCTTATCCAGTCTTTTCCTGAATACCTCCATGGACAGTGACTCCACAACCTTCCTGGGCATCCATTATCTTCCCTTCATTAATGACGGATATGCCATCTGAAAATTTTATTAATTCAATAGTAAGATTTACTTTACCATATAAAATTAGCACAAGTATTAAAGAGTCTCAAAAATTACACTGTAGACAGTTCACTGGCCTTCTCCTAGGCTAATCATTTATATTTTAGCCCAACCAACTGCAGTCTCATCTGTATCTACTTGTTACACACTTAGCAAGGTTTCTGCCAAAACACCTGTTTTCTCCA
This sequence comes from Tricholaema leucomelas, assembly GCA_013400475.1. Classification (NCBI taxonomy): domain Eukaryota; kingdom Metazoa; phylum Chordata; class Aves; order Piciformes; family Lybiidae; genus Tricholaema lacrymosa; species Tricholaema leucomelas. The sequence goes on from WAAF01013399.1 coordinate 105,937, forward strand.
TCCTGTCTAATTTCATACATTTCCCATGTCCATCGCTTCCCTGGACATCAAGCAATTGATACATCTGATTTCCCTAACCTTACACAATTATTTTTGTAATATATTTTATAGCAAATTAATCTCACACCCTTTAGTAAGTAGCTACTGCATTTCATGCCTTTTTAGTTATTTGACTTACTCCATATCTATTCTTCAACAATTTTTCTTCAGTTCTAAAGTCCTATTGGGGTCAGACTGTTAATGCTTGAATTACTTTCCTTACATATGTTTGTTGCTTTGCTGTTGTCCAAAACCACATGGTATCATTATTAAACTGACAGATGAGCCAGTATCTCTGCTGTAGGGTTTTCTACCCTTTTCTTTGAACAGACTCATTTCATATCAATGCACTCACCTACTTTAAACATCATACTTACAGAGTCTCAAAACCAGCATGACTAAAAAGAGAGGATTTGTCAATAGAGTACTTGGGGGCGATTTCTCTACTTCTATCTTTGTAGTCACTCCATGTTACAAAATGAACCTGTGCGAACTTAAAAGCCTCCCTTTTTTTCTGCTTCTACAGTAAGGCCTTTTACAGTCCTTCCTGACATACTTTCTATCCCTGCTCCATTTTGTCCTCACTGTCATTTATTTCTTAACAACCTGTTAAAGCACTAGTGTAGAGCACCACTTTATAACCTTTATCTTTCATCTGGCCTTGCTAAAGGGCAGCCACCTATTAATACTGTATTACAGTATGATGGCTATTTCATCATGCTTCTGAATACTTTAACAACTCTGTGAGGAACCAGGGGATCTGCTGGGCCTCCATTAGTGTAAAAATTCCTTCCATCTCTCTGAGACTAACCAAAATTAATGGTATTTGATATCTTATATTGTTCCTTGATTTTACTGACAGGCCAATGCTTTCTATGAACACAGAGTTCTGTCCTTCACCCTCTTGAAACTGTGGATTTTTCTAGCTTTACAAAATGCTTGCCAAGCTATTTATCTTTCCAATAGGCATAGATATGTTCTTTCTTAAATATTGCCATTTTTCTTAGAAGTGAGTTGTTGATTTCACTAATATCTCTGTTCCTGGTGTAGTTTCCACTATAGCTCCCCATTTTCCCCTCCTTGGTTAACAGAGTGAACCTATCATTCCCTATCTTCCCTCACTTTTTCTGCTTGTTTCTTCTGACCTGTTCTTGTATTTCTGTCTTCTCTTCTCTTCTCTTCTCTTCTCTTCTCTTCTCTTCTCTTCTCTTCTCTTCTCTTCTCTTCTCTTCTCTTCTCTTCTCTTCTCTTCTCTTCTCTTCTCTTCATTTGTGAATAAAATTTATAAAATAACTAATGCTCCATTTTACCTTTTCTTTGACTTTATTTCCTTTCCTGGAAACCATGGTGGATTTCATGCTTTTAGTCAGGCTACTCTCTTACCCCAGACTACTTGACTGTATCACCTTTGTCTATGGTAGTGTGTTTGCATGCAAAAGTCATTCCAATTTAAATTTTGTGGACAAAACCAAGCGAGTGAGCTATATTTAAATAAAATGTCTTGACTCCAGTATCCCAGTAAACTCTGAGTGCCTTACGGGATACAAATTTCATTCCTTAGGAAAAATCATCAACCTAAATGTAATCATCTGGGTCATGTGAAAATAGTGCAAAAGTATACCCTAGCCACATAAGTGTCCATAACAAGAAAGCAATACTTCTCTAAACATATCACTGTAATTGAAGGGTCATATTTTTCTCTAAAGTCAAGATCTGTAGGTCACAGGGCTCTGTGACCCATGAGAAGATGATGATTCTTTTCAGTGCTCAGCTTTGTGTATCTCTAATCTATTCGTAGTGCTAGTTGCTGACCAATTATTCAAAGTGGCAGAGTACCCTTCAGAGATAAGAACATTCTTCTGTGCTTAGCTGTTCTGCAAAATAAACGAAATTGACTAAGGCCATTACAGTAATTGCTAAGTTAATTAAGGGTGGCAGAAGATGTCAACATATGCCTCGAGTTTGTTCAGCTTTTAGAAATATAGTAAGAAAGGCCAGGAAAGACAACACAAAGTCTGGTTCATGAACGTTTTCACTTTTCCTTGAATATAAATGAATTTATTTTATGCAGGATTTCTTTACCTTTCAGATATAAGAATACACCCATTTGCCTGTTAATGTCCCTGCACAGATTTATTTAAGCATACCAAGAAATGCATCAACATGGAGTGAACAGAAAAATTTCTAATATCACCTGTTTAAAAAACCCAAACATCGATAATTAATTTTAGTTACAGACCACTTCCTTTTCTCCAAAACAAGAGAGAAAGGAGCTATGCAGACTTGCTGGACTAGACAAAGCAATGACAAGAAATTATGTGGACTGCTAGCTTGACCTCTTACACTAATTTGCATATTCCAAAGTCTCATGCTTTTCCACTTTCCTTTTGATTTTCTTTGGTCCACCTTTCTGCATTTTTTCCATTTAGAGTAGCATTCCTTGTTATTTCTTTTCATTCTCTTCCATTAATCTTTTCCACTTGAAATCTCTTACTTGTTTTGTTGCATTTCAGAACAGTTTAGGTTATTTTGTGACCCATTTTGAGACATTCCTATAACTGAGCTGCTTCTTCTACGCCAACACAACTTGCTTTCTACTTCAGAGCGTGACATATTGCAGCTGTATTGTAATTAAAAGAGAAAAGAGCAATTAAAAAAGAAAAGATCTCTTGTTGATGTGTTGATTTAATTAAGAGCATTCAAGACTGCATATTCTGAAGTGAAATCATAGAATCATAGAATGTTAGGGGCTGGAAGGGACCTCAAAAGGTCATCTAGTGCAGTGTATTTAGGTTGTAAAGTATCATTGCAGAAGCAAAAGGAATCATGCTAAACATACATTTAAATTAATGATTTACCTCTACTTGCTACATCAGCATTATATATATATATATATATATATACACACATATATATATATCACTAGAAGTAATAAAAGAATTAGAATTGCTCCTCAACAGTTATCTGTGGGATATCTTGTTTTTTTTCAAATGGTCACTGTGCCACACATAGGATGTTCTCTGTGCAGAAGACATGGAGAAATAACTATCATGATTTCTGTTCTAATCTGCACTACGAGGCCTAATGTTCATTCAGTTCCTGTGGCTGTACTGAATTAAACACACATTTTTTAGGGCAAGAAGTGGCAATATTTTAGAAAATATGAAATTTCTAACTTCCTTGATGGTTTTATGTGATGTTAGGTCTCCTAGAAACCTAAACTTGAGTTTATATACCCCTTTTAACAGTTGCTCCGATATTTTCTGTAGGTTGAGTAGATGAGATCAGCTGAAAAATGTTTTCCCCCAATCTTGTTTTCTTTGCACTGGAGGGAGGTTTCTTAGCAACCATAAATGGGTGTACTGTCAATTTGACCTACACATCTGAACTTAACCAAGTCTTATCTAGCATCTCTATTACCTATATTATCTCTAGTTGTATGTCAAAACTCACAAGTAATATGTAGAGAGTGTTTCATCCTGCCAGTTTAGAGGTAGGAACATATGAGTTGCTGCTTTTATTTTATTCCTCACAAAAGAAATCAGATTGTACTAAAGTTTGGGCTAAATAAGGACGGCTTTTCTTACCTTTACAGATGATATAGGTAAGTTTTCAGGATTTTTTTTCCCCAAAATCTAAAGAAGCAGTTAGTTGAAATATGGCAGGAAATATACATGGAAAAGTGTGTGCACAATTATTCCCTTCATATTCCCTGAGTGATGCACACATATACGTGTATATCAATAATGCACTTCTGTACACATTATACCAAGAGGGAATTATTTTTATATAAATTATATTTGAGTTTTAAATAAGCATAGGAGGATAACAAAATATTGCACTGCTATAGAAGGACTGAGGATATTTTAGCATGAGAATTGTGCTCAAGGTACTGTTAGCACTACAGGAAAGCAACTTTCACTACAGGAAAGAAATCAATCTCTGAGTTCATTTAAATTAGGATAACATGTGGTGTTATTAACCTAATGACTTACTAACAATGTGGAACCCAATACGTGGGTTTAGCTGACAAAACACATTTTTGGTTTGATCTCTGACTTTTTTTTTCCCCTCTGAAATTCACTTTTTTTATTTTCTCCACTGTTGGTCTCGAGGGTAGTCCATTAAAATATGAAAATAATCGAATTTTGAAGCCATGTCAGCATGAGCTTCTGGACAGCTCTGATGGATAGAGTGAATAAAGCTCTTTGCCAAAGGTCATGGTGTGACTCATCTCTGCCCCACGCTATATTCAAACTGCCTTCCAAACTTGGCTTGACATTATTCTTGATGTCAAACGCCTGTTAAAATTAAAAACCAAAGCAAACCAAAACGAAAAACTCAACCCAAGCCCAAAACCCCAAACAAGCAAAACACACACCTTCACCCCGCCCCAAAAAAAAGACACATAAAAATCAAGCAACCAAAACCACCCAAAGGGTAGCAAGACACCATTTTTCCTTCTGAGATACAGTAAAACTGACCCTGCCATCAAGTTTCTAAGTGAGTTTTCATTTGTGGCAGGCAGTCTTTCCCAATGGTTTGGAAAAGCAGTTCCCAGAATGTGTTATCCTGCACAGATTATGCAACTTGGACAAACTAATTTTTAACTAGCATAACTGGTTTTGCATTATGTTGCCTTTGTCATCCATCTAATTGCTCCAGGAGAATTAACAAAAGGCCACAGCCTGTCAGAATTGATAGCAATGGAACGGGAGTGGAAAAAATGTGGCAAATTAGTCACCACTAGTGTCTGGTTCTCTATTAACAGCTCAGCTTCTGCCAGTGTTACAAGGCAAAAGATGCCTGGAAGAGTGAAAGCCCTACCAATCAAACCTGTCCCATCCCATTTCTGACCTTGGAACTGAGACCAGAACCAGTAACTACACTAATGGCAGCTGTGGTCTCAGCAGAAGGAACAGGTGGCTGTTGCCCAGCATATTCTTTGCCTTTAGCCCACTGTCTGAGGCTCTTTTGTGGCTATGTGTCTGTCTTGTCTCCATCAAAGATCCAACCTGTCCTGTTGCAGGCAAATGTTTAGTGATGAATTATCTTGGATTTGCAGAGATGATAGTTGTTTGGCTGTTCACCTCACATATTCTCCAATGGTACTTCTGAAAAAAGTAGTTCTAGGGATAAAGAAGGACTTTGCAATAACATTCATATGTCCCATGTTTTCACTTGTTCTCATATATATATTCCTGCCATTTAGATGTGACAGCAGACCTGTCAGAAATCTTGTGAGGGAAGTAGCCAGGAATCTACTTTGGCATGCCTTTAAAACAATGTTTACCCCATCTTCCTTGGTGAGATCACAGTTTCCCAACAGATCATTGCTTATTGTGCTAAGGTAACCCAGGAAGCAGGATTCATTCCTTATTTAAGCTGGCTTCCACAACAGTAAGCTAGTGTGCTGCATCACATGCTAAACATGTAAAGGAAGGAATTCTGATTTGCTCTGTGCCTGGGTATTTTTTAATTTGTTGTGAGGTTTTGCTTCTAGGAGATTCTTTCTCTATTGACTCCAAAAAAGCCAAGCGATTAACTTTCCCATCTTCACAAAAATATGCAGTTTGGTGAATTTGGCCCTGGCTTTCACTGAGTGCTGAACAATAAAGACTCTTGGCCTCATGACAAACCCTAGCCATCTCACTTTTAATTCTGAGTCCCTGCTGCCTACATGTCTTCTAGCCCCAAAAGAACAAACAAAGCTGGTGAGGGGCCTGGAACACAAACCCTATGAGGAGAGGCTGAGGGAGCTGGGGTTGTTCAGCCTGGAGAAGAGGAGGCTCAGGGCAGACCTCATTGCTGTCTACAACTACCTGAAGGGAGGTTGTAGCCAGGTGGAGGTTGCTCTCTTCTCCCAGGCAACCAGCAACAGGACAAGGGGACACAGCCTCAAGTTGTGCCGAGGGAAGTATAGGTTGGATGTTAGGAGGGAGTTCTTCACAGAGAGAGTGATTTGCCATTGGAATGGGCTGCCCAGGGAGGTGGTGGAGTCACCGTCCCTGGGGGTGTTCAGGAAAAGACTGGATGAGGTACTTAGTGCCATGGTCTGCTTGACTGGATAGGGCTGGGTGCTAGGTTGGACTGGATGATCTTGGAGGTCTCTTCCAACCTGGTTGATTCTATTCTATTCTATTCTATTCTATTCTATTCTATTCTATTCTAATACATGGCACCCCTCAACCTGATATATGCCCTTCTCTGAAAGCCAGAGATTTTTTCCTTCCTCCTCCTCTAGGACTGGAAGTAGAAGGAACATAATTTTGTACCCTACTGTCTTGCCAGAGAGAAGGGCACATCATATCTTTCTGCAAAAAACAATTGGGGTTTAGGAAACTTGAGGGTGAACACATATTTCAAGTGCTGCATCTCCTTTTGAACCTCCAGTGACGTAGGAGATGTTCCAGGCTGAGAAAAGCAATCCTTTTCTTTCCTTTCCCAGCCTGCCATGTCCTCTGCTCTTTACACTTACTCAGATAATGGCTGCTGCAATGAGCCAGAGAAGCTGGGAAGCAGCCAGGAGAGAGGTACACCACCACATTAGGATGCTAACGCTGGAGTCAGAGGTGACACTGCTCTGGGCAATTCTCCAGGCCTTTCTGGCACAGACTAGCTGTTGTTAGAAAGAGCAAGTGTTAGCAGCCTGAGTCAGACTCTCCCTCCTGCCCCAGTCCTTTCTGCTAATATTTATTAACTTGACTATTTCAGTATTTAAGACCCAAAATAGTTGAGCTCTGATTCAGATTTCTTGGTAATAACCACCCCAAAGCATAACATTTCTCCTCCCAATGTGGACAGCAGTCTGTGGAACATCTTTGTCCCTGAAGGAAACAGGGAAATTTGCAGACAAACCATCCTGGCTGCCAACACTTTCCATGGTGCTTTGCCTCAGATCACCTCTCTCCTTGGATTCTCTCCTCTGAAAAGGGAAAGCTGGGTTACTGGAGCATCTCTGAGCCTTTGCTTACCTCTGGGAAGAAGGGCAGTGACAAAACAAAACCAGTGACAGGGAGCTGCAAGCGAACAAGGTAGGAAGATCTCTCCATATAGACCAACTTGCTGCTCTCCAGCTTGTTTGCTTCTGAGGATCCTGATGACCCCTGACCCTTCTGTCCCATGAAGGTAACAGCAATGATGGTGACACAGCATCTCCTAACAGAACTACACTTTTTTTTTTCTTAAATAGATGCACATTTGCATTCAGAAAGCTTATCTTTACAATTACCACTTCTGAACATGCTTGCATAATCATAATATGCTGTATACCCTGGTGCCTCTGCTGCTGCTTGGTGTAGGCAGTGTGGCCAGGTAGGGAAGTCAAGCTGAAACTGCATTTTAGGTGAATATATTATTTAGCCACAGACCTGCTGACAAGACTCAGAAGCCTAGGACTGTCTGGAGACATTTATGAGCTACAGATCCTAACATCTCCCTGTAACTGCCACTGGCTGTGGACACACCACATGTTTTTGCAGTGCTATGAACAGACAACTGGCTGGGTGGAATACATCCTGGTGAGATCATCACTTGTCTTCTAGTCCACCTCCATCTGCATCATAGAATGGTTTGTGTTGGAAAGGACCCCCAAAAGTCATCTAGCTCAAGTCACTCTGCAGTAAGCAGGGGCATCCTCCACTAAATCAGACTGCCCAGAGACCTGTTGAGCCTTACCTTGATTACCTCTTGGGATGGGGCCTCAACCACCTCACTGAGCAACTTTTTCCAGTGTCCCAACTCCCTCACAGTAAAGAGCTCGTTCCTAACATCTAATTTAAATCTGCTCTTCTCAGGTTTGAGACCATCGCCCTGTATTCTATCACTACAGGCCTCTCTATCCTTCTATTTGGCCCCCTTCAGGAAATGGAAGGTCACCATTAGGTCTCACTGGAGCCTTCTTTTCTCCAGTCTGCACAACCACAGCTCCCTCAGCTTGTCTTCATAGCAGAAGTGTTCCAACCCCCTGATCATTTTCATGTCCCTCTTCTGGACCTGCTCCATCAGTCCTTCACTTCTTCAGTTGTCCATAACTCTCTGTGGATGATCACATATTTGCACGCATTTCTGTGGTTGTGTTTTATCAATCCAGAACCATCCCCATGAAAGCTAGCAGAAAATTACTGTTAGGCTTCATAGGGTCAGCTTCTCAACAGTGTTTACATCTTTTATCCTTGGCTTTTGCCAAAGTTAAAAGAGAGACAAACTGAGCCTTGAGAGTGGAGAGTCACATTTCTAAGCTGTTACACTGACAGGGAATTACAAAGTTTTCCTTTGGAATCTGTTCTGTAGAGTGAGGCTGGTAACTCTGTCCCAGCAAGCAGAGTGATGGCAATTCATTGCCAGTTTTGGTGGGTGTCTCAGTGATAGAAGACAGCAGTATCACCAAAGTGCTGAGTTTCCTACAGCAGTTTTGCAAACTATGCATGAGAAGAGAGGCAAGAGGTACTGAAAGAAGGAAATATTCTTGCATTTGGTTACATCTGCTGATGGCCACCATGAAATCTGTTTTATTTTGGCTTTCCTCAAGGCACCACAGCCTGTCCAAAAAGCCCCAGAGACTTAAGGCTAGAAAGGACACTCGCTCAAGCTGACTGGCATAATGATTTCACACAGCAACATCAGCTGCAGTGAGCTGCTAGAGAGAAAAGAGAGTAAAGAGTTTGAGGTGAGAGTGAGGAGAGGAGCCAAGAAGTTAAATATGGGCTTGGGTGACAAATGAGATCGAATGCATCGAATGTCAAAAAAAAAATAGTGATGACTTTGAGGGAGATAAGGAAGTTACATGGCAAAAAAAAAAAAACCCAAACAGACTGAGATGAGGAAAGAAGTGGTCAGGAAAGGGCCAGATTTTGCACTCAAAGAGAAATTGGACTGGCTTACTTTGGTGGGAATACACCAGAAGAGGAATTAGAACTGAAAAATTGGAATAAAATGCAAATAGAAAATGAGACATTTTAGAATGATGCTGACACTTTTCATGTCAATATAAAGAGCTCTGTGAGGTACAGTAATGGTTTTTCTGGTTCCTAAGTCTGGTTCACTGCATCCCAGATCGTGAGAGGCTTTGTGTGCTGCCACCTCAATAAACCCAGGCTGTACATAAAAATTGAATTACCAAATCAAAATGCAGCATTGATAGATAGCTCCTGAACAACCTGAAAGGAAATATGGAGTGTTTATGTGAAGCCTTTTATGGATGACGGCAGTCACTGACCAGCTATACAACTCTGTAAACAGATTCTTACAACTGTCTTCATGACCGTGGAGTATATAGGGTAGCCTAAGCCTATATGGGGAGACAAGGCTGCAAACCAGTCTGCCTCTTGCTTGGCTGGCAGTGTACACATATAAACATGCTTGCAGCTAACTGTATACAACTGGCTTATACATCCGACTGCTGCAGAGCTACAAAATTACTTCAGGGGAACAATCCTGCAGGCCTAACGTGTAAAGTAGCTGATGGTTGTCACAGCATTGGTTGCATCCGTTCTGTAAAGGGCAGACTGCAGAGTAATCCTTGGGTTTGTTTTTCTTCTTGAATCCTCACAGAAAATGGACCCCGTCTACTTGTGGTAGCAGAGCAAGCTAAAATCTTCTCACACCGGGGTGGCAATGTCACACTGCCATGTAAATTTTACCATGAACACACATCAACAGCTGGCTCAGGAACCCACAAAATCCGTGTCAAGTGGACCAAACTCACCTCAGATTACCTCAAAGAAGTGGACGTCTTTGTTGCAATGGGACACCACAGAAAGAGCTATGGAAACTACCAGGGCAGAGTGTCTCTGAGGGGAAGCAGTGAGAATGATGCCTCTCTTATAATCACAAATATAATACTGGAGGATTACGGGAGATACAAGTGTGAGGTGATTGAAGGATTAGAGGACGACACAGCAGTGGTAGCTCTGAATTTGGAAGGTAAGTAACACCTGAATGATACTTAATTTGTGCCGTATTAAGGTACACCTGCTTTTTCCTCCCAATTCTGCTGATATTGTATGATCAGTGATAATAGCAAGCTGAGAAGTGGAATTCACTGTGCTCTGGGGATATTGGCCCAACAGCTTATGACATCACTTTGTTAGCCTATGGCATATTCACTTTCCAGTCAGACCTGGGGTGAGAGGAACCACAAATCACAGAATCACAGAAACATTTAGATTGGAAAAGACCCTGAGGATCACCAAGTTCAACTGATAGCCCTACTCTACAAGGTTCACCCTAAACCATATCGCCAAGCACCATATCCAAATGACTTTTAAACTAGTCAAAGGTTGGTGACTCAACCACCTGCCTGGGCAGCCTATTCCAATGTCTGACCACTCCTTCTGTGAAAAAAGTCTTTCCTAGTGGCCAGTCTAAACCTATCCAGTCGCAGCTTGAGACCATCCCTCTTGTTCTACCACTATTTACCTGTGAGAAGAGACTAGCACCAGCCTCTGCACAATATCCTTTCAGGTAGCTGTAGACAGTGATGAAGTCTCCTCTCAGCCTTCTCTTTTTCGAACTAAAGAGCCCCAGCTCCTTCAGTTGCTCTTCATAAGGTTTATTCTCTAGGCTCTTCACCAGCTTTTTTGCCCTCCTCTGCACTCGTTTCAGTACCTCCACATCCATCTTGTAGAGAGGTGCCCAAAGACCTGACTAAAATGAATGACCAAAGATGTATGAAGAGCTCCATATGTTTTTAATTTGCTCCTATCAGCTTACAGCATATTTTTACTGTAGACTTAGGCAAAATTATGTTAAATATTCCTCTAATAGACGTTTTACAGAACTTTGGGGCACTTTAGATTATTGAGCAAATACAAATCTTCTTACAGAGAGGAAATATGTTAAACTAGTTTTCCAGTGACAATGGTTTTATTTTTTTTTCCAGCCTTATAATTACAGAAAATAGATTTCTATATTGCCAGCCAAGACAACTCCTACATGTAGTCTGTAGTCATTTCCCCCAGCAATACCACTGAAAACAGTAAAGTACTAAGCATTAGAAAAATTAGTGAAAAAGGTTTAGAGAGGAATAAAAATTCTTCTTTCTCTACTTGTATGTCATTCAGGTACGTCTTATGAGAGCAAATGCACTTAAATTAGCATTTGGCTTTTCTTTCCCCCTAAAGCACTGCACTGAATTCAGCAGTAAACTAAAAGTTGCAAGGCAATGTCTCCATTACCCTTATATTTGGCAGCAAGTGTGCACCTGAGAGATCTTTAGAGAAGCCACATTATCTCTGAAGGAACAGAGTTAGGAAGAAAAGAGAAAAGAAGAAAATCATACCCCTGACTCTCACATCTGTAAACAGGTGAAATATATCACTCTTTCATCGGGGATTATTGTACATTATAGTTACCTTGCACAGTAAGACTACTGAGTGCTTCTTGGAACCAAATAGATATCATAGGTTGAGCTTATTTCTTTACATTTATCTTTCCATTCCTGGTTGGAGACTGCTAAAACCTTCCAAGTCTGAGTGCAGAAAAGCCCTGCACAGTTTCCATGTCAGCAGGATAGTCAATTTAAGTTGTTTCACCTCATATAATGTGTCTTTTATAAGAATGCACACTGTTCTTTTCAAGCTTAAGAGAACTAAACACATATTTGTCCAGCTTAAGTTGTCTAAAACAGTTTTGAGAGAAGACAGAAGTGAGTAGGAGGAAAAAGCATTTTACTTTACTCTCCTCTGCTAGCCAAGGGCTCTGGCGTGTTCGATCCTCTCTTCACTCGGGCCTGGCTGCTCATTGCAGCTGCTCTCTGAGCCACTGAAGGGTGAGCAGATTCTGCTTGGCGTGTTCAGCTTTCCAGAGCTGAAAGCAAGGCTGGATGGATTCCTGTGTGATCTGGTATAGGCGATCGGGCTATGGCAGGGGGGTTGGACTGGATGATCTTTCGAGACCACTTCCAGCCCCTAACATTGGGTGACTCTGTGATTCTGTGAAGACTAGTTGGCTGCTCAGGCTGCAGGTATGGACCCTGTGATTGAGGTGGATAGCCCCAGGGCACAAGAGTGGTTCTTCTCACACGGCGTTTTCCAGACAATAAGAATATAAATAAAGATGCAGTAAGTGCAGCTTATATTGCATGTGAGAAAGAGCAAGTGCCCATTAATCCCACCCAGAAACATGCAGCATCTCTTTAGCTGTGTTTGACCCAAACATGTCTCTTTTCCATTTGTTCTGTTGTGTGTACAGTCCTGTAGCCCACTCCTGAGTTCTGTGGATGCTCAATAACTTGATACCATTTTTCTGCTGGTCTCCTTACATCCTAAGGACATAGCTCTACCCAGCTTCGAGTTATTCCAGATAAATAACTATATAACATATTCCCAGCAGATACTGAATTTTATATCCTGTGCTTTACAGCATTATGGTATCTTTGCTAATGTAAAAAGGTCAGAGCCAGTGTAAAATCTTTCAAGTGTTCGTCGTATCGCACATCTAGACCAGATACTTGTCTGGTGCCACTTAGTATTGTTCCTCTGAGGCAAAAGTTCATTAGGTTTCTACTATTAAAAGCAAGAGGGTTCCAGTACAAATGCTTCCTGCCGTGCCAGGAGTGCTTGGGGAAAGGGAGATGCTGATGATCAGGAAGCTTTGCCTGAAACTTGCCACAAATACTCACATCCAGAAATCTGGATTCAAAGGAAAATTTTTGGTTGATATTAGAATAAGAAAGCAATAAGAAATTGTTTCCTTACTGCATGTCATAATAAAAGTGAAAAGGTTTTTCTAGCTTTTTTTTGCTGTGACTGTCACATGACATAGCACCAGCCCTTTGGATACCAAGTCTGGGTCCCACCTCCTGGTAAATGCTGTCCTCTGTAACATACCACCGTAACTCCATGTGGTGTCTCACTCTGAAGTATGCCAATTCCAGCCAGTCCTTTACAACAGCACCACTTTCCTTCCTACATCCCCCAAAATAAGCAAATCAATGAGAGAAGTCGTATTTCTTCAGCCATGTATGTTCCTGCATACTTGTCATGAGTCTCCACTCACGAGAAAGTTTATCTATGTTAATTAGTGTCTAGCTGTCAGACAGAAACAGGTGTGAGAGTGTTCATTTCTGTTGTTGCAAAGCGATGTTTCTTAAACTGACAGGAAAATTTTGTTTGTGAAAACTGATGGTAAAGGGTAATCTTTCCAGTGAAATAAGACTAGTGAAGCTATCAGTCAGTCCTGCTTGTGGCAACTAAATCCAATGATTATGGATCAAAGTTACAGTGAAATTTTCTAATTAAAATGATAATGATTAAAATGAACTTATACTTGCAATGGATACATACAGCTGATGGAACATATTTCTCTGATACTCCTGCCCTTACTTTTTCATCTCACCAGCGGCTTCATGCAACGTTGTCCTTAACTGCTGTTTCATGTATTTGAGAAATGCATAACAGAACAAAGGAAAAAAGCAAATCAGTGTTTGGACAGAAATAAGAATATATCAGCCCATTCCAACGTGCTACATATGTTACAAATAGTAAGGTTAATCTCACAGTGGGAAGGATTTGCATCAATAGCCTGATATCCTAAGGTGGTGGCCCCAGGGATGTTAGTTGGCAGCAAGACAAAACCATTTACATCCAGGAATGCCCACAAGCAGGGCAAAACAGCTGATTGCTCCAACATGACTTCACTGTACAAAGAGTATAGCTTTGGGTAGGTGAAAGCATGTCAATGTCTCAATATGAAAATAGTTGACCTCTACCTCAATGGGCCTTTTTTCATCTCCAAATGTGGTAATATTTTGTCTTATTAGACTTAAAGTCCGCATGGGATTGTCATTAAGTAAACTGTAAGCAACCATGGATTGGATTCAGTCTGTGTTTGTTACACACCTGACATGGCTTTGGTATGTTTTCTTCATGCTTAGTGCAGATCCACACTATTTTCCCCTTGTAGCAAGAGCTAAAGCCCAGGACTAGGATTCACTGCAGTATTTCACAACCACCAGCTTTAAGAACTACTTCATCATGTAATAATTAACATCTAGTTTGTGGTACAAGGGCTGGTCTAGGGGCAAAAGGGTTGGGCTGGGCATGGTGGCTACAAGTAATGTCTAATATTACATAGAGCATAATACTTTTAATGTTGGTCATGTCATCAAAGCTATTTTCTCACTGAAGTGAGTTTCCTGTCCTGCTACACTTGAAGTATGGATCATGAGTTTTACACTCTTGGTTGAGTGTTTTGAGAGCCAAAAGCTTACCAAATTAGATCTCTTACATCAAGTAGATGTTTTGCCCAAGTCATAGGCAGAGAAAGAATTCTCTGCTTACATTAAATTTTCTTTATGTCGGTGTTTTACTGTTCTACACTGAATTTTGTTTAAATTAGTGCTTTACAGTTTTGCTTTCCTATGGACACTGGACAGAGTAATGAATCTCACTGCATCACGTCTGTGTGCTTCAGCTTCCCAGGGACATCACAGTATCACAGTATCACAGTATCACCAAGGTTGGAAGAGACCTCATAGATCATCAAGTCCAACCCTTTACCACAGAGCTCAAGGCTAGACCATGGCACCAAGTGCCACGTCCAATCCTGCCTTGAACAGCTCCAGGGACGGCGACTCCACCACCTCCCTGGGCAGCCCATTCCAGTAGCCAATGACTCTCTCAGTGAAGAACTTTCTCCTCACCTCAAGCCTGAACTTCCCCTGGTGCAGCTTGAGGCTGTGTCCTCTTGTTCTGGTGCTGGCTGCCTGAGAGAAGAGAGCAACCTCCTCCTGGCTACAACCACCCCTCAGGTAGTTGTAGACAGCAATAAGGTCACCCCTGAGCCTCCTCTTCTCCAGGCTAAACAATCCCAGCTCCCTCAGCCTCTCCTCGTAGGGCTTGTGCTCGAGGCCTCTCACCAGCCTCATCGCCCTTCTCTGGACACATTCAAGCATCTCAATGTCCCTCTTAAACTGGGGGGCCCAGAACTGGACACAGTACTCAAGGTGTGGTCTAACCAGTGCAGAGTACAGGGGCAGAATGACCTCCCTGCTCCTGCTGACCACACCATTCCTGATGCAGGCCAGTACATGAAGGCTCCAGCACAGGCCTTTGGCTATACTCAGGCATAGATTCTGTGTGCTATTCCTTCATGAGATTCAAAGGCCAGGTGACAAAATAAAAGTGGAACAACTTTAAACTGCCAAAGGCAGACTTGTATTCAATTAGATTATTTTTTTTAAGTTTCTGTCTTCAGGGAGAGGTGATAATGGGAAACATTAATTTTACAATACGTAATTACTTTGAGCATTCAACAGTACCAGAAATATGCAGAACCAGATAAAGCCATTCAAAACCTCTGTAGAAAGCTGCTAGATAGCAGGCAACTCTTTGGGTATCTCCACATAGACAAAAAAAAAAGTAAAAAACCAGAGTTTATGATCTTACTTAGAAGTGTGTTAGCCTTTATGTCTTAAGATACAATTACCTCTTTCATAAACACACCTTAGAGTTAAAAACAGATCCCTAAGCTTCATATGAACAAATTCTTTCAAATTTTCACAGCACCCTCATAATTTGTTCTTAAGGTGGATATAAGTAGATGAAATCAATATGAAGCCAACTCTATGCTCTCAACAGCAGGAGAAACCACATTTACCCAAACATTGCAGGTCATATTTGTTTATTCCATGTGTTACTGTGTTTCCAAACACACCCAAAAATCCCCATTTTAAATATCCTTTGCATGACAACGTTGTATGTTCTACTATAAAACTGATTTTATAAGACACAGTATTTCTGGGCCCCCAGAAGACAGCTAAAAGGTATTGCAAAAGACTACAGGAATTAGTGAAGACTAAGTCATGACAGAACAATGTAATTCCTTCTATGGCAGCTATATTTGCAAGTGCTGTGAGAAAGGTGCAGGTGAGCTAAAACGTTCAAAAGACAGCAGCAAAAAATTATCTGGGAACTATGACTGGGAGGAAAACGTAAAAGAATTAGAATAATTGGCCTAAGGACAGCAAGTGAAGACAACAGCCTCTAAGTTTTTATAAAGTCTGTAGAAAAATTAGGGCAATAATCTGCTCCCAGGTCAGGTGAATTTGGTTTGCATGCCTGTATTTGTCAGGAATGAGAAATCCCACTGGCAGCTTTCTTACAGAATGTCATGGGCTGGAGGGCCATCATCTTAAGCTTCAGTTTAGTTTTTAGGGAGATGGATGCCTGCTGACAGCTAGTAGCCCACCTATGGACTGTGCTGAATCATCAGATATCTGACAGTTCTGACAGGCAGAGAAATGGAGATAGAATCTCAAAGAAAATGAAAGTATTGACATGTTAACAGAATTTTAGAAATGTAGCATGGAAAATTTTGCCATTGAGTGTATGAACAGCGTAAAACTGTACCCTACAGTACAGTACATAGCAAACCCTACTGTTACCCTATGTTTACACTGACTGCAAGAAAACTCACTTTTCTGTTTGTGCTTAGAAGTCAGGGAAGCCCATTTCTTTATTCTGGCTGTAAAAAGACGCTCTTTTTTTTTCCAAGAGTCAAGAGAAACATGTATTATTTTGCTCTGTGTGTAAATATCACAGTATCACAGTATCATCAGGGTTGGAAGAGACCTCACAGATCATCAAGTCCAACCCGTTACCACAGAGCTCGAGGCTAGACCATGGCACCAAGTGCCATGTCCAATCCTGCCTTGAACAGCTCCAGGGCGACTCCACCACCTCCCTGGGCAGCCCATTCCAGTAACCAATGACTCTCTCAGTGAAAAACTTTCTCCTCACCTCGAGCCTAAATTGCCCCTTAAAGCTGCTAATTGTGTATGGTGCCAGCTTAATAGAAACCCATAGACTGTTACAGGAGTTGAGCTTTCTAAGGTTATTTCCTCAGCTTGTGGTCTTGGGTAACCATCATGGCTCCTTGCACTAGCAATATGTAGTGACTTGAGTAAATGCAAAGCACTAGCATTGAATTTTATCTGCAGATAAATCTTTGAAATACAAATATCTTACAGAGAACACACCAGTACTACCTTTTCAGCACTCCCTAAAACCCACAGGAACTTGAGAAAGAGCTGTACATTCCCAGAACTGAATGTGATGTCATTAATGGAAGTATAGGTGTGCCTATGGGTAGGAAATGTTTATACATCCAGTTCTTATGTTCTGATAAGAACTGGATATATAACATCCGAACTTTCTGAACTGTAATTGCGTTGTCAAAGGTGCATACACCCTCCCCTTCCTTTTCACTAGCATATTTGCTCTCCCTTGAATTGATGGCTCAGGTTCTCCCTCTCTTGCTGTCAGGAAAGGAGGCTTTTCCCTGGGCATAGGGCCTGTTGCAGAGAACTGAGTGTCTTCACACACTGTGAAGACTGTGTTGCAAATTAATATGCCCTACTCAGACTCCATGAGTGGCTCAGCTGATTCCTTAGGGTAGAAAGCTGAGTCATTAAACTCAGATTAAGGCTCCTCATCTTATTCCTGCCAAAAACTAACAAGATTTTAACAATCTGAGGCTGGAAGTTTTTTATCTTCCTCCTTTTTTTTTTTTTTTTCTCTCTTTAGCTGAATTTGTTAATGTTTGGAACAAAGTGTTTTGTCTAGTGGTAAAACACAGGACTGGAGTCAGGAGTTTAGATTCAGTCTGTAGTTTGGGAACAACAACAAGCCTCGGGAAAGCTTTTGTCCATTCAAGAACAGATGGGATGGATTATCTTTTGAATGGTTATAAGATCCAAGACTCAGGAAGATGCTTTGCAATTAACTGAAGTTCAGTACTGCTAAATTGCAGCAAAGATTTATTGTATGATCTAGCTATGAATTTCAGCTATGTTTGATAGGAAATGAAGAAGAAGAAAAAAAAGTAAATTAACAAAGATGCAAGATAATGTAAAGCTATACAAAACACACACCCAGACAGTTTTTTCTCCACAAAGTCACCCCCATCTGCAGGGTGAAATTAATGCTAATCAGTTTCAGGCTTGTACTGCAGATGAACTCAAACAAAAATCAGCTTCTATGCAGTCTACCTCAATACAGCCCAAAGCTAGTATTACAATTTTGTGCATATTTATGTTATTAAAACATTATGTCTCAAATAGATTTTTAACAAATTTACATACATATTTAACCCCTTTTAGTAAAGGGATTTTAGAAACCATAAGGATTCTGACCTTTTTTTGAGTAGCTTGCATATAAACATTGCTCAGTTTTTAGATGGAAGTTGACATCTTGATGAAAAATACCCTAATGATTTTAGGAGAGATTTTTGCTTGTATATGCAAATCAGACATATGTACTGGGCAAGAAGTTGCTTGTCTGGGGAAGTGTAGGTCTGGAAAAATAATGAGTATTGGATTTCCGATAAAGTCATAAAGCTTGGACTCGCCTGGCATCTGTTATGTTTTTTATCATAGTCAGTGATATTTCTATCACTAGCACTGAAGGGGAATTACTGGTCTTGTTGTTATGCTGGGTTTTGTTTGTTTGTTTGTTTGTTTGGTTTGGTTTTGGGGGTGAAGGTGAGGAAGGAAAAACAACAATCCAGAAAAATACAAAACCTCTACAACTTCTTGTTTATGAAGTTTCAGTTAACAACACATGTTGTGTTACATGCGATTCACGCTTTATAGCTCAGAATAGTTAATAACTGGAAAGCTCTTTCACAAAGGATATTCAAAAGGAAAGTACCTCAGCAGACTCTTTAGCTAATTGCTGGAGAGCAAAATATTGTTTATTATTAGCCTGCCAAGTTTACATTTGCATGCTTTATTTTCTTGGACCAAGTCACTGAGGTTTGGTAATAACAAAGATTTTGTTTAACAAAAATAACGCTTTTTGGACGATAGATGGGTGAGAGAGGCAAGAGAAAGGAAGGAGACGTTAAGATACTGGTGGAATAGGCATTGAAGTGTATTTGAATGTTTGGAACGAGGAAAGGCCCCGTTGCGTGGTGACAGTCTTGCATGAACATAGTGTAACTTCTCTATCCTATGCTAGTCTGCCACAGAGGCTTGTTACAGGATGTTTGTAGCAGCGTACTCTTTTTTTGGCTCATCTCCTATGTTATCTTGTCTCCCATCCTTCTGCATCCTACAGCACTTAATTCTGGAGAGATGTTAGTAAAAATTCTGAGATGGATCTCCTCTGATACTGTTTTATTTCAGCTTATTATGAGACTGGACTAAAGCCAACTGTAAAATATAGATCTGGGTTAAGTTTCTAAACCCTGCCAAAGCCCAGGGTGGTCTGGTCCAAACTTTTGTTTCAAGTTCCTCTCTTCTCTTTAATCACAGCCACATGAGGAGGTGGCTCTTCAGCATTTTCTGAAACATCTTTAATGTTTCAGGAAGTAACCTTTAACTACACATCTTTTGCTTAAAGCAAAAAGATACTGTGGAAAAATCTGGCAGATAAAGGTAATGACTGATTAAATCTTGTTGCTCTGAAGCTCATCTCCACTTACATGTCCTCTGATATGAAGAAGGTCTCTTTGCCATACCTGTCTGCAGTGGCTCATCACTGATGAGCAACAGACAGGGCCCTGGCCTGGCTCCCTGTTATGTAAGGTAGCACTTGGGAACTCTCTATTTCTTCAGAGTAGCTCTCCAGCAAGTCTGCTTTGGTTAAGCCAGCAGTACTTCTGGCAGCCATACTGGTAGCAATTCAAGATGGTGTCTCATATGGCTTCCTCACAGGCTGCTCCTGAGTTGCTGCATGCTGTGTACTACCTGTCTCACCATTTGCAGTTGGGGAAATCTGTCTGCTGCTCAAGGGACTGTGCTCCCTGATGCCCTCTCTGAGAAGTCCTTCCTCCTTGAGTGCTGACAAATCACCCCAAACCATCTGGAAAGTAGCGGAAAATTGTCCCTAAGGCTACACGTGGCTCACTTGTTTCATTTCCCTATAGATTTCTTTCTTTAAGATATTACCATACTAATGCCTTCCACCAGTTTTGTCTTGAAATGTGATTATTGAGCCAGGCATGAAATACCTTCCCAATCCTAGGATAATATGAAACAAACAAACAAAGAAATTACTGTCTTGAACCTCTCAGGAAATCTTGGCAAGGTCCCATGTGAAGGACAATCTGATCTCCTTTTATGATCAGGTTACCTGCCTGGTAAATGTGGGGCAGGCTGTGGATGTAGTCTACCTGGATTTCAGCAAAGCCTTTGACACCATTGGCCACAACAAACTCCTGGCCAAGCTGGCAGCTCATGGCTTGGACAGAATCACTCTGATATGGGTCAAGAACTGGCTGGAGGGCCAGACCCAGAGAGTGGTGGTGAATGGTGCCACATCCAGTTGGCAGCCAGTCTCTAGTGGTGTTCCCCAGGGATCAGTGCTGGGCCCAGTTCTGTTCAATGTCCTTATTGGTGATCTGGATGAGGGGAATGAGTCCAGTTTGCAGATGACAGTAATCTAGGAGCAGGTGTGGATCTGTTGGAAGGTAGGAGAGCCCTGCAGAGGGACCTTAACAGGCTGGATGGGTGGGCAGAGGCCAATGGGATGAATCCTAACAAGGCCACAACAACCCCAAGCAGTGCTACAGGCTGGGGACAGAGTGGCTGGAGAGCAGCCAGGATGAAAGGGACCTGGGGGTACTGGTACATAGCAGGCTGAAGATGAGCCAGCAGTGTGCCCAGGTGGCCAAGAGAGCCAATGGCATCCTGGCCTGTATCAGGAACAGTGTGGCCAGTAGGACGAGGGAGGTTATTTTGCCTCTGTACTTAAACACTGCTCAGGCCACACCTTGAGTGATGTGTCCAGTTCTGGGCCCCTCAATTCAAGAGAGATGTTGAGGTGCTGGAACGTGTCCAGAGAAGGGCAACAAGGCTGGTGAGGGGCCTGGAACACAAACCCTATGAGGAGAGGCTGAAGGAGCTGAGGTTGTTTAGCCTGGAGAAGAGGAGGCTCAGGGAAGACCTCATTGCTGTCTACAACTACCTGAGGAGTGGTTGTAGCCAGGTGGGGGTTGGTCTCTTCTCCCAGGCAATCAGCAATAGAAGAAGGGGACACAGTATCAAGATGTGTCATGGGAGGTATAGGCTGGATGTTAGGAGGAAGTTCTTCCCAGAGAGAGTGATTTGCCATTGGAATGGGCTGCCCAGGGAGGTGGTGGAGTCACCATCCCTGGGGGTGTTCAGGAAAAGACTGGATGAAGCACTTAGTGCCATGGTCTAGTTGACTGGATAGGGCTGGGTGATAGGTTGGACTGGATGATCTTGGAGTTTTCTTCCAACCTGGTTGATTCTATGACTGTGATTCTATTCTATGACATAGTACTCATCATGTGTGAAGCAAAACACTTCATTTTGATGTCTACATGCAAAAAGAAACAACTCATATACCTCTGTACTACAGTTGCTTCTTTCTAGAAGGTCCCCAAGTCCCATCCCACAAAAAATACAAGTAGGATAGGTTTTAAGTTACTTTTTTTCTAAATGAGAAATTGATCTTGCGGCTGATAAGTTTTTTGATTAAAAAGTGTATCTGCAAAATTTCAGCCAGCTGTATTCATCTTTAAACACTCTCAGAGTGCATGAGGGTGAGATCACAGCAGGGACAGCAAAACTGCAGATGAGACCAATGTGCAGACCTGGCACAGTTCCCAGTGGGAAAGAGATGAGGTTTTGGTGAGAGGAGCTGGCTAGCTAAGGTGGTAGTCTGATCCCCTTCTCAAACCTAATGGCTGATGTGCTGACAGTGTATTTTTCGTCAGAATTAACACCACATAATCTGACACGCACTATGGAGTTAACCTTTATTTCTCCTTCTGGTGGCTCTAAATGTTGTTTGCTTTCTGCTCATTCAGTGTCCAGTAACTCACCCACTTTGTACCACTTCAGGTGTGGTATTCCCTTACTCTCCACATCTGGGTCGTTACAACTTGAACTTCCATGAGGCTCAGCGAGCGTGCCTGGACCAAGACTCTGTTATCGCCTCCTTTGACCAGCTCTATGATGCCTGGAGGTCGGGGCTGGATTGGTGCAATGCCGGCTGGCTCAGCGACGGCTCTGTGCAGTACCCCATCACCAAGCCCAGGGAGCCCTGCGGAGGGAAGAACACAGTGCCTGGGGTCAGGAATTATGGCTTCTGGGATAAAGAGAGAAGCCGATATGATGTTTTCTGCTTTACTTCAAACTTCAATGGTAAGAGTCTTCATCTCCCCTACCTTGTAACTGGCTGTTTCTGCACTTAGGAAAGGACTTCCATTAGTGGAAAATCATATTGATTTGTCAAAGCTTCTACAATGCTTAGAAAATGGTATTGTTGAATTTGCAAGGGCACAGGGTAAAATTGTCTTCGCCACATGTACATGTAGTTCACATTTTTACAACTTGTATTGGCAGAAGTATATAATATTTCTGCTTTCACCCCATTAAAATTTACATGTACTCTTTTAATGTTGATATATGCCCAGTTTATTTAGGATGAAGTGAAGAAGAAACTTGCTATTCGTTAACTGAGCTTTCTTGTTTAATTCAATTACAATGATGACAGTTTACAACTTACATATATCACCAAAACAAAATTTTGATTACTACTTCATCTATGCTGCTGTGTCAAGCAGTTCCTGCTCATGTTCCAGGTCTAATATAACCAATACTTTCTTATCAGCAAAGCTATTTCTGGCTTTTGTGCCTAATGATTTAGATTCCTTATCTTAGTACACTGCCACGACTCTTTTCATTTTTGCTCTGAGCTTCGTCTGGTCAAAACCTTATTTAATCAACTGCAGGCTTCTTTTGCTAATAGTAGATGTTACTGTAGATATGAAATTATGTGATCTCAGCTTGCTATCATTTCATGTTAGTGGCTGAAAAGGATTTAGAAAGCATGGCTGTGAATAAGAGAACTGCTGCAAGTGAACATGTGTATAAGGAGTGTACAATCCTCCACAGCATCATACTTGTGGATAACTCCTGCTTAACATCACACATGTTTGGCCAGCAGCCCACCCAGACCAAGGAGCATGGCCTTTTTAGTTTATGCACAGATTGCTTACCCACAATGAAGCATTTTTGTTCTACAGCAGACCAAAAAGTAAACATAAGCCTCACTCTCAGAAGATATGCTTTAGTGCTAAGTCTGCTCCACCCTCTCAGAAAACCCCAAATCCTCAAACCAACAATATTAACTTAGTCTGGAAGTCGTCTTAAACAAAACTTTAGCTGATTTTTATCATGCTGTATCATTCCATGAAATACTGGCTCTTCTTTCCCATTCATTTATCCAAGGTGAAATCCTACATGAACTCATCTGTCACAAGTAGATTTAACCCTACACTGTAGAAATAGCACTGAGGAATAAAATAAACAAGGAAAAAATAATTACAATGTGACAGCTGCACTATTTATGATGTTTGAAGGGCAAATATTTGTGACTACTGTTTACTAATCACCACTCTTTTCCACACTAGCAGCTGAAGAGCATTCCCTAAGGAAAGATAAAAGTAATTTTTAGGGAAAAAAATTGATATTGACAGATAAATATTTTTTTTTGTGTGAATTGATACAGCCAGAGAGAGAAAGAAGGAGGAAGGGCAGTGAAATAAAGTGAGGATAAGGTATACAGTAGTAGAGAAGTAAGAGACAAGCCACTAGAATGAATCTCATCCTTGGCGAGTCTATTAAACCAGCCTGCAAGACAGAATACTACACAGCAATAGGGTGATATATAGAGCTGCATATCATCTTCTTCATCTTCCCTACAGCTCAGTGCTGTGTAAGTATCTCAAGGTGTTAGCAGAAAATCTGGACTTCTGCTTCTCTCAGTATCCACTTCCTTAACCAATAACTCACCAGTTACATTATCCTCACAAGTCTCTGCTGTGCACTCCACCGTTCATGTCCCAAGCTTACCTTAACATCCACAGTAAACCCAGTCAGTGCCTCAAAATGCCAACTTCCTATTTTCAGCTCAACACCTCAGATAGCTTATGTATGCTTAAGAGCATATGTTAGCTTTCTCACTGTAAAGGGAAAAGCTTATAATAACCTATTTTGCCACCAGGTTGCAGTTGCCCGAGATAGTGGCTACAAGCAAAGTGCTTTTTCTGCAACAACCAATATTGATTCTCTCAGCTCAGGAACAGCCAAGGAAAATGAGAAGTGGTTAAGACAGCATGCATTTCCAGTGGTAACAGTGACTGCTGGAGTCTCCTGACAGTATAAAACAGAGAAGCCTTCAACTTTATGTAAGGGAGCTGAAAAAATGCCAAGGGCCCCAGGATCAGGGGAATATAAGGCAAACTCAACAGAAAAATAAATCTCAAAGACTGTCAGTTGTGGGAGCTGCTATGAAGAAAGAGAGTGAATGATGTTTAGATTTCTGGGTTTTTTTTACAGGAAGAAATATCCTCAAAACATTGCAATCTCAGGGATTATTATTGAAAAAATGGAAAAAAAAAAAAAAAAAGGACTTAATTTTATGTAGTTCAGCAGTTAAAGCTGAAATTTGTTGTCTAAAATACATGCAAATGTTGCATTTCACCTGAAAAATAAATAAAGGTTGAAAATAGCAAAATTACATTCAACTATTAAGGTGAAAAATGAAAGTGTAGTTGTCAGTGCAATGAGTTCAAACCCAGATTCAACATTCAGCTCAGGAACTGCTGAATCTCCCATCTGTGCTGAGCTGAATACAGCAAAAATTGCTGGTAAAAAAACCGAAGGATTTGTATAATTAATCAAGAATTCCACATGCATTCCCAGCACCTGCTCAGGGAAGTTGTTTTAGCGACATTTGTTTGCAATGCAATCTTAAATAATCTTAGTACTTTATGAAATTACCCTCTGCAGTATCTTTTCTTAGGCTGGTGTAAGTGTAATACTTGAACATTTTGTTCTGCTTCTGTAATTGCTTCATACTAAAATCTTTCCATTGGCTCATAGAAGAGCTGCTCATGTTTTGTGTCTGTGCAGGCAAAGCCAAAATTGTGGAAAAGATTCATAGACGTTGTAAATAGTAGTACCAACTCTTTACCAGTTGATGAGAATATGTACTGATGTGTTTCATAAAACAATGCAAAGAGTAACATTAGCATGATGTTATCCATTAAATCCATCAAAATATTGTGAAATAACATATTTCTTTTCTGCCTGTATGAAGATAACTCTTGGATGGCAACATGCTTCCCCACCTGCTTTTACATTCTTCATGTTGATAAAGGCTATTGAACGTGAATATACATAAGTGGGAAGCAACTAACTTAAATTTGGAAATTCTATCTTGGAATTTCCTGATGCCTGAGGGCCAAGATCTGCTCCTTCACAGCCAGTTTCTCCTCTACTTCTCCTTCAGAGTAGAAGCTGCTTTAGTTCTCTTTCAAAAAGCTTAAGGTTCCTGACCTGTGTAGTGGTACAACCCTCCACAATCCAAAGGCTTGCAAAGACTGCAGAACACCCTAGTTTCTCTCCTTGCCCTGACCTAAGGTATGGGATGCTCATCTTCTGTATGCTTCCTCTTGAATGTCAGTCTAGGCTTCTGCACACCAGTTCAGGAGAACAAATACAACCTCCCTCACAGAGCCCAAAAGGCAAAGGACAATGAATCACACTTTCTGCTCATTGACATGCATTTTGTTAAATACTTTGCACATAGAACCACAGTGCATAATTGATTTGTTATCAGCTCTAGAAGTATGAAATAAAAAGCTTGTGTTAACAAAGTTAAAACACAAAGAATAATTTTTAGGGATTGTGTTTAAAGTGCATCTGGGAACCACCTGTTAGTTCCAGTAATGCATGTGATAAACTCCCCACCTCCACCAGGTAAATGGGAGAAAAGTGTAGAAAATAGTCTCTGCATAATGCATACTGCCTGATCACTTGACCATTTCAAAATATCTTCTCACTGGAAGTGTGTAACTGTTGCTCCAAAGGGAGAAACAAACCCACCCCCAAAAAATTACATACTCTTTCTTCGAAAGAGTTGATTCTGAGTCATTGAAGTCACGGCAGATAGCAAAATTAATTATTGAAGGTGATTGCTAGACTTGAAAAATATATCAGGACCTTATGATTAAGGAAATAGAATCTCACTTTGCACCAATTTTTTTACATGCTCTTTAATTTTGAGGGACAATGACTGTGTCAACAATTTAGTACTGCTGTATCATGCACTGAACTGAGTCTGCTGAGCAGATGATAGGGTCTACATGTTGTGCAAGCTACAGATATACCCCAAGCACTGCCGAGAGTGCCTTTTATGGCCATATGAAACCACAAATTAGAGCAGTTTTACACAGTAAAACAACTTACTGAATTCTGTGGCCTTAAGCTTTTTCAGCATGCATGTGGATGGTTGACTGCAAAAGCAGTCCTGTGTTTCTGCTGCTTATGCTGCCACCCACCAAACAGAACTCACTCCTCGGTTGTCCCTGCTCAGTACTGAAGCCAGGAAGCTGAGTGAGAAGCTGCCCCAGCACCCTGGTAAACTGTTGGGAGTAGTCTTAGGGCTAAGCCAAACTGCTCAGATGCTTGGTGACTGGCTGCGCATGGAGGCATCCTCTCTGAACACTCTAAGCAACCCTCTGTCAAAGACGTTGCATCAACATTATGCAAAGAACTGCCAATAGGCTGATACTGCCTTTCTGTGCCTCTGAAGATGTTGGCCCACTGTCTAGTACACCCAGCTGCAGTGTGAAAATTTACTAATAAATATAAAAATTTAGAGCTGTGCTTGGTAAAATCTCCAAGGGTGGTGCATCTCTCAAAATCCTGCAGTCACAAAGTATGATATCTAGCTCAAGTACTCAAGTTTTCCTCTTGAAGCTGTTTTGTTACATGCAAAAGATTAAAATAGCTATCATAAATGGGATTTGATTAGGTTTGCATAAAGCTTTTGCCCCATGATGTGGCGGTGAGAAGTCAAATCAAGCATGCTTATTCTCTGTAGGAGTGACCCAGGCACCAGATATTAATGAGAGACAGTTAATGCCTCCCTCTTCTTCCACATCAATTAATACTGAAAAATTAAGAACTTCTCTAACTGATTAGCAGGGGAAAACCAGCAAATCTCTACTGAGTTTATTAACAGAATTTTATTTAATCAGGCATTCAGGTTATATATTGCACCCTTTTGGGGCTTGCTATTAAAGTTATTCTATTTAAGGAATGGACAGAGTACAGCAGTTTTTGTTGTTGATGTCATATGTCAAAAGCCTGACCTTACTGCAAATCCCTAGGAAATTACATTCCATTGACATATGGTTTGAAGAGTAACTAATAAGATAGGTGAAGTTTACATACTATCAGTCCAAATCCCTGCTCCCCTACGTCTGAAATCTTGTTTGCTTTGGGGAGACCTCTTAATAACATAACAGGAACAGGTTTCCACTTAATAAACATGCTCTTTATCAATACCTTGTAAATGCTCTCAGTGGATTTAAGCAAGCATTTTACAAAGGGGAAGATTGTCTCCTCTCAACAGTTTTCCTGTAGAAATACTGTACATATTGGCTCCAATAACAATGATTTTTTTTGAAGTTTCTTGTTCACTATGGCTGCAATGTAAATGCCTTTTTCTTTTTTTCCTTTTTTTTTTTTTTTTTCTTTTAATGTTCTTGTCATGGTATACAATTTCCAACCTTCACACAAAGTTAATTCAATTACCTTTATATTGTCATCTGACCCGACATTTCTTTCACTTAAGCAAAGGCTGTGTGTTTTTCACAGAGATCTGGAGTTGACGTAACTCTTTATCTTGCTCACTACTTTATCTTCACCAAGAAATTCACCTGAAACTCAGAAGAACTCTGTTGCCTGGGTTGTTGTTGTTTTGTTTTTTGTGGTGGTTTTTTTTTTAATGAAGAATAAAAAAAGGATGTTATCCTGGAGTACATCCTAAATTAAGAAGTAAAGATTGTGTTCTGGAGGTAAAAGTTCCCCACATGAATGCATTCCTTTGTCTTTCAGCTGACTTGCCTATGGCAGGACAGTCAGAAAGAAAAGTTGTACATTTATTTGGAAATTATTATTCATTCAAATTAACACTATTCCTCTGAAATCCATTTCTACCTCACACTCGGTTAATTGCCAAATCAGTGATGAAAAGTCACCCAAGGTATAATGAATGAAAGGCTTACAATGAATTAATAATTCCTTGATAAATTAAATTAAAGTTAGTATTATTGCTGCCTATGGATTAGTATGGATTCCTGGGGTAGCTCCTTCCTGAGGTTTACTTGCTGGCATGTGTTTTCATTACTGTGAGGGGAAGGCACATTTTTCTTATCAGCACTATCAGTTCAATGCTGTCTTATGGTGAGGATATATCCTTTGATGCCTAAAGAGAAACAGAGCTCCAGAACTGCTGCGCGTGGTTTTGACACCGCTAATGAAGACCTAAGACATGCATGGTTTTGATCTACCACAGGCTCAAATTCTGCTTCAGAGAAGCTGTGCAATGTCTTGGCTTTCTCACAAGAAAAGAAAAGAAAATAAAAAATGTGCTTGTACTTAATCAGAAACAAGTTCACTGCCTTGTCAGAGAGTAAAGCTGCATGCGTTACTCCCAGCCACCCTCATTCAAATGCTATCAAAGGCCAGATGTTGCTATGCTGTGCTTCTGAGAAGAGAACTTGTAAGAGTTTTAAGTTAATTCTGGGAGCATAATGAAGAAGTGCCCTGCTTTGGGTGTGTAGCTGACTTCCTTTCTCTCACAGTAGTCTGAAGCAGTATGAGATGTGAGATCTGCTTTGCCCAATATTTTCACAGGGTTCCTCAGATGTTTCACTGAGTTGACATTGTCACCATGTTGGTAAATGTATCTGGCATCATAAAGTTAGATGTAGAACAGCAGACCTGCAGTGAATCCCAGTGTATTTTCCATCATCTCTCTCCTCTGATCCTCCTATTCTTCTGCCTCTTAGGATGAAAATGTATTGAATTTAAGTGGTGGTGGGTGCCATGCCATACCATACCAAAGTTAGCACAAATAAACATAGAACTACTTTCTCTACCTGGTTTTGTTTGGCTTTTGTTAGTCCTGATATTTATCAACTCATCATATTGAAGAAAAAAAAAAAAAGGTATTTTTAAAAGCTCAATGTTGTTTAAAATTGCACTATCCCAAATCAACCATTCGACATGGCTGCAGTGCAGAATCTCCATTTCTCCTGGAAAGTCACCGTTCTCACATCATCTTGGATCATGATGCTAATGACCTCTTTTTCCTTCTTTCTCTTACCAGGTCGTTTTTACTACCTAATTCACCCAACCAAGCTGACCTACGACGAAGCCGTTCAGGCGTGCTTGAAGGATGGAGCTCAGATTGCTAAAGTTGGCCAGATATTTGCTGCCTGGAAGCTCCTGGGGTACGACCGCTGCGATGCCGGCTGGCTGGCTGACGGCAGTGTCCGCTACCCGATTTCCAGGCCAAGGAAACGCTGCAGTCCTAATGAAGCAGCAGTTCGCTTTGTAGGCTTCCCTGATAAAAAGCACAAGCTGTATGGTGTCTACTGTTTCAGAGCATACAACTGAAAATACCTAGAGCACAAAAGTTTTAAATTCATTAAGAACATGTGAAAGATTTCTTTTTGATATGAACTCATGCAAGTTACCAAAACTGTGATAAACCTTTTTTGATTACTGTAAAGTCATTTTCATAAACCCAACCCATTAATTTGTTCTTTTCCTTTGTTTTAGTATTTTTGTAAAATTATCATTCCATAGATATTTTAAATTAATATAATTTAATTGAAGCTCTAGGTAAGGAAGTTTTAGAGCCAAATTCTTTAAGCTACATCATCCCATCACAATATACTTTTCATGAATGGGGCATGCAATAGAGCTTGACGATTGCTAGGGCACAATTAATGGAACGTAAGGCTACTCAAAGCAGAAGCTTTTAAAAGCACAGATTTTACATGTTTGTACCAGTTGAGAAACTCTGCAAATTGATTATATCAGGAAATATAATGTTTTGAAATAAGATAATATTTTTGTTAAAGGGGATCAGTGAGGTTTTGCAAAGAAAACCTCACAGCAGTGTAGAATAGAAAATAACTGTTTTCACTGGTTTCACATGGGAACAACACAGAGCTTAATAAAAGCAGCTAAAACAGTCCATAAAAATAGGACTACTTTACAATTTAAAATCTTGCCTTTCTGAAAAAATAAACTCCTGGTCCCATGCATAGGAACAAGCACAACTAGTTCTCCTGAACATTTCAATTGTGTTTTTGTTGTGAACAAACTATTGACAAAGGAATTAATAATTAACTAATGAGGAAACTGTTTTCTTCTTAATGCCAATTAGAGATGCCTGAGAAGTGGTGTATTACCTTTGAGTAGCTTTACTGAGTTATTTTTAAACTCTTAAAGGCCATTTGCTAAGCAGCATATAGCATCTACTCAGGGCAGTTGTATAAATGAACTGCTGGACAGAGAAACTGTAAACTTTAGCAGCTTGATTTTACATTAGCCTTTGAAATGTTATTGTCTTAACAAAAGCACATTACAAGATTTAATATTTCTTACCTATTTACACATCTACAAGAAATAAAAAAAAGAAAAAGAAAGTTATGAAGTCTTAGATCATGATTATTAACTAAAATCTGAAACCAGCTATTAAGACTTAGAAGAGGGGGGAAAAAAAAGCAACAAATGGTGAAAACTACTTCCTTACACCTTATTTGTATCTAAAAGGTACATCTCTTTTGTAAGCTAACAATAAAAATATAGTATCAATAGCCCTGAATTGTTTAGATAACACTCCCAAGAGTTACTGGAGAAATTAAAAAAAGAAAAAAAAATAACTTCTTTTCACTAAATCTGTAGTGATCTACTGGGAGATGTTTACCTATATCCACCAGTGTCAGAGATAAACACATGCTGTATATGGTGCCTAGGATTTTCAGAGCTGCCTAAAGCGTGAGGTCCTTCCTAATTGCCAATCTGAGGGAATTTGGATTTCTGATGCAAACTTGGTTTTGGATGCAGCAATTCTTGGTGCTCATCTTCAGATACCTTAATACAACTATTTTTTTCAGAGAGTGGGTGCTTGAGGCTTTCTGAAAATTTACTCCACTTTTGGTGTTTCAAGCTGGGTATCAAAAAAAAAAAAGAGAGGCTACTGATTAAAAATATCTTGGTCTTGAGTAATCTCTTAGGAAGTTTTGTCGTTCTCTATCTGGTACTGATTCTACCACTTGAAAATGGAGACTTTTCTTTTCCTATTCTATGCTTGCTGACTATGAAGATTTCAGAGGACCAATATTTGTACTACCCAAAGTTTTATAGCTTCCCATTGTTTCCGTACCTAAATGAGATTTAGTGGTATTTATCCAAGTAGGACACAACTGATATGCTTCTATGAATGGTTTGTTGTAGTTATTTTCCCATGGACATGAGTAAATAAATCTCTTTCCCAGAGTAGTTGTGGTCCTGTTTTAAACTCTGTGAACAAACCAGGAACAGTATATGGCTAAGACTGTAATGGAAAGATACCATGGTGTAAGAGATACTGGAGTTTGTTCCCATCAAACTTATAGTCAAGTTTCCATTCTTATGGGGATATTTGCGTCCACTGTGGATATTTGCTCATACTATATGGCTGAAGCAATCTTGGTGCCAAACCCACCCCCTCTCCCCAAGCCCCCTCTTTTTAATCCACTAGGAATTGGATTTTCTTGAAACCCTATCACTTAGCTATAAATAGAGACTTATTGCAGGTCAAGCCCCCAAATCCATGCAATCTTTTCTGAACAGCCATTTTTTTAGTTGGTGTCCATTTCACACATTTTCTCAGACCTTTTATGAAACCTTTGGAGAAAAAATGGAAATTGAAAGACAAATGGAAAATATCTATACAGGATAAGGAATAGGATATGCTAGATTGGACCACAACCAAGGTGAATATGTATTATTCCCCTATCCAGCCTTCAGAGACAAGGGGGAAAAAAAGGTGCAGATTATTTTATGGTCTATTCTGAAGCTTGGACAAGGAGGTTGTGGGGTGGGAAAAGCTGTAGGGTATATCCCAGTTGCTATGCCAGCTAGATCCAGAGTTCCTGTAAAGATGGGAGCCTTTTAAGCAACTGGCTTTATCCTCCACAAAGATCTGCTAGATTTGGAGGAGGCCACATGGTTTTCCTATTGCACAGAGGTGAAGAGACCCTCATGTTTTTTGTTTTTGTTTTTTAACCTCTCCAGGGAAACCCTTCACAGGGTTTCACCCAGACACATCTTTTTTTGCAGGACTGGGGATTATATTTTGCCTGCATAAAAAATGTACACATCCAACCCACTCGTGGGGCTGGCTAAAGTGCCCTCACTGCTAGACCAAAGGCACTGCGGGAAAGGTGAATTCAGCCTTTCACCAACTTTGCAATGCTCTGGAGATGGCTGGTCAGGTCCTAAATCACAGCAATCTCAGGCTTGCTTTAGCTTATGCCTTCTGTGTCCATATCCCTGGGCTGCCACTGTGAGAGCCCAGGTGTAGCATCCCCCCAACCCATCCCTGCTTCGTGCATCACTGACACTCCGGGACGGTGGCTGAGCAGGCTCTGCACCACCCAGGTGATCCTTCAGCTGTGGTGAAAGCCCCCAGGCTCCCAGCTTGGCAGCACAAAGAGGCCACAGGGCAACAAGGAATTAAGTCTCCAGAGAGACTCTGAGCTGACATAGGATCACAGATGGCCAAATTTATCATTCAGATAAGCCTGTAAGTTCGCATTGAAGATACTGCTTGCTAGAAATCATATGTTCATGTAACCACATCATTGTGTGTGAACTTGCATTTCTTGTGTTGCTTGTGGAGAGGCCAGCAGTCCAGTTTGGGATCAGGCTGGACTTAGATCTGTGCATTGGTGTACAGCATTACCTATTACTTTAACAGTCACAGTTAATTGGGTAGCTGGATGAAAATAATTAGCTCTAATGTAAGAATGTATAAGAACCATAAAAGTTGTGTGATTGCCTGAGAAGTGGGCACAACTAAATTAAAAAGACATGAATTCTATTTATTTTTACAGCTACTGACTCCAATTCCTTTTATAATGTCAAATGTCAGGATATTTTTTTCTTTTTTTCAACTAAGCTAGCTAGGTGCTTGGATAAAAACTTTAAAAAGCAGCTTAAGAACTGGATAAAAGTCTGTGCTATTTTCTGTTTATAAGAGAATATTCTATCACTAGGATTAATCAATGTTCTCTGTCATTATCTTGTATTTCACAATGTATCTGAATTTTAATGCCTGTGAATTGACAACAATTAAACCATGTTGTTCTTTTCAGTGTGATGATTTCTTCTTATTGACTCTTCTGCTACTCTTCTGCTTCTGCCTCAGAAAACACAAAAAGAAAAGAAAATGAATAGATCAAAATATTAAAATACTTACTTTGCCATAAATCCCAAACTGATTGTAAAACTAAGGAAAAAACAAAACACCCCCCCCCCCCAAAAACAAACCCAGAGTAATCTGAGAATATCTTTTATTATTACAATAAAGAAAAATGTATTCTGACATTTTCTTTTGTGCTTCCTTGAAGCATTTTGAAAGTAGAAATGCAAGTACCAATTTCTTCTTTGTGTTCTCTGACATCTTCTGAAATAAGCATAAATAATGAAGGCTTTTTTTTTTTTTTTGGTAGACATTATACTGCACAGACATCACTAGAAACTGGATGTAGAACACTGTGTTAAATATGGGAAAGGTTATGAAATTATTTATATAATCCTATGGCTTTAAAGACTGGAAACCAACAGAAATCACTCTTTGTAATGTGGAACAGGAAAGATTTCCAGCGCCACGCAAAGCATTAGTTGTTCTGTGCACTGGGCCAGCTTTCAGCTTCTGTAATCACATTATTCCTTCACTCTTTTATTGACCAGTTCCAGAGAGCTAACTGCACCACTTTGCTGAGAAACACCTTCCCAAAAATATCAGTATATACTTACCTTCCAAAAATATCAATATATCCACCATGTTTCCAAACGGATGAAAAAGGGCTTTTGTTTAAAGTCACTCAAAACAAGAGAAATGTATATTGACATTAATATGTTGTCAAGATTAATCTCCTTTATTTTCTACAATTTAGTTGCATCAGTTTTAAAAGTAGCAGCTTTTTTATTTTTCAACATTGAGCAGAAAAATAAATCTGCCCTTGGTAGGTCAGTCAAGTCCCTCAGGAGTCGGTGCTGGAACCAGTGCTCTTTAACATCTTTCTGTGACATGGACAATGGAATCAAAGCACCCTCAGCATGTTTGCCAGTGACACCAAGCTGAGGGGTGTGGTTGATGCACTGGTGGAAAGAGATGCAATATATAGAGATCTGGGCAGGCTGCAGAGGTGGGCCCATAGCATCCCTGTGAAATTCAACAGGGCAAAGTGCAAGGTCCTGCACTGGGTCAGGACAATCCCAAGCATGAATACAAGCTAGGTGATTAATGAATTCAGAGCAGCCCTGCAGAGAAGGACTTGGGAGTACTGGCTGATAAGGCACTTGACATGAGCCAGAAGTATGCAATTGCAGCCCCAAATCCATCAGTATCCTGGCTGCATCAAAAAATACGTGGCCAGCAGGTCAAGAGGGGTGATTCTACCCCTCTACTCAGCTCTTACAAGACCCCACCCAGAGTACTATGTCCAGCTTTCAAACAGCCAACACAAGGATTGGCTCTGTTGCCAGGGTTCAGAGGAGGGCAGCAAAGATGAGCAGAGGGCTGGAGAACCTCTCCTGCAAGAACATGCTGAGGGAGTTTGACCTCTTCACCCTGAAGAAGACTGGGAGAACTTATAGAGACATTTCAGCAGCTGAAGGGGTCCTACTGGAAAGCCAGAGAAGGACTGTTTATAAGGGCCTGTGGTGACAGAACAAGGGGCAGTGGTTTGGAAACAGAGCAGGGTAGATTAAGACAAGATTATGAAGAAATTCTGCACTATGAGAGTGGTGAGACCTGAGACACTGAAATTGGAGGCCTCACCCCTGGAAATGTTTGAGATAAGATTCTCATTAATTGTATCAGCTTCCATGGAATGACATGGCACTATATAAAACAGGGGCACTGCCTTCATGTTTGGAAGTGAACAGATCTGAGATTTGATGGAACCACTGCAAAACCAAAAATGTCTAGATTTTGACCTAGCAACTTATTGAATGAAGAAGTAGGCTGCCATTTTAATTAGACAGAATTCTCCCACTGACTCACAAAGGATCCTAGCAGCTGACTCTTGCACATTCGTTAGCCATTTTCTCCCTGTTTCAGAAATGACAGATGTTGAAGAAATATCTGCAGAGCAGTAAAATCCCAGCACCAGGTAATTTGCTTTACACAAAGAGACAAAATTCCTCTGGGTTTCAAACCAAAAGTAAAAAACTAACTTAATTTTAAGAGAAGGGCATGATAAAATGATGAAAAATAACTACTAGTGAAAAATAATTAGAAGTTATCAGCAAAAAATAATTCATCCTCTCCCCATGCCATGAATAGGGATGGCCCATTTAAAATGGAAGTGGCCTGGAAGATTCTTTAAGAAGGAAAAGGAATCATAGAATCATAGAATCAGTCAGGGTTGGAAGAGACCACAAGGATCATCTAGTTCCAACCCCCCTGACGTGGGCAGGGACACCCTACCCTAGATCAGGCTGGCCAGGGCCCCATCCAGCCTGGCCTTAAACACCTCCAGGGACGGGGTCTCAACCACCTCCCTGGGAAACCCGTTCCAGGCTCTCACCACTCTCATGCTGAACAACTTCCTCCTCATGTCCAGCCTGAACCTACCCACCTCCAGCTTCACTCCATTCCCCCTAGTCCTGTCACTCCCTGATATCCTGAGAAGTCCCTCCCCAGCTTTTTTCAGCCCACTTCAGATACTGAAAGGCCACAAGAAGGTCACCTGGGAGCCTTCTCTTCCCCAGACTGAACAGCCCCAGCTCTTTTAGTCTGTCCTCATAGGAGAGGTGCTCCAGCCCTCTGATCATCCTTGTGGCCCTTCTCTGGACATACTCCAGCATCTCCACATCCGTCTTGTAAAAGGGGCTTCAGAACTGGATGCAGTACTCCAGGTGGTGTCTCACCAGAGTGGAGTGGAGGGGGAGAATCACCTCCCTCGACCTGCTGGCCACACTTCCGATGCAGCCCAGGATCTGGTTGGCTCTCTGGGCTGCAGGTGCACACTGCTGGCTCATGTTGAGCTTCTCATCCACCAGCAGGAAAGAAA
The DNA here is from genome assembly GCA_013400475.1 of Tricholaema leucomelas. NCBI lineage: Eukaryota > Metazoa > Chordata > Aves > Piciformes > Lybiidae > Tricholaema lacrymosa > Tricholaema leucomelas. Next base: position 142,111 of record WAAF01013399.1, read on the forward strand.
AAATAAGGCAATACTTCAGCTACTGATCTTTCACACTGGGTCTGCCTTGTCATATTTTGCACAATGACTATTAAGCCACGTGTTTAAATATAAAATTAAAAGAAAAAAACAAACCCAAACATCGACAACAAAACAACCAAAGAACATATTTCTCCTTTTCCTTTGTCAAGCCTCAAACTGGAAGTAGGGAATTCTCATAAGAAGTCCTTTGAGCCTAATATTTCCCCTTTTTTTGTCTGAGAATGCCTCAATCCTTAAAACCACAGCAGAATAAAGTCCATCTATTTCTGCAACATTATGCCAGAGGCAAGCAACGTCTGCTTAATAACAACAGCCCTAACATGGAACTCAGCTAATGAATTATGCACTAGAATACTTTCCAGTGTGTCCAGTGGGTATTTAATGGTTTCTCCTATCTTTTTTTTCTTTCTTTTTTTTTTTTTAATTTAAAGGCCAGAAAATGAAACTAAAACTTGTATGCCTTGATACTAGTTGAATATGAACAGCTTGGGCTTTATCCCTTACTAAAAAGATATATTGTAAGGTGTTTCAGCTCCTTCCTACACTGTTGTTCATTGTGCTTATGCATGATTCTTGTGTGATGTAAGAGATCCTGCTCTGGTAGGTGGGTTGGAATAGATGATCTTTTGTGGTCCCTTCCAGTCCCTGACACCGTGATTCTGTGATGATGCTGTTTGCTTTCTACTTAATCTCATCCTCATTTCTTTAGTAGCCGGAATAGAATTGTTTCTGGGTATATATATATTTCAAAAATTTGAAGTTTCAGATCTAACACAAGGTAGACAAATTAAAAATCCTTCATTCCATCAGAAGTGGCTTTTGAATTAGCATCTGTTTTTTACAGTGGAAAGATGAAAATTCCCAACAAAAAATGCATATCTATTCTGTGCCACCAAAGTGCCATCAGTAGCTTTTCTTGACTTTCAGGGATTTGGGTTTTCTTTGGGAGCGGTTTTAGTTCTCTATTACTGCTATTGACCTGGAAGCAGCAAGTAAAATGAAACTAACAAGAAAGCCAACCCCCCACCAATAAAAATACACACAAAAACCAGAGGAAAGGATGTCAGGAAAAAAGTCAACAACCTAAACACAGTGGACGACAGTAGTATCTTAATAATCAAGCCTGAGAAACAAAGGAGTGGTAATGACAGGTAATTTCACTGTTCCCCGTCTCTAGACAGTGACATTGCTTCCTTCTGTTGATGACTTTTACCAGCAGAACCAGGTCCTCCCAATTCCAGCAAAGCTCTATGCCAATCACCTTTATGCAACTTTGCTCTCTGTCCTGCATCTTTCTCCAGCTCTAAGACAGAGAGCAGGGATGGGGCTACCCACTGGGTAACTGGAAAGGGTACTTGCACTACGGGAAGGGTGAAATTGCAAAGGGCACAGATGTCAGGAACTCTGAATTCACCCTGGTTTCTTGTAGGTTAGGAGAGCGCCTCCTGTGTAATACCCCAATAAACCCATTTACTAGAGTATTGTGAATGAACACAAGAGAGGCAGGGGCCTTTGCTTGCACGCCAGAGTGTTCCACATCCTCAGACAATTTCTACCATGTTGACTGTCATGGTTTTGTTATTAATGGCCTCTAACTGAAGACATACTTAAACTGCTCATTCAACCCTTCTCAGCTGGCCTTTGGACTCAAATGTCTGCTAGTTAAGTGCTTCTAAATTTGTGAACATAGCAAAAATAACAATGATTCCTCTGGTTAAATGACAGTTTAAATGCTGTGCCCGCGGAACAAGGTCACTATGTGTACATTTTTTAAAACATCAGTGCATTTAATAGAAGGCAGCTATGTAGTTTTGAACTCTGTCTTCTGGTCATCTCCAATTCTTGCCCTCTGGCTTGTTAGAGGGTGATTTCGGCATGCGTGTATTAGGTTTACATTGGAGAAAACTAAATTTGAAGCTTAAGCTGAGGTGGATATCAAATGTGTTGCTGTTGTAAAAGAGACGTTGGGGTCTGAACCAATCCTCAATCCTCCAGACATCTTCAAAACACATCTATAGTGTGGATTTTTTTTTTCAGGGACTGAAATAAAACTTATAACTCACACTGTTCAGATGCAGGAATCCTATCGCTTACTGCTCCATCCTCCCACATCACTCCTCTTCCACTGAAGTACTTGACAAGGTGTTATGAAGGGGCTAGTCGAAATCTGAGTTTGGGGTGAAATGCAGTGAGGCCGATTCAAAAGTTATTAAATAATTTAGTAACATATACAAAGATAATTCCCCCCAAACTTATTTACAACTATCCACACAAGTTCTTGGATGCGGTTAGGAGAACTATTTTACACAATGTCTCTACACAACGGAATTTGGAAAGGTTTTAGAAAAGTCTTTGAGAGAGAGTCTTGCAGCTTAATTCACCGCTTGTGAGGTTAATTAAATTCCTTTAGCAACTTGAATAAATAATTCAGAATACTCACTAGTCCTCAGTCTTAATGTTGGTGGCCCAAAACGTAGGCAGGAAAATATCCCATAGAAGTCCTGTGGTAAATTCCACGTGGGCTGAGATGTGGAATCGGCTGTTCACTGAGGTGGCAGGCGAGCAGCAGGTTGGCGAGGAATGAACGAGCACACAAGCAAGCACCATATTCACCTCTTTACCCCCTTTCATAGGACAATGGCCGTGGGTAATGGTCTCATTGGCCACATTATCACCCAATCACCTTTGGCAATCATCCAAATATATCCAAAAAGGAAGAACCCACAGGCTGTTCTCTTCCAAAAATGCGGGGCACATACGCCTTACAAGCGACTGGGGTGTGGTCGTATGAACCCCTTTCATGTGACCGGATCAAACCAGATTGGGTTGCCTGGGCTTCCCTTGTCTTGTTTTCCCACCTCGGGCTGCAATGCAGACAGGCAGGTAAACATGTCTGGACAAGACAGGGCATGCTCAGGCTCATTTTGTGACCCTTGGGACTCTCCACCGCACAAGGCAGACATAGCACAGATGGACAACTTGGGGTGCTGCTTAAAAGCAAGTGGCCACAGGGAGAATGGCCCAATAGTGTTCAAGAAAAGCCTGGATGAGGCACTTAGTGCCATGGTCTAGTTGACTGGATGGGGCTGGGTGATAGGTTGGACTGGATGATCTTGGAGGTCTCTTCCAACCTAGTTGATTCTATTCTATTCTATTCTATTCTATTCTATTCTATTCTATTCTATTCTATTCTATTCTATTCTATAACAGTAACAGGTCTCAGCCACCTGAAGCACTGGATACAGCATGCTTGTGTAATAGAGGGGTAATTAATTAATGCAAGATGGTATATTTTCAAAATTAATATTGTTTATTAATG
>WAAF01013401.1:0-10724 GCA_013400475.1 Tricholaema leucomelas
ACCGTTAAACTTCTGTGATTCTGTGATTAGCATACAGCAACTACTCTTTTATTATCAGTGTAGCCACTTCAAGCATTGTCCAGGTATTCAAAAGTGCTGGTAAGCATTTTGAAACCCCAAAAGTTCACACTGGATGAGGATAACAAGGCAAACGTTTGGAAATAAAACACAACAATGCTCTGTCATTAGAGTGTAGACAAAAAAAAAAAAAAAGCAACAACCTGCACACTTCAGAGAAAAGCTGTTACACCACACTAAATTACCACACAACCAATCATGTTTTTTCCAAACTATTTAAAATTTATAATACAGTCAGCATTATTTACTTAGATAAAACCTGAGGCAGGAAAATTTTGTTATAAAAATAGCACTCCTGGGAAATTGAGGCAGTTTATTACTACCATAAGGAGAGTCAGCCTTCGAGGTGCTGTAAGAATTCTTTTCCCTCTTCTATTGCTTTGCTGAGGGCTAGCTAAGGGTGTGTTTTGCTTTAAAACAGTAATTTTTCTTTGCAGAATACTAGGCTGGCTTTATAGATTACTTGAGAAACTAATCTTTAAAACAACAGCAGCAAAAAAAACATCCTGATTCTGAATGGCAGATTCAACACACAGCAAGAGATAAAAACCACCAGTTCATATACAGGCAAGATCTTCATTACAAGCACTGCATAAATGTGTCTGTTCCCCCTCTGTAAGTAAACAAGCTATGAAACCCATCATTATTTAACAACAGAAGCAGCCTATTTGGCCTCTGGGCTATATAGGTGTATTTTAAATGCTCCTTTCTATCCTTGTCTCAGTCCATTTTGCACATACCTCAAATTCTGCTATTTTTACATAAAGGTTGTGTTACGTAAAAATTGTTATTTATTGTGAACATTCTTACTTTTTGCCTTTTCAATTGTACAATATTTATAGGTCTTTATTCCCTTTTATTGAGAAGGTCTGGATAAAAAGAAAAGACATGTATTTGCCTGGATCACTTTAGTTTTAAATTTCCCACTTTTATCTGTGTAAACACCATCTTATTCAGCAAAAGCAGAATCTAAACAGCTCAGTGGAAGCAAAGAAAATCCAGCCTTAGGAGTTTACCTGGATTAAAATGTATGCAACTATATAGATATCGGCATATAGATATAGAATCATAGAATCATAGAATCAACCAGGTTGGAAGAGACCTCCAAGATAATCAAGTCAAATCTATCACCTAGCCCTATCTAATCAACTACATCATGGCACTAAGTGCCTCATCCAGTCTTTTTTTGAACATCTCCAGGGACAACCTCCACCACCTCCCTGGGCAATCCATTCCAACGCTAATTACTCTCTCTGTGAAGAACTTCCTCCTAATATCCAGCCTATGCCTCCCCTGGCACAACGTGAGACTGTGTCCCCTTGTTCTGTTGCTGCTTGCGTGGCAGAAGAGACCAACCTCCACCTGGCTACAGCCTCCCTTCAGTTAGTTGTAGACAGCAGTGAGGTCACCCCTGAGCCTCCTCTTCTCCAGGCTAAACAACCCCAGCTCCCTCAACCTCTCCTCACAGGGCTGTGTTACAGGCCTCTTACCAGCTTCATCGCCCTTCACTTTACAGTATCTCAACATCTCTCTTGAATTGAGGAGCCCAGAAGTGGACACAGTACTCAAGGTATGGCCTGAGCAGTGCTGACTACAAGGGCAGAATAACCTCCCTTGTCCTACTGGGCACACTGCTTCTGATTCAGGCCAGGATGTCATTGGCTCTCCTGGCCACCTGGGCACACTGCTGGCTCATGTCTACAAGCAGGCGCAGCTACTATTTACCAGTAGCCTCAGGTCTCTTTCTGCCTGATTGCTCTCCAGCCACTCTGTCCCCAGCCTGTAGCGCTGCTTGGAGTTGTTGTGGCCAAAGTGTAGATCTCTGCACTTGGGCTTGTTAAATTTCATCTCAATGGCTTCTGCCCTCAGGATCTGGAACAAGGCCTTAAGGTACATAAATCCTGTATATCAGTGCTTATTAACCCTAGCTATAATCAGGGAGTAATTGTTTTACAAAAAATGAATGATGTGGGGAGGATGCACAGTAAACAATTATTATTCTAACAGAGGAACAAGTCATCACTTAATGACATTAGCATTAGACCAGTTTAAGAGCCCACAGAAAGGATGTAGTTCACCACAGGAGGTGCAAGCAAACCATGAACTTCCTGCTACAGGAAGCTGTAGATGATAAAAAAACTTGTAGAGCAGATTAGAAAAAAAATAATCTAAGAGAAAAGTGCTAGGGTTGAAAAAATGGGTAAGAATCACACCTGGCTTTGGGAAGCAATCAAGTTGCAGAAGAGCAGAGGCTGCACTTCAAAAATTGTTCATAAACATTGCCAGAGACAAGTATCATGTTGTGGTAGGGGGCCATGAAAATGATCAGGGGGTTGGAGCAGCTCTGCCACAAGGACAGGCTGAGGAGCTGGTGGTGTTCAGCCTGGAGAAGGCTCCAGGCAGACCTAATAACAACCTTCCAGTACCTGAAGGAGGCCTACAAGAAAGCTGGAGAGAAACTGTTTAGAAAGGCCTGTGGTGATACAACCAGGGGCAATGGCTTCAAACTAGAGAAGAGCGTATTTAGATTGGATGCTAGGAACAAGTTCTTTACCATAAGGGTGGTGGAACACTGGAACAGGTTGCCCAGGGTGGTGACTGGGGCTGCTTCCCTGGTTATATTGAAGATGAGGCTTGACAGGGCTCTGGGCAACCTGATGTAGTTAAGGATGTCCTTGCTGACTGCAGAAGGGGTTGGACTGGATGAGCTCTGGAGGTCCTTTCCAACCCAGACCATCCTATGACTGTGATTCTATGATTCTATAGTATGACTGTGAGCAGTCTTTTGGTGTTCACCCATCTTACGAAGCACTTGAGAAAGTTTAAGTGAATGGAGTTATGTATATGCAAATCATTATTATTATTAACCATAAGCAATGGATAACAACACATTACGGTATTCTGGGGAAGTGACAAGCACATCTTGCTGAAAAAAACAAAGCTGTACCAAAGGTGAGGAGCTCTGCTTCTTACCTGTGACCAGTACAGCACACATAACCTGGAACTTAGAAATGTGTTCAGGACTGTCACTGGCCTCCTAAAACATACAATAGCCTCCTCACTTCAGCCCAGACATTGACCTTTATAAACTTCCACATGCATAGGTGACAAACATGAGCCAGCAGTGTGCGTGTGCAGCCCAGACAGAAACCATGTCCTGGGCTGCAGCAAGAGAAGTGTTGCCAGCAGGGCAAGGGAGGGGATTCTGCCTCTTTACTCTGCTCTCATCAGACCCCACCTGGAGTACTGTGTACAGTTCTGGAACCCTCAACACAAGAAGGACATTGAACTGTTGGAGCGAGTCCAGAGGAGGCCACAAAGATGCTCAGAGGGCTGGAGCACCTCTGCCATGAGGACAGACTGAGAGAGTTGGGGCTTTGCAGCCTGGAGAAGGCTTCCAGGCGACCTTGGAGTGGCCCCCTGAAGGGGGCCTTGAGGAGGGCTGGGAAGGGACTATTTACAAGGGCTTGTAGTGACAGGATGAAGAGTAATGGGTTTAAACTGGCAGCGGGGAGATGTCAGGAAGAAGTTCTTTCCAGTGAAGATGGTGAAACACTGGCTCAGGTTGCCCAGGGAGGTTGTGGATGCTCTCTCTTTGGAGGTGTTCAGGGCTAGGTTGGATGAGGCCTTGGCTGACCTGTTCTAGTGAGAGGTGTCCCTGCCTATGACAGGGGTCAGAACTAGATGAACTTTGAAGTCTTTTCCAACCTAAACCATTCTATGATTCTATTCTATGAAACTGCAAGACTGGTTAGAAAAACAAACTCAAAAATTTCTCGTTGTTTTGGATTTTTGAAAGCAAATATTCTCATTAACAAATAAAATTAGTTCAATGCCAAGCTGAGACTGATCATTAAGAACTTGAAACCAGTCTGAAAGTGATTCAATGTGCACTTGAGCATTCACAGGCCTGCACTGTATCATACATAGAATCACAGAATGGTCTGGGTTGAAAGTCACTTCTAAAGGTCATTCAGTCCAAATAGATCAGGTTGCTCAGTGCCTGTCAAGCCTCACCTTGAATATCTGCAGGGATGGAGCCCAAATCACCTCCCCAGGAAACTCATTCCAGCATTCCACTATCCTCATGGTGCAGAACTTTTTCCTAAGATCCAATTTAAATCTCTTCTTCCTGTACAGGGTTAACCCTCCAGGGGGAGTGAACTTGAACCTGACTCTGGGTGGTCTTGACCCCTCCCCAAGGGTGGGTCTGAACACCACCAGATGATTCATGGTTAGCCCACTCCCCCTTTCTGTCTAAAGATCCATAAAAGCAGGGGAGACTTCCTGTTCTCTCTCGCTTACTGTGCTCCCTGCCTCCCTGCTTACCAGCATCACCATCCTGTTCCTCTTTGTTTTACCACATGGCCATCACTTTTCTTTTTAACTTTCAAATTGAGTGAGATTTATTTGTTTGGGTGTGCCTATCTTCCTCTCCCTCTACATCTAATTTTCTTTTGGAAAGAAGGGGGAAGAGGGAAGGGCACTCTACAAATTGTTAATTGGTTCTAAAAAATATATATATTTGAGTCTCTGGGAATTTAAATTAGAACTGAGACACTTCTCTAGTTTGAAGCCATTGCCCCTCATGTGTCATACACTCTGCTCTGAATAAAACTGATAGAACATTATGGTTACTTTGAAAAACAGATTTTAAAAACAGGACAAAGTTTAAAAAATACTTTTAAATACTAATGGTAGGGGAAATTTTACCTGGTCACACTAAAAACAAATAATTATTCCTCTGATTTTTGCATACATTTAATTCTTCCAATAATTCACTTAGAAAAGAGCCAAGCTGCTTCTTCCGTTTCAATAGTGAACTTCATCTTCTGTGAGAGCTGCTACTTAAATCTCTCCTCCTTCAGTATGGAATCTCTAACAGGATTTAGTTAATACACTTCCATGTGGCTGCTATGCAGGCTGATTGAATACAGTGCAGTATGTAAATGAAGTGTGGCAGTGACCAGGGAAGATGACAAACCTCATAAGAAACCCTTTTCCAACAGATCTAGTTTCCCTCTTTATTGTTAGAAGCATACAGCCTGAAAATATTTAGTTGTGTCCTTGCATCACACACTTTACTTATGTTAAATATAATATTTGGCAAAGTTTCTATCACAATCACATCTGACCATTGCAAACTTTTCCATTCCACAGCATCACAGAAAGTTAGGGGCTGGAAGGGACCCTGAAAGCTCATCCAGTCCAACCCCTCTGTCAGACCAGGATCATTTATACCATATCACACAGGAATACATCCAGGTGGGTCTTCAATATCTCCAGAGAGGGAGATTCCACAACTCCCTTGGGCAGCCTGTTCCAGTCTTCTGTCACACTTACACTGAAAAAATTTATCCTCATGTTTCCATGGAACTTCCTATGCCTCAGCTTCTACCCACTGCCCCATGTCCTATCACTGGACATTACCCAGCAGAGCCTGGCTCCATCCTCCTGGCACTTACCCGGCACATTTTTATCAAGAGGAAAGAGATCACCTCTCAGTCTCCTCTTTCTCCAAGCAGCAGAGCCCCAGTTCATTCAGGCTCTCCTCCTAAGCAAGATGCTCCACTGCCATCATCACCTTCATGGTTCTGCATTGGACTCTCTCAAGGAGTTACCTGAGGTCCTTCTTCAACTGAGTGGCCCAGAACTGGACATGACATTCCAGACATGGCCTCACCAGGGCAGAGCAGAGAGGCAGGAGAGCCCAGGTTAAAGATGTCTGATTAGGAAAAAGAGCCTCAACATATCTGTTTTCATCCAAAATCAAATTCCCTTCCTCTGCAGAGAATGAAAAACTGAGGTAGTGGCAGATATCTGTATTTATCCCTTTCTTATGGAGATGGACAAAGTGGAAGGGCTGCAGTGTCCACTGAAAGCACATAAATGGAGCTGAAATCATAGTCATAGATGGCTGAAATTAATTGAGATGAATCTAACCAATTGTCTCCACAGACATACATTTGCAACACTACATTTTTTCCCCCTCAGACATGTTTGTGAGTTAATTTTGGCTAATTTTATTTATTACTGAGAAGAAAGCAGAACTAAATCACACTTCTAAATGTGAAGGAAAATCTAAATCCAATATTTATAGATAACAATAATCATCTCAGCTCTGCTTCTAAGCTCAAATGATTTTGAATTTGTTCAGGATAGCACAAAATACCAAAGTTAGTAAAGCATAAACAACTTATCCTGGTCACCCAAAATGGAGCTTTGTGACTTCTGCAGGAGGGAAGAGCTGTGTCTCCTCTTTTCCTGAGTCACATGGTGAGCAGTACTGCATTTCCTTTCTCAGTCAGACTGGTGATAGGCAGTACTTCAGTCACCAATTTCTGCCCCTGTAGCTGGCACTGCTGAGGCCTCACCTCGAGCACTATGTGCAGCTCTAGGCCCCTCAATTCTAGAAGGATATTGAGATGCTGGAGCAGGGCCAGAGGAGAGTGATGAGACTGGTGAGGGAGCTGGAGGGAAAGGCTGATAAAGAGAGGCTGAGGGAGCTGGAGGTGTTCAGCCTGGAGAAGAGGAAACTCAAGGGGGACCTTATCACACTCCACAACTACTTGAAGGGAAGTTGTAGTAAGGTGAGGATCAGGCTCCTCTCCCAGGCATTTTGGGCCAAGATGAGAGGGCATGGGCCTGAAGCTGTGCCAGGGGAGGCTTAGATTGGATATTAGGAAGCACCTCTTGATGGAAAGGGGAATTAGATACTGGAATGGACTGCCCAGAAAGGTAGTGGAGTCACTGTCTGTCCCTGGACGTGTTTAAGGAGAGATTGAATGTGGCGCTCAGTGCCATGATCTGGTCGATGTGGTTATATTAGGCCATAGTCTGGTCCTGATGATCTCAGAGGTCTATCTCAGCCTCATAATTCTGTGATTCTGTGAATTCTATCCATTTGGGAACTCCTAGCTGGACACTGCAATGTTAAGTCCAGTTGAAACCAAGTGAAACACAAAAGGGGACAAATCCAGGTCTGGCCTAACAATGCATCTAAAACTAGATTGCTAAAATACAAAGTTCAAAACCTTTTAGCAGTAGCCTTCTGTTACTATCTGCTGCACCTCTTTAGAGAAGACAAAGCAAAATTTAACACAACATTGTTTGATTTTCCACTGACTCATATAGATACTCATCACTGACTAAATTCCCTGTTAAGTGGAACCTTTTTAACTCTCCATTATAAATCCTGAAGGATTTCAGTGATCATGGTTTTGCTTTTTTCATCCCTTTTGAAAGTTGCACCTTTTAAAGTAACCTGAATGCTTCCATCTCCTTCTAGAAACAAAGCTTTCAAAGCACTCACAGGTGCACTGGCGGACAACAAGTTCTGCATGGGACAGCAACGTGCCCTTGTGGCCAAGAAGGCAACTGGATCCTAGGGTGCATTAAGAAGAGTGTGACCACCAGATTGAGGGAGGTTCTCCTCCCCCTCTGCTCTACCCTAGTGAGACCCCACCTGGAATACCACATCTAGTTCTGGGATCCCCAGTTCAAGAAGGACAGGAATCTACCTGAGAGAGTCCAACAGAGGGCTACAAGGATGCTGAAGGGACTGGAGCACTGCCTGATGAAAGGCTGAGAGCCCTGAGGCTGGTGAGTCTAGAGAGGAGAAGGCTGAAAGGGGATATGAGTAATGTCTATAAATAGCTGAGGACTGGGGGTAAGGAAGGAAGGAACAGGGACAGCCTCTGCTCACTTATGCCCTGGGATAGGAGAAGGACGAATGGATGGAAACCACAGCACAGGAAGTTCTATCTAAACATAAGGAAGAACTTCTTTACTGCAAGGGTACCGGCACAGGCTGCCCAGAGAGATTGTGGACTCTTCTTTTTTGCAGCCTTTCCAAACATATCTAGATGCGTTCCTGTGCAACCTGTGCTAGATTCTCTGGTCCTGCTCTGACAGGGGATTGGACTGGAAGCTCTCCAGAGGTGCCTTCAAACCCCTAACATCCTGTGTGATCCTGTGATCTTGCGTTACTATTTCCCTACGTTGTTCCCAAACATTAAAGTTTTCTCAGTTTCCTCTGCTTTTTTTTTTGCCGTGCTGGATGGCAGAAGGTCTGAAAAAAATGCAGCCACTCAGTCTCGCCAAAGTCTGGGATGTAAATTGTCAATCAGGGTGAAGAAAGGAAGATGCTCAGCAAGGAGCACTCTTCACAAAGTCCTTCACTTCCCATGAGGAGCTAGTGAACATCCCACTGCCATCCCTCAACCTTCCCTCAGACACTGTAGCAAGATAACATAGGGACATGGCCACACTCAAGGTCTCCATTACTCTCCGTAAGGTAGGATTTATCCTCAAGTGATGCTGTGCTAACACAGCCCCTTAGACTTCTTTAGTGAGGCTGTGCTAACATAGCCCTGTAGACTTCTTGTTTTATTTTTTTTTTTCAAGTGAAGGGCAAAATAAGGCATCTTCTTGAAATTGTTTGAAGTGGATTGACATTTTTCAGTTGAAGACTGCTGTTAGTTTCACAGCAGGACTAAATTTAAAATTTAATATTCTAGCACATATAAAAAGGAAAGCATCCTAGGTGGATAATAACTTTTAGCAATCAACTGATTGCATATAACTGCAGGTACAACCTCTTTAAAGAGGTTGTAAAATAGGAAAATTGTAGCCTTCAGACATTGGGATTACCTGAGATTGCAAGAAAACTCAAATGGCAGGACCTTACACTGTCACAGTAAGAGTAGCAAATGGTCATCAGGTCAGAATGCAGAACCTGGTTTATATGATCATTCTTAGGGGGGGATTGTTGGATCACAGGACTTGGAACTCAGGCACAGGACTCTCTGGAGATCTTCCAGTTCAACCCTCTTGCCAGAGCAGGACCAGAAAATATAGCACAGGTCGCACCGGAACACATCCAGACAAGGCTGCAAAGTCTCCAGAGAAGGAGACTCCACAACCTCTCTGGGCAGCCTGTGCCAGTGCTTACCCTTGTGGTAAAAAAGCTTTTCCTCGTGTTGATGTGAAACTTCCTGTCCTGTAGTTTCCATCCATTGCCCCTTGTGCTACCACAGGATGCAAGTGAGCAGAGGCTATCTCTGTCCCTTCTTGATTCCCACACCTCAGATATTTACAGACCTTTTTAATGTGTTGGGGTTTTTTTGTTTGTTTCTTTTTCTGTTTGGCTCTGTAGCCACTTGGGAATAAACGAGTGTGCTAGTTTGAGCCTAGTTAGAATGATTTGGTGAGAAGAATTAGATTACAGGCTGTGGAAGGAAAACAAGGCTGATGTCTACCTCACTCATAGGCTTGCTGAGGGGTGTAACAACAAGAATCTAAACATGGATAAGGTTACTTCTTCTGTATTTTTTTCCTCTCTCTAGCTGAATTTTTTTCCTCTCTCTAGCCTCTCTGCCATTTCTCTGATTAATCCACTTTGCTTCCTAACCCCCTGGCCAAACCTCCATTTTTCCTTGGGACTGGGGTAAAGTTGAGGGGGTGAAGAAGGTGGAAGGGCGGCTGGAAGCCCCTCCTNTAATGAAGCTGTTTTACTTAGTGGGGGCTATTGTGTGGCCTATCATCTGTTTTCTTGTTTATAATTGGATCAAAGCACAAACTGGTTACTTTTTGTTTAATCTAATTTTAAAGAAGATCAAATCTAAACTTACATCCATTTTTGGGAGTTGGGAGGATTTCATCCTTGGCCTTATAGGGTTTAACGTCACTGAGTCTTTTACCAGTAACATTACATGGGCAATTACCAGTAACATTACAGGAAATGGAAGTGTTACTTCTTCTGTTTTATCTACAGCCCTAATGAGAGTAATCTTACCTAAGTCTCAGGTGTCTGACCCTTGTTCTAAATTTTATTCATGTCAGACTTTGGTATTTCTGTAGTGTGTGATCTTAGGTCTTGTAATTTTGATTTTCATATTAATTTTGGCATTATGTATGAGAAACTTGAATGTGATACCTTTAAATGAAAAAGAAGGGTCCAGTGTCCCAGACAAATGGTAAACAGAGTGATAAAAATGACAATCTAAGTAAAAACACTCAGAGCTTGGGGGCAGAGCAAGGGGGGGGCCACCACTACCCTGTCCTACCCTAGATTCTGGGAAAGGTGCCAGTGTTCCCACCAAAAATGATAACGTGAATGCTCAGGAACACAGGGAATTGCTCAAGCCCAAGATGTTCCTTCAACTAGTAACACTAATTCAACCAGTTCAACTCCTCAGACAGCAGAAAAAAAGCCCAATCCTAAGGCAGATTTGAACTCACAGGCCTCAGTGAGACTCCAAATAATTCAAAACCGACAGCAGAATCATCAAAGTCCATCTCAGCGTAGGTCATCTTGGTGCCTGCCAAGGCGAAAGCTAAGACAAGACATTTGACAAAGAGTGATTCAAATGAGGACTTAGGGGAGGGGGCCTCTGGTGCATAAGAGGAGGAAGAGGAGATATATGGTCTTTGAGATTTGGTGAACATACTCAGATCTCAGTACTCTGACAAGAGGAGCATTGTGAGGTTGGCTGCCAAGAAAGAGGATGGTTCAGATGAGTTTAAGAGTGCTCTTAGGAAAGTTCTGTTTCTAGGCCAGGGACAAACAGAACAACAAGAGGAAGAGAAGGAGGACATCCAGGATTCCAATGAACCCCTCAGAGAGATCAGGGAAATTAGAAAGG
>WAAF01013402.1:0-59320 GCA_013400475.1 Tricholaema leucomelas
AAAAAAATTCACTAATGTTTTAGTTTGGTGCAAAGTATAAGTTGCAGTGACTTGTTCCCATACACTGTGACTATCACAACACCTCACCTTGAGTCTTTTCTGACTGCTGTTCTCAGCAGCTGCGGTTCACCCTAGTGCCACGGAGATTTATGTGCTGTTCCTTTCAGAGGAACTGAGATAAACTGTCTGAAGTCTATCTTTGCTATGGCCTTGGCTATTCTAATACAAGTTCTTCAGCACAGTGGGCTCTTTCTAGGTTTTCTTAGAGGGATGTGGCAGCTGCTATTGTGCCACAACAACGGGGGAGGACATGAAGGAGCCTTGCTTACCCTTAACTACTCTCTAACAACTCCTAAAGTGCATTTCTGCTTTCTGACAGGAGTGAAGGGGTTTGCACTGCACAGCGTAGCTCAGATTACCCAAGCTAGTCTGCTCCAGAATGGCAGAGAAGACATAACTGTGCAGAGCTAACTCATCTATTTAGCAGTGCTTCACAGATTAGATGAGCAAGTGGAGTTTAGTATTGAGATGAAAATAGAAAGCTGTGGTATAAGGTTCATATTTGGAAATGTCACTTGGACCCAAAAGGCAAATTGCATTTTGAGACACTAAGTGAAGGAAGTTGATGACATCATAAACTTAGTTGTCAGAAGGAGCAAAGCAGAACAACTAGACTTGAGTTATTAGTGGTATTACAATATTGGTGGACATGCCGGTTATGATCATATTGGTCATATTTATTGTGCTATATCCTGACCTGAAAAAAATGCAGAAATGTTACAAAACACCTAAAGCTAAACCTTGCTGGGGGCTTGTTCTGTGGGACAAGTATCACTTTCACACATGTGCAATAGCAGAAAACTCAAAAAAAGGCACCTGAGGCACCTGCTGTAGCTACGTGGGCAACTGTTCAAACGATCTACAGTGACCAAACCATGAGATTGAATGAAACTGTTGCTTAAAGATAAATATATAAATTAAAAAGAACTGTTGATTAGGGTAAGCATAGAATCATGGGATACAAAATTTAATACTAAATTTTGGAGTTTGTCTTCATGAGAAGGACAATTACTATTTTAGAAAGTAAGGCAGAAACAATTTCCAGAACTAAAGAGGATGCTAGGGAAATGAAAGGTTTAGATGAAGTTTATTGCAAGACCAATTCTAGCTGCTGACAAACAAGAATGATGAAGAGCTTGATTTGATCTTCTTAAAAGGATTGAGCAAAGAAAGAATAGAATAGAATGAGCAAAGAAAGAATAGAATAGAATGGAATAGAATAGAATAGAATAGAATAGAATAGAATAGAATAGAATAGAATAGAATCAACCAGGTTGGAAGAGACCTCCAAGATCATCCAGTCCAACCTAGCACCCAGCCCTATCCAGTCAACTAAACCATGGCACTAAGTACCTCATCCAGGCTTTTCCTGAACACCTCCAGGGACGGTGACTCCTTAAAGGAAATTAAGGGGGAGAATTAGGCTGAGAGAGAGAAACAAGGGTAAAATAACACAGAATAGAAATTGTGTGCATGAACTAAAGCTGGGATAAAGCTGTTACATTTTCTCTCCCTGTAGTATTTGTCCTGGGAACAAAACTTAAGGAGGATATCCATGTGGTCTACTAAAAGTTGTGCTGGACTGCTTAGTTCCCAAAGGGTATTCTTGTTATAGCATAAAACATTCAGAAGCAGTGGTTTCTGTGAGTACTGTTTGATTGACCTGCATGAGAAATTGGATGTGCAATTTTGTAGGAGGGAGATTATGAGTTTGAAAAAGATAATAAAAGTACCTAGCAGCAGTTTTGGCTGCTTGGACATGAGCCAGCTGTACTCTGTTCCTAAATCTGTTCAGGGTCAAGAATCGAGGGGGCTTGACCAATCCACAGCCCATCTTGTAAAACTACAGCCTGAAGCAAACACTTTAAAGAAGGCTTGACACTTTCTAAAGGTTATAACGAGTAAATAAACCATCAAATTACTCCTCTTTTATTGTTATGGTAGTCTTTTTTTTTATAAAAACACTTAAATCCATGTAGTCCTAAGGCATCTAATAAAAAAAATGAACACTTTTAAGGTTT
Organism: Tricholaema leucomelas; assembly: GCA_013400475.1. NCBI lineage: Eukaryota > Metazoa > Chordata > Aves > Piciformes > Lybiidae > Tricholaema lacrymosa > Tricholaema leucomelas. The sequence continues at coordinate 2,082 of WAAF01013402.1, forward strand.
TGTGGGGTTTTGATACCTCATCAAAGTTACATACACTATTATTCGCCTAACTGTAATAAAAATGTGTTTGTCTTAACACACAGAAGGTGGAACTTAAAACAATAAATTAAAAATGCTACACAACATTTTAAAATGTTCAACTCAAAATACACAAACTATAAATGTCTTTTAAAAGAAGTAATACTGATGGAGAAGGCTTATTATTGTCAGCAAGCTCACATTTTTATCACGTAATTGTCATTCTCAGTTTTAGTATTCACGATGGATTTTTTTGACAGTAGTTACATGTATACATATTTTTGATAGCTTTCAGATTTTCATCTGTGATTTGTTAGTAAGTTGGAGGAGGCTTGTTCAGTTTTGTTCTTGTCCTCTTTTGCATTTGAAGCAAAAGACTCTATTGAAATGGAATTTAATCCAGTTTTCAAACTTGTACTATTGTATTGATCAGTTAAATGTAAGTGCTCAGTACAGATATGAGACTTAACAATGATAGACCTCTTAGACTCTAACATGCTGATTCTTAGAACAACTGTACATTTTAAATCAAGTTTCTGCACAAAAATGTATTGCTGTGATTATTTTCTTTTCAATGTCCTCATTAGAGTTTAAAACAGACATTTCAAAACTGAGATGGTATATGTGCCTGATTACAAGTAGTCTGACAGGTCTATCGTTTCTAAAACCATTTTGTTGGTTTGTGCTGAAATTACTTGTGTGTGTGTGTGTATATATAAGCATACACTAAAAGCTTGATTTCATTTTGCTTACTGTTGTATTTTGATAAGTTTCAAATTTTCTTTGTTAAGGATTCGTGTTGATGGTGTCTGCTCTGTTGCTCTCCATTAACACTTAAAATTATTTCCCCTTTATTTCATGGTAACTTCAATATGGATCAATACTTGTTGATCTCTGGCAATGACCAAAATTAGTGATAAATTTGCCATAAATGTAGTGAGGTTAGAATCACAGTGCATCTCTTAAGCTTTGTTTTGATCCCTGTTACCACTTTGCCCTCATAGCTCTATTTCATTTCTGATGCTAGTTGCAGTGTGAAGTTTGTTTGGTAAATGCTCTAAACTTGAGCTCTTAACTTGTAATAAGTGCACCCAAACTAGATTACAAGGAAAAGCAGAGACAGTTATATGCACAGAAATGGAAGAAATGAAGTAACCAATGTGGTTGGTTTGCATACTTTCAACATATATGCTTGAAAAATGAGCTGACATGTTACAAAAAAGCATATTAGGGTTCAGTTGTGAAGGCTCTTCAAGTGTTCTGTGGGCAGGACTACTGTCCATTAAGCTGTTATAAGCTACATCCCCTGATGTTGCTTCTGTTGCATTGGTACATATTCCCAAGCTTCCCAAACCTAGACCTGAACCATAGGATACCTGAGCACCTCCTTTCCTCTCTTTAATTGTTCACTGGATCAAAATTCTCCAACGTCCTTACCTATATTAGTGCCTGCACAGGGAGGTGATAGAAATACAGGTTCTGGAGTTAAGGAAGAATATTACCACAATATGTCTTGATTAGTTTAGGAATAATTTACATGGCCTGTTTAAGGGTCAGAATTTATAATCATTCCCTCTTACAATTTTGGACAAGGCTTTTGTTAATCATATATCATTTTAATAGCATTTGTTGCTTAATGACATAAATTGCTTAAGACTACACTTCTCTGAGAAGCTGTAAGTCAACCTCATTTGTTTTTTATCACTCCAGGGAACTTAGGGGGATGTATTTTCTTTCAGTACCTACAGATTAGTATCAGAAAATAAATTCATTGTAACTGTGAGGTACTATTTGTTAAGGCAAAACTGTGAAGCATTGATAATCTTTTCAATTCCCTATTTTTATTTTTTTAATGATAAGACATATGTCATCTTTAAGTCTCTTCCCCATTTATATCCTCCTGCTGCATATCAGAGAAGCAAAAACAGAATAACTTTTCTTTTATTATTCTCTGTAAGATGAATTTTAGTTGAAAATGTATGTTCAGTATTTTCTGGGTAAAATTGACATGAGTGAGGCAAGCAAGTTTTGAAATGCTTAAGAGTAGCCTCCTGTGAATAGAAGTGTGTTATTTCTATCCACACATGTGCCTGTAAACTGCCTGTTAATCAAGGAAGTCAGTTTTGACCCTAAAACCTATAAAATATGTCAATGTTAAAAGCCTATTTTAAATCACCTTTAGACATATTTTGCCATTTTATTTCTGTGGGTAGTACAGTGGGACTATGGATCAAACATTACATTAAGTGAGAGAAGGCTGCAAAATCTTCTTTACAACACAAATTCAAAACATAAATATCCTTGTATCAAAAATTTGGCATCCCCATTTGCATTTGGTTTAGGAAAGAACTGCATTTCTTAAAGGTGCAGCATATGTTATTCTATGAAGCTCAAACGTTTTTATTGTTTACTTTGCTGTGGAAGGAGGAAGAATCTTGCTTTGCTCTTTTGCTGTTCCAGAAAATGTGGTACTTTGTTCCCATGTTGTGGTTTTTGCCTTTGTTTGTTTGGTTGGTTTTCCTCAGGGTATTGCGATTCAGTAGAACTTTTACTTAAAACTCATTATCAAGAGTGCACATTAAAAAAAACCTCAAAACCCAGCAATTTAGAGAACACAGTTCAAGTATTGGGAGTAATCTTTTACCTCACACAGCAAGTTTACACCTCTTTAGAGTGTTCAACACAAGACCTCAGTGCGTGTTACTAGTGAACAAATTCATCAAAGAGAAGTCAACTTTACCATCGATGTGATCAGCAATGTGTGGAGGAAAGGCAGGAAATTAGCCTTTTGAAGCTCAGGGCAACACATTAGTGTAGCTTTCTAGGTCTTTGAAAGATGTCAATTATTTCAACTGTTTGCAAGAACAGAAGAGCAACTGTTTATGCATCAAAAGCCTAAATACTGCTCTTGCAAGGGATCGTGAGAGTTTCATGGACAAACCTGTTAATCTTCCTTCTTTTGAATATTTGAAAAGGAAAACCAGTGCTCATAAAAAGTAGCAACTGTCTAAGTCTCATTTATTGTCACAGTAATTGTTTGATTCTTGACAAAATACTTCAACAAGAGCAAAAGATTAAATATATCTTCCTCTTACTTGTACATCTTCTAGACTGTGAAGGAAACTTTAGATTTTGATTATGTTCTTAGATTTTCTGGAAGTTCATTGTATCAAAAAAGTGTGCTGATTATCAATGACTTCTCTTTGCCTTCTTTCATATCCTGGGTGAGGAGGCTTTTTGACACAGGAGCATTTGATAAATATCTCACTTTTTCCATAGTAACAGAAGTAATTGCTGACACAAACTTTTCACTTGTTTTAGGACACATGGAAAAGAATAAAGATTGAAAGGCTCTGAGCTGAATATTAAGATCTCCTAAAGATTCTGACTCGCTAACTATGATTATCTGTGTCATTGGCTAACATTTGGTTCTTGAAACACTTGCTGCAGCTTACTGAATTTCTCTGCATCACAGTATTCTTATTTGGCTCACCAGAATATTAAATATTTTTTCAATTGTGAAGTTTGGTTGATTTCTTTTAAGTCTGATGCAAGTGATGATGCAGAAGAGAACGTGTATGTAGAGGGAACTGCTCCTGCTAATTGGAAGTACTATAATCCTAGCTTCTAATCTTCTATCTTTTTCAGTCACAGTTACTTATTCTGCAAACTTTCTAACCAAAACAGTTGGAACTCATCTGCTTCACCACATCCAGAGAGTTTTGGTTTCCTGTCATGCCTTGCAGTGTGCAGACACATTCTGTTCTACATAGGGGACTGTAAAGGAGGAAGGGTATTAATACACATCTTGCTAGAGTTTGATTTGTGGCTACTGTCTTATATAAATTTGGTTTTGTTTCTAACTAGGAAACAGAGAATAATTATGAAGAGCAAATAAGTAAAATTGTTGTGGAGAAACAGGAACTCGAATGGCAGAAGGTAATTTTCCTACGTAATTTTAGCATTTCACCTGCTGGGATTGAATTTGAATGTTATTTGGTTCAATTGCCATTTTTAAGGCTGTTGTCATTTCTGATAGTCGAATATGGAAGCCAGTAGCTTATGAACCACTGTAGCTTTTATATTGATCTAGGCTGTGCCCAGCTTAGAAATCTGGTTAATGGAAGAATGACATCATAAGGTTTGGTGTTACTGGAAATCTTCAGTAAAGAGGGCTGTAAATATTGAAACAATGACACTTAGCTTAACACGAGGCATGTTGACACATCATTGTGGGGGAAAGAAGCAGCTTCTCTGTAGTATGCTTAGCTTTGGCAAATGCAAGCAGCAATGCAGTTGCACAAACAAGTTCACTTGCAATGTTCTGCAGGTAACATTAAAAAAAACCTCAATTATTTTCAACAGAAACTTCTCTTAGTCATACTCAAAAGTGGTTTGTCAGTTTTTTAAACACTCAAAATGAAGTTTTCAGTAAAATAAGTGTAACATTCTTCTTAGGGTTAGGGCTCCTGAGGTTATGCTTTCATAGGAAATCCATTCCCTTCTCTAATACAATCAAACCTATGACCCCTGTCACTAGGTCACAAGATAAAAGGCTTCACTTTGTATATTTTACGAGCACAGAAAAACAATAATTTCAGCTCTATCCTTGATCTTGGAATATTTAACATCTTAGTAGTGAAGGAAGACTATTTAATCTTGGAGTTCATCCTAACCATCTTAAATTAATAATCCTAACTATGTGCCTTTTTTTCCCCCTTTCCACTGAAAGATATATATGTGCACACAGGAACAGGAAACTTTTTGTATTTGTAGAAGCAACAGTGCTTTCAGTTTGTAACACTTCTTTACTTTTCTTAACCTAGCACTGCAGTTCTTAATAATCTGAGTTCAAGAGACATGATTTCTTTTCATTCTGAGGCCTCAGCAATTTAATTTCCCATTAATAAAAAGATGAGACTTTTCAGGTGATCACTTTTTTCTTTTTTGCATTTTGCATTTGACAGTGGCCCATGGCAAACCTACCATGACTCATGAGTTAATCATAGAATCATAGAATGGTTTAGGTTGGAAGGGACCTCAAGGATCATCCAGCTCCAACCCCCTGCCATAGGCAGGGACACCTCCCACTAGAGCAGGCTGCTCAAGGCCTCATCCAGACTGGCTTTAAACACCTCAAGGGAGGAAGCATCCACAACCTCCCTGGGCAACCTGTTCCAGTGTCTTACCACCCTCACTGTGAAGAACTTCCTCCTAACATCCAGTCTAAATCTCCCCTCTTCCAGCTTAAACCCATTCCCCCTCATCCTAACATTACTAGACCATGTAAATAGTCCCTCCCCAGCTTTCCTGTAGGCTCCCTTCAGATACTGGAAAGCCACTCTGAGGTCTTCTCGAAGCCTTCTCTTCTCCAGGCTGAAGAGCCCCAACTCTCTCAGCCTGTCCTCATAGCAGAGGTGCTCCAGCTGTTGTAAGTTTTAGGAGCTTCACCTAAGTACATAGGTAGAGCCCTGGAATTTCAGAGGAAGAAGGTAACATGAGTTTTCACTCTGGCGATTCCAGTAAGACAAAAACGTGAAACATGACATTTAAATTGGATTCATGACCTGGTGGTTTCTGAATGCAGAAGTAAGTAGACAGAATCCCCTGGCATAATAAAGATTATACTTTTTTTTTCCTTCAGGGATATCCTTATCAATCAATACTTCTGTGATTCAGCCTATATTTTATAATATTGCCTTGCTCTTAGTGCTTTCTGCCCCACCTTCAGCTCTCTCATGTATTTTGTTAAATGACTAAAATGTAACTAAAACAGAATAAAGAATTGATATGTTAAAATGAGATTATATTCCTTTTCATGGAGATTAAAATTTAAATTATTTTATAACTACCCTATGAAGAGAGGCTGAGGGAGCTGGGGTTGTTTAGCTTGGAGAAGAGGAGGCTCAGGGGGGACCTCATTGCTGTCTACAACTACCTGAAGGGAGGTTGTAGCCAGGTGGGGTTTGGTCTCTTCTCCCAGACAACCAGCAACAGGACAAGGGGACACAGCCTCAAGTTGTGCTGGGGGAAGTATAGGCTGGATGTTAGGAGGAAGTTCTTCACAGAGAGAGTGATTGGCATTGGAATGGGCTGCCCAGGGTGGTGGTGGTGCCACCATCCCTGGGGGGTGTTCAGGAAAAGCCTGGATGAGGCACTTAGTGCCATGTTCTAAATGACTGGGTGCTAGGTTGGACTGGATGATCTTGGAGATCTCTTCCAACCTGGTTGATTGTATGATTCTGTGATTCTACCTGGAGCTGTCAAGATGATGTCCTAAGATGGCAGCAGGTGTTGGATTGCTTCTGCAGGCTGATAGGCTGGATAAGAGCTGCTTATAGAAGTCCAGTAGCAACTAATCTGATTTCCAGATTAGAGGCGAGAATTCCAGAGGTGAGAATTGTTACCTATTAAAAATTAAAGAGAAATTGTCATCAAAGAAGGTGATTGCCTGTAACATATGTCTCTTTTTAGCCTACAAGGTTGGTTTTTAACTAGTCATGTCTTTCTAAAAACACTCAACCAGGAATCAGTTGGGTTTTTTTTAATTGAAATGTGTATATAGTTTGCCGTGAAATAGTATTTAAACCTCACTGTTGTTATTTTGCATGGGCAGGAAACTCTTCAGCATCAAATGGACACACTGCACCAACAAAACAAAGAAGCTATGGCAGCTTTTAAAAAACAGGTAGCAAACTAAGTCCTTGAGTTTTGACATTGAGATTTTAAAGTCTAACAGCACAATAGCAAGCGATTAGTTGGCATTAAAACATTTTTCTATTGCTTATAAAATACTAAAATACACATCTCAAAGAAATCAGGTCTTTTTTTTCTTGCTTCCAATCAGTCACTCTTCCTGGGATTTTTCATTTCCAAAGATTTCCTAGAGAAGATAATGCTTCCTTTAATCTGTGGTTTTTTTTCTTTCTCTATGTGTGCCTTGGATTTTTTTGCCCACCTCACTCTAAGATATCAGGTCCTCTGCAAGGTTAGATTCACAAACAGTGGTAAAAGATCTGCCACATAACTTTGTGCAACATTTGAAAGTGTTTCAGTCTTTGAAATCGGGGTTGTGGTTTTTTTCTTCATAATCTGTAATCAACAAATGAGTGCTGAAAGACCTTGCAAAGAACAGTCATAGGAACTGAAACTTTCTGCATGTGGTGATGAGGAATTTATCACTAATGCTCCATCATATCACACAAAGAAGAAGTTGGCAAGCAGTGAAGTTTTTCTTTCTTTGGAAAGTAATTTGAAATCCACAGACTTGCTGCTTGTGACTCCAGAGTTATCATAGTTAAAGAAAAAAAAAAAGAATCCCAGAAGTACCCTCTGCAGGATAAAACCCTTCTATTATCTTGTCAAGTCTCATGAAGATAATCAATCCCCTGTGCTCTATTGATGTGTTGTAGCTTGGATTTTGTTTGCCTTTTTTTTTCTCCTCTTCATGCCACTGCCAATCCAGTTACAAGTGAGGATGTTTGCCCTGGAAGAAGAAAAGGTATCCTGTGTTACAAAATCATTTGTTATTTGTCATCCAGCAGAGCAGATAAGGAAATGATAATGCCATATAACTTAGCAATTGTGTTCTAAGTACAAACTAAGTATGCTGCAATTAAATTATTTCTCTTGCTTTGGCTTTTGCAAAAAAAATTTCTTCATGACATCTGTTATATATTCTTTTTTTTATAGATATATATCATATAGAACTTTAATTACTTGTGAAATGCCACTTTAAAATCCTCTTATGCTGAAATTCAGTTGGGGAATTCGTTATTTTTTTAGCTTTATTTCAGGGATTTGTGACAAATTGCCATAGGACTTTTTCACATACTAGTAAAAAATAACTAACTGCTTTAGTAAGCCCAGATTTTCATAGGGCTTTTATTGAGTTTTCTTAGCTGGTTTCCCAAGGAACCTGAAGTAAACTGAAGTAGGACCTTCAGTTTCATCTTTGTAGATTGGAAAAGCTGAGGGGGTTGTTTCTGTGAAAGCCCTGCTACAGCAGATCAGGAAATTGATTTACCTGATATTTTCTTTGTGACTTAGTATCTTCATTCTAAACCAAACTAAGTTATTAACTCTGTCTTTGTCAGGCTCATGTCTCTCAAAACAGAAAATCTTAAAACTTATTGACTAGTCATAAATGCTGAAGATATACTGTCTTGTTTCCACTTTTTGAAGCAATAGAGATGTACTTTTGAAAAGGATTTAGCTGGATTTTCAGCTGTTTTGACCAATGAACTGTTTTGTCATAGTGGAGTGATGCTTTAGTTTTGTAACATTCCTGGTGATGAATTCTTGCTGTAAATGCATTTATTCTGTACAATCTCTAAAGTTCAGCTTTTGTTGAAAGGGAAAATACCAACTTGCTGTAGAAACAAAAGAAAAAGAAATTGATGGCCTGAAGGAAGCCTTAAAAGCATTACAGGTAAACTATTATTTTTGATGAGTAACTTTGCTTGATATGGAAGAGATTTGGATATGTGTTTTTTTTTTTGCTGGTTAGAAAACAGTTTGGAGTTGTTTTTGTAGTGTGTTTAAGGCTTTCTACTTTAATCTTTCTAGTACATGTACATCTCACTGTTGTAACACTAAGCTTCTCATCTAATCTTCGGTGTGAAGACTGCTTTAAGTTAGCTTTCCAGCTAAAATTATATTCCTGCAGAAGATCTGCAGACTCCAAGTCCAAATAGCATTGAAATGTCTTTTTTTGGTTGTTTCTTGGTTGGTTTGTTTATTTTTTTTTTGCATTTCTGTAGTTTCCCCCTTTCTTTCTATTCCTGGCATCTTCTCACCTGTCTGGAAACCCTGACTGGGGACTCCTGAACGGAAACAAATATTCACACTGGGTCTCCAACTCACAGCACTACCTATGGTTTTTATTAGTTTTGTTTCACAAGGAAGCTTCTGTATTTACCACCTAATTCATGGCTTTCCGCTGGCTGTTTATCAGCAAGACACACAATGAACACACAACTTACTCTGGCGCTGCTTGGTGTTGTTTCTGTATTGTGTTTTATATAGTTACATGGTGCTGAAGCAAGTGTGGCTGTAATTTAGTTATGTGAAATAAAGGCAGATGTAGGGATATACTTAGTTGCCTTTTAGAATGGAATAAAAGAGTGGAACTCGACACAGAATAGAATTGGCGTTATAATCCATTGCCGAATCTCAGGTATTGCCAGAAAATAACTCTCTTTACTTTTTTGTACCCAAAACTAAGTATGATAATTAATTCTATTGCAAATGAAATGGTTGTGATGGATTATTACCCATGACTTTGCAGCAAGCTTGGTTCTCGTGAACTTTCTCTTGGAATGACATGCCCTTACTTGGTATGAGACTGGGTTTTGGTTTTGGTTTTACCCTATCCATTGCCAATGTATTATGCAAGTCAAAATTCTCTGATGTCATTGGTGTAAGAAAAATACTGTTAATGACTTCAGATGTTGGTCTTATATTACCAAAGCATTCCAGATTGGTACTGGTACCACATATCTCTCTGTATGCCACCTTTCAGAATATCTGCCTAGAAACTTTTTGTTCAACAGGGCGTATACTTGCATTCCTCTCTGACATGAAGGAATACTTTAAATTTCTATCTCTGTTTCTTTCTCTGTTTCTAAGAGTCAAGTTTACAGATGGTGGCCCATTCACACATTACTCTTCTGGCACATCAGAAATCACAAGGATTTAACACTTCTCTTTTTTTAGCAACAAATCAGTGTAAAGTGTTTTTACGTTATTCAAATAGTAATGTGAAATTCCATACAGTAAATCTAATAAAAGAACAGTGTAATCATTCATTCAAACCCAGAATAACTGTACTGGATTGGCAATTAGTGCAATTAAATCTTAAATATGAGAATACCTAAACATGCAGGCTGTAGCTGGGAGAACTGCAGCTACAATTTACTGAATGCTTCTTTCGTTTTGCAGATTTCAAAATACACTTTGCAAAAGAAGCTGAACGAAATGGTAAGAAATTAAACAAAGCTTTAAAAAAGAATGTCTGTTTAGAGTGTAATGTAAAAAACCCTAACTCTACTACTTAAATGATGCATGATAATCACTTAAAATAACCAAGAGGTGAGGTCAGCTTTGAATCTGGAAAACCTTCAAACGTGGTGGTGGTCTTCACAGTGCGAAAGCTGCTGGTTAGCATGTGGAATTTTCTCCCCCCGGAATGAAAGTGTATTTGGCACATTTGTCCTCTTTATAAAGATTTTTTAAATGCTCATCATTGTTTTTATAGACTGTTATTTTAATAATGTCATTACATTGCCTTTCTACTTGTGATCGCTGGCATATTCATCTCAAAGAAGTAATAGACATTCCAAGCAGGCCTTAGTTTTGTTTTGTAGAATTGCTGATGTTTTTCCTCTCACTCTTTTTCACCCCCTCCACCCCTTCTCAGAACTGCTTCTTAACATCAGTTCCCTGAATAGTTTAGATTTCATCCAGCCCAGCTTACTCCCTTTGACACAGAGAATAAATTTATACAGAGTGACAGCATAGTCACTCTGAACTCTGTTTTAGGAAGTGAAAGAGTGAGATGCAGAAACATTGCTAAGCTTGATTGAATAAATGCTGTGAAAATTCTGCTGCTGCTCAACTGGAAAGAATAAAGATAATATTGTCAGACCATTACAAACTGTGACTTTAATTAAGAAGCTCAAAAAACTAGGGTCCAGTTTATCTTTAAGTACCATGACATTTGTACTGAAAGTCATCTTCAACGCTACAGTGGTTTTACACAAAATATGGTGAAATTGAATAATGTGCCCTCTGACCTGGGAGATAAGGCTACAAGTTAAAGATCAAAGGCAACATAAAATGTTTTGTCTTACTTCACTTTTAACTTGTATTTATTCTTAAAATACTTCTGATCTAAAAATGCATTTAAAATATGCAAAATTAATGAACCTGCGTTCAGGTCATTTCACATCTTAGCTTTATATTGTAACTTGCAAACTCAGTCTTCCAAATGCCTGAGAAAATTTACTTCACAACACCTTTTCTGTAAGCTGGAAATGCATCTGTGCTGCTTACAGAAATATCTTCCTTTCTTATAAACTTTTCAGTAATTGGTTATTTGAATAAATATTCAAATGGAATAATAAAAATTAATAATGACAACACTGGGGTACTGTGACTTTGCTGCAGAGTATGGCTATTAAAAATGCTCTTGAGCTAGGGACAAGAAGACATTAGAAATCCTCTTTTGCATGTAGCACTAAACATGACATGTATGGCTTGGCCTTATATATAGAAGATGCTCTGATGTGAAATGATGGAAACAAAACCCCACAAGCAGCAGTGAATTCTTTCCTACAGCTTTACACAGTAGCAGGTTAATACAGTTTTAGACCACAGCAGATTCTACCAACTTGACTTCCTGGATAGTTGCACTGAAATAAATAGTAAGTTCTAGGGATCAAAGCAGTAGGTAGCCCATGTAGACTCTCTTGGTTATCACAAATGGCAAAATGTTTAAATGTAAAATGGATGAAATTCCAAACCATTTGTTTATCTGTGACTGACTTCTACTTCAATTCTAGGTTTGTTAAAGACAGATTAGATGATGCCCTGGTTAGTGTTTTGAAAGTAAGCAGATGTGCTGTTTGGTTTATATCTGGCACCTTACAAAGCCTGCCAGTCAGGAAAACAGCTTTTGTGTGTGCTGGGGTTTGAGCTTCCTTAACTTGATGTAGCATTTTATTCTAGTTTTGTTCTTTTAATTCTGTTCTTTCAGTACAGTATATACAAAGTTAATATTCTGCACATACAATGTTAATATTCTGCATACACACTTTGGTTTAATGTGCTGTCTAGCTAAGTTCCTGTGAAAATTGTTGGGCTGCTAGAATGATAACAACACATGCTGGAATTCCCCAAATGGTGGAAGGTTTTGTTTAATATTGAAAGAATATTCAGAAATAAAGGATTTATTTTGCTTCCATCTTTCCTTTGTTTCCACAGTAAGACTTGATTATTGTGTGCAGTGTTGCCACTGTAACTCACTGCATATGGATGGTAGCACTCATGCAATCAGGAGGTTATGGGGTGATTGCTAGTTGTCTTGCTAGAATATGCCTCTGAGAGCAGGATCTATATTGTATTCTTTTTCTTGATGTTGAAATAAAGTAGAAAAATGGCCTTGGTCATTGTCTTTATTAATTTCCCAGGAGATGATACAACATAGAGTGCTAGAACTCTCAGAGTGTAGCATCTGTCCATGTGTTGCCTTGTTTGCTTGCATCCTCTGATCCTGGGCATGTATAAGAGAGTGAGCATTTAGAGTTATTTGTCTTCTGCAGTATCTAAACCTTAAATATGCATCATGATGCTAAAGTATATAAAATATAAACAAAGTGAGAACAAATAAGTGAACAACTAAGAATGAGGTTAAGGCTAGCATTGTGCAGTTTAGACGAGCAAATTTGAAGTGCAAGTTCTCTGTGTAGCCAATGGGAGGCATCAAGGCATCATTGCCCAGAGGATAGTGAATCAGTGCATCAGTACCAATGAGTAAAATATAGAATCATAGAATCATAGAATGGTTTAGGTTGGAAGGGACCTCAAGGATCATCCAGCTCCAACCCCCTGCCATAGGCAGGGACACCTCCCACTAGAGCAGGCTGCTCAAGGCCTCATCCAGACTGGCCTTAAACGCCTCCAGGGAGGAAGCATCCACAACCTCCCTGGGCAACCTGTTCCAGTGTCTCACCACCCTCACTTATGTGGGATGACTACCTCTATGAATGACTGGTTTCATTTGCTGACTGTCTTTATGTTGATAAACCAAATGTTTGTGAGACAGTTTAGGGAAGCTGCAGTCGCAGGCAGCTTCATCATTAAACTCTACTATTGTTCCAAAAAGAGGGGAGCTGCATCCAAATAACCCACATCATCTGCAGCAGATAGATTCCTGATCCATGCCCAGGAACTGCTTATGTGAGTGCTACTTGAATTCCTATAAAATATTTTTTAAATGTAATTTTTGAAGATGGTTTATTCATAGTAATCCAATGTAGGAATGTTAATTTTATTTCCTTTCCACATTTTTTTAGGCATTTGCCTCTAATTATATTGTGTTATTTAGAAGTAGAGTGAGGAGGAAGTGATCTAGTACAAATATATTTTTTCTTTAAGTAGAAAAGTGGTGGGAATTGAAGGATGTATTGTGGGGAGAAAATCCTATTTTTAAGATTCAGAATTGGCAGCCCTTTGCATAATTTTCACATGATCTTGCCTTAGGTCCCCATACCATTACATCTCCATTGTTTCTCTGACACTTTCACCTCCCAATTACCACCTTCTGCTTCACTGAGTAACTCTGAAGTGACTCAATTTCCAGAATATCTTTGAGATATGAGCAATTCCTTCTTTGTCTTCCTCTGGTCACCTGCCTGACCCTGAGCTATTTCTCTGGTCTAGTTCCACCAAGAAATCATTGTGCCTCAACAACCCATATGGCTACAATCAATTCCACTCCCCATCCCAGCTTATCTTTATTACTGGCGAAGGGCAGAGCAATAATTTCTGTTCTTGCAGTATCAGATACTAGGAAGAAGAACCAAGACTCTGTGGGTCCTACTCTGGCTCCAGGGTCATACCCTCCCTACCCTGTCTCCTGGTGTTTCTTGATTGTCTTCTACAGAAGAATCTTTTAAGATCTTCCCCCTGTCAGCAGAAGAATCATACTCAGGCATTTATTTTACTGTGCACTAAGCCAGGTGAATATCTTCCCATCAAAAATCAAATCTAGGAAAGTGGTAAGCTCTTAGTAAACTCTTGAGGAGGTAGTGTGTCAATTCCTTTTCCTACTGCAAAGAGCCCTTGGAAACAACAAAGAAAGTGTATTTCATTTCTTCTAGTGAGGAGAAGGGACTAATGCTGTCTTGCTGACTGAGGAAAGAATTTGGGAGAACACTGAGGAAATCCTTGTGAAAATGAAAGGTTTTGTCTCAGATTAGCAATGCCTCCCCGTTCATCAAGCTCTCAGACTAAATATACCTGAATGACTACCAGGAAAAACAACTATAATTTTTCCTTTGTGTTGTTTTTGTTATAAAGTTCACATCCTTGCAATAGTTAAGCACAGTTCTTCAACAGTTTACTCATGGTTAGAAAAGAGAGGTATATGAGCATTCACAGCCTTCATTCCTTGCAAGTGATTCTCGAAGTGCTGGTATTCCTTTACCAGTGCTTCCATTATGCTTTTCCATTTGCTGTAGTGTGTTTAATTTCATACCTTATAAAACATGAGAAATTTGTATTGTATATCCTGTTTTGCCAGCCTTATGTTGGTCATTTCTTTTGATTACTATCAGCTTTTATTATCCTCTGATGCTTGGGCATATATTGCATTTGTTACTGTACGGAAATGGAGCCTTGTGGAAATCAAACAGACTGGGCCAGATCCATCCTTGTATAACTAGAATTTACACACAGGATCAAATTTATCCCAATTCATTTCAATTGCTGTGTTGCTCTACTGTAGATTAGAAATAGATTATATGTCTAAATAGATGGATGTCTTTCCTGAGGATTTAATTTAATCCACTCTCTTCAAAGAAAATTAATTTTAAAATTGGCTAAATGGTACCTACAAAGCTATTAACAAAAATGCAGTATAAAGAAGAGCACAAAAAACTTGGTTGTTATCCTTTATTTTGTGTACACTACCAAAATAATCAGTGGTGTGTATTTTCAGTCACCCCTTCAAATACAATGACAGATTAAATAACATGGTTAAACTACACAATCAAGACTTGGAAACAGTTAGCATAGCTCTGCAGACATCTGTGTGAAAGTTCCCTAAACTATAAGGGACAACACGAAAAGAGGAGGCTCAGGGGAGACCTTATTGCTGTCTACAACTACCTGAGGGGTGGTTGTAGGCAGGAGGAGGTTGCTCTCTTCTCTCAGGNCTGGGAACTGATCCTTAGATAGGAAATTGACAACTGAGATATTCTGAAAATGATTTTGCATTTATGCTAATATGTTAAGAATAATTTGGAGAGATGACTTATACATGCCAGATTGTATCATTAAGTAGATCCTTCATTTATCTTTCTAACAGGATCAAAAATTACAGATGCATTTAACAGCAAAGGAGGAGCATCAGAAGAAGCTGAATGAAGTTGAGAGGTGTTACGCTACTATTGCATCTCAGTTTGGAGTCGTGAAAGGTGTTCATGGGAAACTAGAGCACAGTGGTATGTATGTCTTAAATGTCCTCCAGTTTTTGCTGTGCTTTGACAACATGAAGACACCTGACAATTCAGAGAATGAGCAGCTGCCCCATGTCAAGCAGCAAATACAGCAACTGATAATCATTGTATCTCAGCATCTTCCCCAGTGTTTCATTCTGTGACAGTGCCAGGTTGTGCAGCAGGTTATACAGCCCCTGTACCTCTTCTGCTCTTTGCTGATACACTAATAAGTTGTGTGTGACCACATCATAAATCATATCGATTTGAGTTCAAAACAATCCAGCAGCAGACCCACCCCTTTCAAAACACACAAACAAGCTTAATTTGGATCAAGTTCCTGGTATGAATAATTTTGTGCAATTGTCATTGTTACATAGATTCTGACTATTTGGCTCTCCAGGCTTTATAAATCTGTGCCTTATTTTCATTTATGTGTTGGAACAACAAAACTCTTTGTGAAACTACTGAACCACAAATACTGTTCCACGTATATGAATATGTAATTTTAATCTGTGAAACGATAACAAAACCATCTAATTTAAATGAGGTTTAGCACCTATCAATTTGACAAAGTTGTCAAATCCTTGTTTCTCATAACAAAGTGATAGATTTATATGCAAACACCACAGTGTTTGAGTAGAACGTGGCACTGGGGTATTGTTTTGCATGCCTGTGGTTTTCATCCATGTAAACACAGGCACAGGACATAAACAAAAGGAAGTGTTACTTTTTTAAGAAAAGGGAGAAGTAGTTGGGTCATGTTTTCAGTCTTAGTCTCCTTCCCATAAAGGTGTTTAATTATTTTATAAATTATATACACATGCATTGCAGTTATAAATCAAATATTCAAATACAAAAGCTTTTATTAACATGTTTCAACTTCTTTTTCAAGTCCAGGAAGCAATACAGCTCAATAAGAAACTAACATCAGTGAATAAAAGACAAGAGACTGAAATAAGTAATCTGAAGGAAGTAAGTATAATATACATTTCTGAATGTATAAGTAGGATGCTCTGGGACTTGACAAGCTGCTGTAGCATTAATAGTAGTAGTGGACAATCAGCAGAATTCTTCTTGGTTCTGTGACTCATAGCTACATTTTTCTTATGCTCCCTTTCAGAGGTGCTTCAGATGAATGCCAACTGAAGTTGAAACAGCTCTGAATACTTTCTATAATTTGGGCATTTTTGTTTACTTCTACTTGTTTCTTGTTAATGATTAGCAATCTTCCTTTTTCCCACGCTCTCTTGTCATTGCTTCCCTCATACAGAAAGCTTGCAGTGGTGTGTGGTGGTTTGGGTATCCCCCACCCCCTACACTTTAGAAGTCACCCAGACTAGACTCAGCCAGCTCTGGAAATTTGAATGAAGCTTATATTTACAGCTGGCACAATTTACAAGCAGATATTTACAGTATATACAGATACATACAAGGTAAAAGTAATGCAGAAACACAACTCCCCTCCCAGAAACCTGAGTCCCCAGGAGGGGCTCTCCACCACCCCCTCACCTTCCCCCTACCCCTCTCAACCTTACCCCAGTCCCAAGGAAGAATGGAGGTTCGGCCAAGAGGATTAAGAAGCTAAGGTGAAATCAGCAAAGCAAATGGAGGCTGAGGTTAGAAAGCAAGATGGAGTTCAGCCAGCAGCCTCAGCTCTCCCCAGCAGGCAAAGAGCTGAGAGAACAGCCCAGCATGAAGTGCCCAAGCGAAGTGCAGAGCAAAGTGACTTTATCATTTGTTCTGCTTTTCTTCTTTACGCATCTCAGCAAGACTGTGAGGGAAGCAGACCTCACCATTGTTTTCATTTCTCAGCCTATGATCTAATTCTTCTCACCAAAACATTCTAGCTAGGCTCAAACTAGCACAGGGTGTTTTCAGGTTAGAGAGAACCTGAAGAATAGGTGCCATAGAAGCAAGCTAGTAGCTTGAATTATAGTTTAGGAGTTTTAGACGTTTTTAAGCATCACAGTAAACTACATTTGTTGCTTTTGGTTAAGAAACAAGAAATAATCCAATACTTAGAATTCTCTGAGGGTAAGTAATTTGAAAAGTAAATAAAGAGTAATGTCTAAGAAAATGTTAGGTTGTTACAACTTTAACTGAGGTGAGCAAGATAAACTGTTAGTGATTTATGTACTCTAGTAATCAAACATTGCCTGATCAATTTTTTTTCCAGTGGTACTCTTGATTCTTAGGGTCATAGGTG
Organism: Tricholaema leucomelas; assembly: GCA_013400475.1. Lineage (NCBI taxonomy): Eukaryota > Metazoa > Chordata > Aves > Piciformes > Lybiidae > Tricholaema lacrymosa > Tricholaema leucomelas. Next base: position 19,530 of record WAAF01013402.1, read on the forward strand.
ATGAATTTAAGTAAAATACTGCTAGATAAGCAGAAGAAGGGGCCAACTGAAACTTAACCTGGCTTCCTCAGTTCACCAGGAAATGGCTCTGTTGCAGTTATTTCTGATTTTCTTATTGATTGTTTAGTAATTGACCATCCTGTTCTGAGCGAGGGTGGAGTTTGATTTCTTAGCATTTTAATAGTTATGTATGCTACAGCACTTGGCTGTGGCAATGCCTTGTTTTGCAAAAACAAAACCAAATACTGGAGGTGTCTTTGTATGTACAGTTTTAGAAATGAGAGTTGTACATAATAGAAAGAACTGCCTTTTTCCTCAAAATGCAAAAATACTATGAAAACTGAGTTAAGAATGAACAGGAGAGTGAAAAAACCCTGACAAAACAAACAGAAAACCTCCACCCAGCCCTCTTACAGTGTTCCTCATTTCAACAGCTTGCTTGGCTGGCATTTCTTGAAAGTTGTGTAGTGAGAGGGTGCATTTATGAATTAAATCTGTAGTGGCCCCTATTAGTTCAGCATGACTTCTGTTTGTGAAGGGCTGTGGGCTCCTTTTTGGGTCACACTGCAAGAGATGAGGAAAAAAAGTGCCTGAACACAGTAAGAAGTGAGCAGAGCTGGTGTAATTTCACTGTCCTTACCTTGTACTTAGCCTAACCATTGGAACAGTGACCTTAAAGCCTTGAAGTGTTTCCCATGTTGGGAGATGCATTTGTCACAGAGCTGAAGGGACCTACAAGAGATACAAAGCAATGAGAAAACTTTGTTGACTAGAAGAGTTTAGAAGAGGGATTACTAAGCTGTTTTCACTTGTTGCATAGCTGAAAGAAGTCATGATAGCAGAAGCACAAGTTAGGACAACTTATAAAGCTGTTTTTTATCTGCATTGGAGACTTGACTGGCCCCTAACAGCTCTGGCAACCTGTGGGTTCAAACTTCTTTCCTCTGTAACCTCGGTGCTGGAGAGGGAACGAGTATCCATAGCACAGAAATCTTAATATGGCTGTCAGCTCTTATCAGAGGCATGACTTTGACTCAGACAGTGATGATCTCACACATTTGTTCTCAATGGAAGTATGAAGTAAGTGAATGCTATTCAACATTTATGGATAAAAATAAACTAATCTGCAATTTTAATGAAACTCCAAGAATGTGGTGGGGTGTTAAATATGTACAACAGTAAAAACTGAGTTAAATTGAGGTCCATTCTGCACAGGTTCAGTCTTCTTGGATTTGTGGAGAGGAATATTATTTAGAGAGGTCATCATTTCCTTTTGACATTGTCTGCTCACATATCCAGTTCCTGAATGGACTGTGGCATAATTTCCTTTTCAGTAACATTTATTTAAGGATTTGAACAATCAGACATTCAATGTGATAGAATTCTTCTCAACTATTATGAAAATGCTTGCGTGGAAATCTGCTCAAGAAAAAGGTTTCTTTCACCCTGCTGCTTAAAAACCATCTATGCTGCTCAAGGCCTGAACGATTACAAGAGAGTTGCACTAATCTAGGAAGAGGAAAAAATGGTGTAGTTGGGATTTTGGATTTGGTTAATGTTTGTGTAAGGTATCAGCACTGTCTTGAGAGGTGGTTTCTACTGCCTATGCTGGCTGCTTTTCGAGCCCCACACCACCTCTTTGTGCTGGCACGTGTATTTGTGTGGCCTTCGGGGAAAGTTGAATGACAATTTTGTATTGATCAAAACTGCACTTTACCCAAAATGAGGAAGCTTTAGCTTAGATCAAGTAGCAAAAGAAAGAAAAATCTAAGGAGCAGGACTCCTTTTGTGTTTATTTCATCTTTGTATGTTTCTTTTGTGACACTCTTGACTTATGCTGCCTTTAAGTGCTTCTGAAACAATGTCCCTAAGCATTGTCAGTGACTCACGCATGAAAAGAGCGAGTTCAAAGCCTTATTGTTCTTTCTTAGTATCCCACCCAAAGTGATAAAATAATTTTCAAGATTCAGTATATTTTATAGGATTCCAAATACTACTGGTGATCTTATTAGTGAGAGAAAGCTGTCAGGAGAAGAAGAAAGACACATCCATCTGCTATATATGCAAAGAAGAATATCTAGTCTTCATTTGTACCTCAAGATCATGATTTACTTACTGTGACTAATTCTTTCCTTGTGATAAAATAAGCAGGAAGATTTTTTCTGGACTCAAACTGAGTTTTGGATGATAGATAATATGAGGTTCATAGCAGGCTTTTGCACCTGCTTGTGTGGCACACAGCCTATTAGTTGTGCTCTGTGTAATGTTAATCCAGTTCTCTGTAAGGACTGGTACAGTTTCAGTGATAAACCTTCTTGCACCTTCTGTCACTTAAATGTAGGAACTCCCCTTGCATATTTCATGATGTATTTCATTACAGAGCCTTCTAGTAAAAGCAGTGCAACTAATACACATTTTGATGGTAAAATATGGTAAAAGTCTTACCAGCTTACAGACTATCACAACACTGAAGCGTTACTGGCTTTGGCTTCTGTAATTGATTCTGCAATTACACTTAGTGCTTATTAGATCATTATTGATTTATTTATGACTAAAATTCATGAGAAATAAAGCCTCTAGGAAAAAAAAATGAAGTACTATCTATACTTATACTTTCTGTAAAACTCTCTGAATTTCAGCTACAACATAATCTGCCCTTTTTCTTTTGTACTGTTGTATGATTTTGTCCAGAACAGTTAAACTGTTGCTGTGTGATAAGATGGAATTCCAGTTTTGTAAAGAAAAGTTAAACAGACCAAACTTAGTTGTTAGATAAAACTATTACCATTCTGAATGCTTGGTTCACCACTATGGCATCATGAAGAATTCTTGATACTATCTGTGAACAGCATTCATAACCTCTGCTATTTGTCTGAGTAAACGTCAGGGAGCTCAAGGAGAGAGCGATATTAAACAGACTACCTTGTACCAGAATGGGAGGGGTGGAGGAGAATGGGGCACAATATTTATGACTCCAGGAACTATAAGTTGTAATTTAATGAGATCAAAGCATTTGCTGTTTATTTGCTGCACTATGAGCTTGGAATAAACTGGTTAGAAAATAGATACCAAACCCAAAAAAGGCAGGATATTTAAAAGATTATAAAGACTATAAAATCAAAGGCGTATTTTAGATGGAAAATTATGTTGTAGAAGCCTCTAATATAAAATTAATTTAGCATTCTCCTGAGATTAAGTAATTAATGTTTCAGGAAAAGCAAAGATCCTCCAAATTTATAGCCAGTTCCTGTTTTTACCAGATAGTTGCTGTTCTTCCTTTTCCCCTCTTGATTCCCAGGAACGTGCACAGTAGTAACAATAGGTACTTTATTCCTGTCGTGTACCTTGGTGTAGGAGGTTTTGCCAATACCACATCATTGTCCACTTCTAGTATACTTCTTGGAAGAGAAAATAATGAAATGTTGAAGTATCATAAATACATCAAACAGTAAAATTAGCACAATAACATTTTAACTCTGGAAAAAAAAAAAACCCACCTTTTATCCACGTGACAAGTTGAAAGTTCAGCAAATCAATCTTACGAATTTCAATACCTCTAATTTATTCTGTTGTTCCTATACATTATTTAGAAGTAGGGCAGGACTCAGGATAGTTTAAAAGATTTGTCTTTGCTTTGAATTGCAATGCCTATACTGGATGAACTATTTATATGTGTTTCCTGTGTTAAGGAACTGAAGAAAGTAACTGCAGACTTGATAAGGTCCAAGGTCACATCTCAGTGCAGGGTGGGAGAAGAAAACATCAATCTTGCAGCAAAGGAAAAACAGTTTCAAGAACTGCAACAAAAAATCAGAATGGTATTTTGGAATTTAAACAAATAAAACTTTTGGTGAATATTTTCTGTTCTTTGTTCAGCAAACATCTTAGCAATGATCTCTCTGATGCATACAGACTTGTGATTTCTTTCTACTAGCTGCATGTACAGTATAATACTTCCAGAGCAAGCTTTTCCTAGGGAAGTAACTACGCTATGAATATAATTGTGTAGTTAAACAAAGGCAATCTAAAAAGAATTCAATTTCTTTAAATAGCCTGATGATGATTCACAGTGTCACATCAATACAATATTACTAAAGAAAAAGGACAGTGATGTAAAATGTCTTTTACTGCTCTTTATGCCTTTTTTTTTTAAAGGAGACAGCAGTTAGTAAAAAAGTTCAAGAAGAAAACACTCAGATTAAGGAAGAAAAGCTGGTGAGTTGTTAACACAAATTCACTACTTCAAAATCTCTTAGGAATATATGTGCTATGTTTCTTATATTATTAGACTACAATGAAACACATTTTTTTACTCTTCAGAGATGTTTTAATACTAACATAAACAGGATCTTACTGCTCAGTTTTTAAGTGCATTAGTAGAACAAAGTCCATTACTTGACACTTTATTCCGAGCCTTAACTTTTGTCTTTCAATTCAGATGGGAGAAATTTGGTCTGCCCATACAGGAGTTGTTTACACATCAGCTCAGGAGAAATAAGCAACAAGGTTTGCATAACGAGCTTGCTTTTCTGCTTTCTGGTTGCCAATAGTTTACTATAATACCAGTTGAAACTGCAATAACGTGTCCATCATATATAAAGGAAATGATGTTCCATTCATACAGAGTATACACATTTAGAATATTAAACTACGCCTATACATAGCTGAACAGAGTTAAAACTCTTCTGTTGCAAACTCAGGTGTGTTTTAGAGCAAATCCTGATATTCAGACCAAGGTAAGTGGAGGCACTTATCTAACACAGCAAAATCTTGTTCCCTGTAATAACAGTACAATACACTGCCTTGCAGAATGTTAAACATAAAAAGGGTGGAAGTGGCTTTTGCTTGTGAAACAGTAGCAGAATTTTCATCCTGCAGTTCAGTGAACTAAACATGTCAAAACCCTAGAGCATTCCTGTTCTCCAGGAAGGACGAGACCACTAGCTTGCTTGCAATCTCACTGAGCACTCATTGAAGGCTAATCCAACTCTTCCAATCCATAAAGGCCTTTGGAGTGTGCTTTTTAAAAACACTTGCCAATACACACAGGCAAAAAATGGGAGAACTACTCAGGCCTCATTACTCCCACAGCCCTGAATACACTAAAAACATTGATATGAGGATGCTCCTAGTGTAATTCATATGCATGTTTGGTATGTGTTATCGAAGAGAAGGACTCTCTTTTGCTCCTCCATTTTATTCTGTGTAAATTGTCAGGGTTTGGTTGATATGAAGAATTCTGATATAAATCTAAGGAGGGCTTAGATGAACTCCACTTTTTCTTCAAGAACTTGTGTTGAAAGACCTAGATTTCTGTATTACAGCCCTACAAATCCACCATCTGGATTAAGTACAGATGTTGGCTTCAGTGGTTCTTGGTATGAGACTAAATATATTATCTAAATTATAGGTGATTTACACTGAACTGTGTGCAGAGAAGGCACCTTGTCTAGCTGAGAGAACACAATGGTGAGGTGCTGGAACATGTCCAGAGAAGGGCAACAAGGCTGGTAAAAGGCCTGGAACACAAACCCTATGAGGAGAGGCTGAGGGAGCTGGGGTTGTTTAGCCTGGAGAAGAGGAGGCTCAGGGGGCACCTCATTGCTGTCTACAACTACCTGAAGGGAGGTCGTAGCCAGGTGGGGGTTGGTCTCTTCTGCCAGACAACCAGCAACAGAACAAGAGGACACAGTCTCAAGTTGTGCCAGGGGAAGTATAGGCTGGATGTTAGGAGGAAGTTCTTCACAGAGAGAGTGATTGACATTGGAATGGGCTGCCCAGGTTGGTGGTGGAGTCACCGTCCCTGGGGGTGTTCAAGAAAAGCCTGGATGAGGCACTTAGTGCCATGGTCTGGTTGACTGGATAGGGCTGGGTGCTAGGTTGGACTGGATGATCTTGGAGGTCTCTTCCAACCTGGTTGATAGTATTCTATTCTATTTAAAAAGCATGGCCAGCTCTACTACCAACTTGTCAGATGACACTGGATAAGCCATTCTACATCTCTGTGGTTCTGCTTTTTAGATGTAAAACTGAACTAAAGATAAATTATGCTGCAGTACAAAAAAGATTCTTTTTCTATGCATAAAGGTGTGCATGCATGAAAATGAATGAGTGAATACCCAAAATAATGATTTTCTATTTAGTAGGTAGCTGTATCTGTATAGAAAATAGAACCAATAGATAAATTTGAAAGCTCTTTGCAAGTACATGAAAGTACTGTGTTTTAATGATATGTTCCTCTCTCAATGTATTTTGAAGCAACTGAGCACATTTTAGACTACCTTCTGCCTGAAACAGGTTTTTTTTCTTATTCAGGTCTTCTTTTAGTAACTGCTGTTCTGGTCTTTAGGGAGTGGAAATTTGCTTGGCTAGATCATTCTCTCTGTCTTTGAATCTTTGCAAATGTGTTTTGTAGTGTTTAAAATTTCTCTGTCTCCATTCCATCCACATTTTCAGCTGACTGCAACAAACTTAGTGGCTGCACTAATGTGTTTGTACTTCAAGCAACTCATGTTGGGTGGTTCCATGGAATATCAGATAATGGCAGCAAGATCTGGGGTACTTGTACCCTGTGGTACAAGTCTAATTTGTGATAGTTCACATCTATTAGGATTTAATTTAGGTGATACAGAAAAATTTCATGTAAGGGTGATCCATTAATGGAAATAGTTACTTACCTGTCATAAAATTTCTATGGGACTTTCCATATTCTCCAGAACCATAATGGCTACCATAAGATTCTTCTGTTACATGAATTGAGCTTGCAGTGGGGTTAAGTTTGATATATTTCATTTAGATTTATGCTCAACTGTGTTGAAAGTATCACTGGATTGTACATTTTAATTACAAGAAAATTCTCTGAAAAAGAATAAGCTTTATTAAGTCCTAATTATGTTATCTTCTCAAAGGCAAAAGGCCAGGAAAAACATGGAGTTGTTCCAATTTCTTCCTGCAAACCCTTCCCCACTACTGACACTAGAGTATATTTTTCTACATGTGGCTTTGTAAATACTTGCAGAAGAAAAAAATAAATCCATTAACTAAAATTAATGAATTACCTAATAGTTACATTTCAGGAAACAAATGTTATTCAATACATTCCAACTTGTTTGTCTCAAATAGGAAATTCTCAGCTCTCTACAGTGCGTGCAGGAGCTGCTTCAGCGAACAACCCAAACGAACGTTAGAATGGAAAGTGAATTAAATACACTGAAAGAAGAGTATCAGGTCAGATTTTTCTTGATTAGACAAGCTGCTATTATCTGTTATGTAAGTCCAGACCTGTTAAAGACATCTGTATGCTTTTCAGAACTTTTGACCTCACTTCCATTGCTCCCTCAGCTCCTTAGCTGTCAGCATGAACCCTGAAGCACAGGCTGTAGTTTCCCTTCTTTTGTTCTTCCCCTAAAGTAAATCATCGTTGCCATTCTTACCATTTCTGAAGGGTAAAACTTGAATGTATTGGTGGTTGCTTTCAAGTGTTTTGAAATCAAATTATTTCAACCTTGTTTTCTCATCATTTTCATGTAGGTATAAATACCTTTTCTGGAAATACCTCAAATTTCAGATCTTTGTAGCCAGGGCTTTTATTAGAGCAGAGGGTCTGAAAAAGAGCATATAATTAGCCATCTCTTGCTGTGGAGTTTGATGTCATATTTATGCTAGATGTGCCAGTTAGTCACACTGCAGAGTGGGGAGTTGCAGCATTCCTCAGTTCCACTTTGAGTGTGTAAATGTGGGTCAGAATAGTTTTGATTCTAAATCACACTAGCAGTCAGATTGGCCCACAGTGCTTTAAAGATTAAGGTCATATCAGTTCCAGATGGATGTGTCATGCAGAGTCAGGTACAACCATTGATTAACTAATAATATTTATCTACTCCTTGTCCCTACATAACCACAACTGTTCTATTTGTGCTTGGCCTGTGAGAGCTAAGATTTTAGTTAATTTCAAATTAAACTCCCAGTCTGCACATAAGCTTTTGTTTCTAAGTGAATGCCTCTATATTAAACTGAAATTAGATTTGCTTCACATAAGCCTTGTTTGTCTTTTAATAGATGCAAGCAATTTGACTTCTGGCACAATATGTATATATGAATTCTGAATTCTGATGACATAAGGCTAAAGATTAATTATGCTCTCCTAAAAAGTCACTAGACTTGCTTTGTGGTACAAGGAATGCAAGGAATTCAGGTGTTCCTCTCTTGGTACAGATTCTCAGAGGAGGATGCATCTGAGACACAAGTAAAAGCATCCTTGGAGTTAGAGCAGGTTTATCAGAGAGAGGTGGTCTTGGGCTCCTAGATGATAGAACTACATGAAAGGTGCTACATCAGCATGTGATTATTCAACCGATGTACTGCTGAATTCTCTCATCTGTTTAATTACATATTTTGTCAGAGAAGATCCATTATGCACAACTCTTTGCATGTGTGTGCAAGGTAGTTTGAATTTTCCTAGTGTTAGGACCCGTAAAATATATCCATAATAGTAGGGCTAAATTCACATAGGCGTTTTAAAATTGATGCCTACTGAATCAAGAAAGAGATTAATTTTCAGACAAAAAAGAATAATAAGTAAAATGCTTCTATAACTTAACATTTTTCAAGTGGACTTCCAAAGAAGCTTAGCAAAGTCATAAGTATGTAGCTGGTGATAAAGCTACATGCATTGAAGATATATTTACATTATCAAATATGTTTGAGTCATCTACATAGTAGACAATGGATGCAGCAAGTCCTTTATCTTCCATGTTGTTTGCTATAAAAATGACAAGAGACTCATAGAATTGACCAGATTGGAAGGGACCTCCAAGATCATCCAGTCCAACCTATCACCCAGCCCTATCCAGTCAACTAGACCATGGCACTAAGTGCCTCATCCAGGCTTTTCTTGAACACCCCCAGGGACGGTGACTCCACCACCAGCCTGGGCAGCCCTTTCCAATGCCAATCACTCTATTTGTCAAGAACTTCCTCCTAACATCCAGCCTATACTTCCCCCGGCACAACTTGAGGCTGTGTCCCCTTGTTCTGTTGCTGGTTGCCTAGGAGGAGAGACCAACCCCCACCTGGCTACAACCTCCCTTCAGGTAGTTGTAGACAGCAATGAGGTGCCCCCTGAGCCTCCTCTTCTCCAGGCTAAACAACCCCAGCTCCCTCAGCCTCTCCTCATAGGGTTTGTGTTCCAGGCCCTTCACCAGTGTGGCCTGACCAGTGTTGAGTACAGGGGAAGAATAACCTCCCTCATCCTACTGGCCACACTGTTCCTGATACAGGCCAGGATGCCATTGGCCCTCTTGGCCACCTGGGCACACTGCTGGAACTCATCTTCAGCCTACTATCCAGCAGTACCTCCAGGTCCCTTTCTTTCTGGGTGCTCTACAGCCACTCTGTCCCCAGCCTGTAGTGCTGCTTGGGGTTGTTGTGGCCAAAGTGCAGAACCCTGCACTTGGCCTTGTTAAATTTCATCCCATTGGCCTCTGCCCACCCATCCAGCCTGTCCAGGTCCCTCTGCAGGGCTCTCCTACCTTCCAACAGCTCCACACCTGCTCCTAGCTTGGTGTCATCTTCAAACTTACTGATGCTGGACTCAATCCCCTTGTCCAGGGGGGATTCCAGCAGTACCTGAGAGATGTGAAGTTACTGTTGATTTACAAAGATGGCTTTAATTTAGCCCAGTAATTTGAAAGAGTTAACCCAAAAATGTTGCAGGTAAAATTATGATAGTATTAAACTGTGTACAACTGTTACTTCAATGCACTCCAGTTTCAGCCATCTAGTAAAGATAAATTAAAGGACAAACAGATGTATACTTCATGTTCCAGTAGATATATTTCAACATTTAAAGTTTGTACAGTTTATAAGATAGGTTAATAAACAATTTATGTTAGAAAAACTTGGGAAAAAAAATAAAAACCAAACAAACCAAAAACCAACCAAACTTTTTTGAGCTTAATCAAGGTTTTTTGTTAAGCACAATGGGTCTAGATTGTGCTACATTTCATATTCCTCATCTCTGGACTTTATATTACTTTTTCAGCACATTAAAACTTATGCAGTGAAACTGAATAATGGCAAATGTTTTTATACCCTTTTATAGCCATGTCTTTTTTCATAACCTCCCCCTGTTTCCTGTTAGCTAAACTATAAGCACCTTTCTGTTAATTTATGAAAATTATTGTTGAGATAGCACATTATCACTGATCTGTATGGCACTTCCAGCATGTTAGAAGCAAAGGTCCAAGCAACATAAACCACATCAAAATTCATTTATGTGGTATTGATTATTTTTTGGATAATTAATTTTATTGCAGACCCTTGAAAGAGATAATGAGCTGCAAAGGGAGAAGGCAAAGGAAAATGAAGGAAAGTTCCTTAATCTTCAGAATGAGCATGAGAAAGCACTAAGAACTTGGAAGAAAGATGTAGGTTTATTAAATTAAATATTAGAGTACTAAGAGCTTTTGGAAATAGTCATCAAGCATTTCGGGTAATTCTTATCAGCCAAGAAAATATTGCAGAAATAATACAACAAAAGCAACTGATTTCTTTTCCAGTGATGCAGACTCTCCTAGAAGTGAGTACCTTTGAGAGGCAGGTTTAGGAGAAATACTGAAATGCTACAAATAAAATTCTCACTTTTTCTTTTTTTTTTGAGCATTGCTACTTGAAATGGTGAAAAAAAACCCCCACCTAATAAAAGGTATTGTCTGTAATGGAAACGTGGTTAAAATTCTGGTTTGAATGGAAGAGCTCAAAATTATCTTACTTTGCAGAAAGAAATCCCTTAGCATCTGTACCTTCTTTCAAGGATTTCCTTTCATTTGCTAAGCTGTTGATGTTCAAACGTGCAATAAAGTCTGTGGGTTTGTGCTCTCTGTACTCTCAATCATTACAGGAGGAAAACATGAGAAGGGAAATAGAAACTCTTAAAAATGAGTTGAATTCCTTTAGAAGTGTTCATAGACATCTTGAAGATCACCCTCCGCAGAGAAATCAGCATGCAGAGCAAAGGCAAAATCTGCAGGTAAGTGCCTCTAATAGCTGCACTACCTTGCATTTTGTGTAAATAAGGAACAAGACACATAACTGTTTTTTCTAATCTAGCTGTCATGTCCACTGATGTTTGCTTCCTTTGATGTTGCTAAACCTACAGATTTATCTGATGTGATCAATGATCTAAGATCCCATTAAAAATTAGCATACCCAGAGAACATTCTCCCTCCACTCAGAAAAGCACTTGTATCATAGAAACTTGAGATGTTATCTCATTAATAGCTTTGTACATTATACTGGGCTGGAGCACCTCCCCTGTGGGGCCAGGCTCTGAGAGCTGGGGCTGTTCAGCCTGGACAAAAGAAGGCTCTGGGAAGTCCTTATAGCAGTCTTCCACTACTGGAAAGAAGCCTACAAGAAAGCTGGGAAGGGACTTCTCACAAGGGTAGTGATGGGATGAGAGGGGATGGATTGAAGCCTGAGGAAGGTAGATTCAGACTGGATATTAGGAAAAAATTCTTTATGGTGAGGGTGTGTGAGACACTGGAACAGATTATCCAGGGAGGTTGTGGATGCCCCCTCCCTGCAGATGTTCAAGGCCAGGTTGGATGAGGTCTTGAGCGACCTGGTCTAGTGGAAGGTGTCCTTGCCCATAGCAGGGGGCTTTGAACAAGATGATCTTCAAGGTTCCTTCCAACCTAAATCATTCTATGAATCTATTAATTGATAGCAGGTAGCTTAAATAATATGTCTTTACTAAATCCTATTTCATGAATGTATTTTGCATGAGTGTTTCTCAAATACTGTGGCAGACCTACTGACTTTGTATATATGTAAGTTCCCTAGAAGTGTGGAACATTCTACTCAAAGGAATGAATTTCAGCTTTTGTAACATGGGACAGTTTCATTTAAAAAAAAAAAAATCAAACATAAACTTTATTCCATTTAGCATCTTTAAGAATCCTCAAAGCTAGGTTGCCCAGGGAGGTTGTGGATGCTTCCTCCCTGGAGGTGTTTAAGGCCAGGCTGGATGAGGCCTTGAGCAACCTGCTCTAGTGGGAGGTGTCCCTGCCTATGGCAGGGGGTTGGAGCTGGATGATCCTTGAGATCCCTTCCAACCTAAACCTTTCTATGATTCTATATCCAGTTCAACAAGTAATGAATGCTGGAGGTTAAGAGACTGTTTTATGCAGTGCAAGTTGAACTCTAACTGAGTTTGCATTGCTGGGTGAATCAAATCAGTGTTCAGCTCTCCATTCAGAGCACAAGTGCCTGGAGATGGTCTTTTGGATTTAATATTTATAGTTTCCAAACCAGAATGAATGACAAGGGACATGATGATAAAATGTGAGGAAAAGGAGGAAAAGCGAAAGAAATTTCAACTGCAACTTCAAATTGAAGATGGAGAATTTGGCAGACAGAAACTGGTTTTAGGACCCTTCACTTGCCATGACTCTTCTCTGCCTTCCTATCAGCAAAGCTAGGATCAGGGTGTTCCTGTGACCTGTAGAAAATTCTTTCCTGCAGTTTGTATTCTGCATCATCTACTGTGTCACCATTGCAATAATTCCATTTTTTACCAGCACTGTCTATATGCCTCCTCACTTTTGGAACATAGTCTATCCTCCTCACACATCAACACAGCACTTGTAACTCTCTCCCCACATCCCAATCTTCCTTTTACAACACCTCAGGTCACCCAACTATCTTCAGCATTTACTTGCACCTCTTAAGGCCTCTGCAATACTCCTGTTCCCTCCTACATCTACCTAATTTTATATGCTATCTTTGGGGCATGTGCTTCTGCCGTCAGCTGCCAAACACTTGATGATGATAAAGGATGCATCATCTCTTCTTTTCTTTTTTTTTTTTTCCTTCCCTTTTCTTTTGGTGGAGTTTTGTTAGAGTGTTTCCTCACAGGTCAGCTCCTAGTTTTCAAAGAACTTTACCTACCACAGCTTTCAGAAATAAAGCCAAATACAGCTGCAGCAGTAGACAGTCACCAAAACTTTAAGTAAACACATCTTTCAGGCTTCTACTCGTACTGAATTTGACTCAAATTCAGGCTAAAGAGCAATCTAGGAGCGAAAGAGGAACTGACTGACAGGAACTGCAAATTCATAGGTCTTACTTGCCTGTGAATTAAAGTGAAAGATCCTAGATGATTTGTTAGGGGAAAAAAATAGTGTTAATGCTTGTGTATGCATGGGAGTTTTGAGTGTCAACAGCAAGCATGCAGGTTTTTCTGCAGGCAATTATCAGACAGGTCACAGATTTTGCCAGCAGACAGAGGGAGTAATCCAGTTAGCATATGTACAACACATATTCCTTCTTCTGAGAAATTCTGCCAATCTGTATAGTTTTTCTCTGTGGACTGTAATATAGCACAATCTAATGTCTTTCCTACTCTCCGAGGGTATTAGTCTGCTTTTCTCTCCATTTACATTTGCCTTTGTGTGCTTCAGGCCTTTGTTGTACATCAGAACTGTAAAAACAAAACTAAGTCCTGAACTTTAATAGTGACTGTAGTAAATCGTTAAGTTATGTATAATCTTTTGTTTCTTCTTCTGCTAGAGTAGTGAAGGGCACTCAAAAGACAGTGATGTACAGGCTGTTCAGGAAAACAATCAGTGCATGGAATCCACCATAACAAAAGACAGTAATTTAGGACATCAACAAACTGAAGTACAAAATGCAATTCCTCTAAGCACTGAGGAGTTACAGACAGAGCAAAGTACTAACACTGCGTGGATAACAGCAATAAGTAGTGTTGTTGAAGAAAGACAAAGTACAGGTACAGTATATGATAAAAGAATGCTTGAATCCCAAATTAAGTGGTTCTGTGTCAGCCATGGGGAAATTTTTGGTGTCAATAGTGCTAATTACAATAAATTCACAAGTCTCTGAATGAAACCACAGTGCTGCCAGTGGCTGCCTTGGTACATTAAGTAAGATCCATGCACTGTAACCTCTCAAGCTGTTGTAATTCTCTTTTGGCATGCCAGTTCAAGAATTGCATAGGAGTTAGGGAGAACTATAATGTGTATAGAAGTGTTTGGAAACAAACCCAAGTCCTTTCCCATAAACCAATGCAAGAAAGGCAGAGAGTGACTGTGTTGCACAGTCTGTTCATGAGGATAATCATGATACTGTCTGTACAAAGCACTTTGAAACCAAATTAAGTTAATTTTTTGAAGCCACATGAAGGAAATGTACTCATTCTCTAAAATGTATCCAAGAGAAATGAAAGTTCAAAAACTTATGAACTGCAAGGTGACTGCTCTTAAAGGATCGATGCTCCCAATGCCTTTCTGATAGTTATTCCTCACTGGTTCACTACCATCAAGCCACAGCATATTCCTTTTGATCTGAATACAGTCCCTAAAATACTGCTTTGTTTCATTCTCCAGTTAGCTAAAATTGCCACTTGGAAAAATATACAGACAAATAGAACTGCAGTAGTAACCAGTACCTTAAACTTTATGTATTCATGCAATGGCTGATTTAAGTACATGTTACAGCTTCCTAATGAAGACTCCTCTCGGTAACAAGGCTGGCAGATATCAGTTGGGAAATAATTCAGCTCTAGGCCATAGCTAAAATCTAGAGCATGTTAATATATTTTCTCTTTGGACAGTTTATCAGTAGTTTACAAGTTAGCATAATGCAACCTTGAGCAACCTGTTCTAGTGGGAGCTGTCCCTGTCTATGGCAGGGGGTTGGAACTGGATGATCCTTCAGGTCCCTTCCAACCTAAACCATTCTATGAATACTTCAGTAACATTTAATGGACTAGTAGTGAGTGTAATGTAAGATAAGAAATAGCAGTATTGATACTCATCTTGGATCCATCTCTTTGAAAATGTTAAATTCTACAGCATTACTTTAGTCTCTGGCTTGTCTGTCACTAACTAGAGAAACACTTACTCTAACAGATTTGCAAGTTCCTGAAAACAGGTCTAAGGATGAAATTAATGTTGCTAGCTCTTGTGAAGAAAAGCAAAGGGAGGCTTCTCCCAGGAATACCCTCTGCGCAGATACTGATTTAATTGCTCAAGGACAGACCCCAGAAATCTCTGTCACTGAAGGCAAAGAAGCAGAAAGCCTAGGAGCAACATGTAGGATGTTGCTGGATGAAAACAGTGCAAAATCAGAACAAAAACATCAGGACAGCAGTAAACCGCTGGCAGGATGCCATACACAGACAGGAAAGGTCCTTTCTCACAGGGCTGACACCACAGGTGCCTACAGGAAAAGTGGAAGTCAAGAGGCTGGCTCTAACAAGCCAGAGCTCTGTGGTATTACAGAAGAATCAATTTGTAGTAAGGCAGATAGAAAGTCACATACCACAGAACACAACAAAAGTGTTCTTACATCTGAAGCACCAAAAACTGAGTCTGAAGCGGTTGTCTGCAGTGAGAAGAATGCCGTGTGTGAGGGGAGTACAGATAATCACCAAGCTAAGGAACCGAGGTTTGGCACTCTATCTTATAATAAAATTGACTATCAAAGACACAGCTTGCTGGACAGTGATAATTATGTAGGCAATGGATTACATAAACCAGAAAGAAGTCTGCTAAATCTGAGTGGTGTGCGTGGAGACAAACTTCCTTCTCATCAGACACCCATAGATGCTGACAGCAGAAATTGTCCTGAAAATGCCACCAATATAAACAGAGATGGTGCACTGGAGAGCACCTGTGTGCCAGGGACTGATGCTCAAGATCTACCAATTGCCTGTTGTGACAATGCAAGCAGTGATGGTGCCACACAACCCCACAGAGATGTGTCTCTCTTGGGTACGTTCAATTTATGCACCCCAACTACAGAAAGAGGATTAAATATGGATGACATGCACAGCAAGCAACCTGAACAAACAGGGCATGCTACAAATGCCTGTACTTCAAATGCTGAAGCTGTATCTCCAGTTAAGGCTGATGGTCTTGAAGTAATTGCTCATAACCCCCTGCCAGCAGATGGAATTAGTACAGATAAGCTAATTCCATGTAAAAAAGTTAATGGTGATATTCAGCTATGCTCCATCAAAACCAGACATTCCCTGGAGAGTAATAATTTAACAAATAACACATTGTTAACAGAGAAAAAAGACTCACTGAATAGTACAGTTCCAGGAAGGAAGTTTGCTGAGGGTCACCTGAAAGAATCGTCCTCTTTACCCATGAGAACATCTGGAAATTCAGTAAACATGAGTGGAAGGTCATCCTTTGATCTTTCGGCCTCAGATAAAAAAGCTGAGAAAACTCCAGTATACTTCCATTTTTTAGACCTCAGTTCTTGTTCAAGAGTAAATCAAATGAGAGGTCAAGCTACATGGACTTCAACTTCCAAGGAACCTTCCCTTCTGAAACTACCATGCTTACTGGAAAACACAAAGGTTACTTCAAAAGCACAGGGTCAAAAACTCAGTGAAAATGTTGACAGAAGAGAAACAAGACTAGGTAAGAAAGATAATTGCTTCTGTTTTGGAGCATGTACTGAATATACACAGAAAAAAAATATCAAAACATGAAACTTCTGCCTCGAAGTTTAGTATAGCATTAGAGAAATGTAAACCTTCTGACATTTTATTTACATGGAAAATACAACTGAATGATGAAAAGTTCCTAGTAATCTATAGCATAAGTGCAGCAGCTTTTGTTTGCGCAGTTTTCTGATCAAATAAACTCTTTTTTTTTCATATTTCCCTTTGTGAAAGAAAAGCAGTGCAGGGAGACTGAACTCTTGTACGCACTTCTAACCTTGATGTAGAGCAGGGTCCTTTGTATAGCTGAAAATAGAAATCAGCCAGTACCATCCATCTTACATAAAAGTCAGGGTAGCTTTTGGTCCAGCAGACGTTTCTTTGAATGGGACTTAGAGAAAATTTACTTTTTAAATAGAATTGTACATCTGTAACTCAGATGGCAATCTAAAATCATCTGAGTATCTGAAAGAGAAGTTCCTATTCCTTGAAGCTCCAGAGAAGACTGAAGACTGAGGGAGCTGGGGTTGTTTAGACTACAGAAGAGGAGGCTCAGGGGGCACCTCATTGCTGTCTACAACTACCTGAAGGGAGCCTGTAGCCAGGTGGGGGTTGGTCTCTTCTCCAAGGCAACCAACAATATAATAAGGGGACACAGTCTCAAGTTGTGCCAGGGGAGGTACAGGCTGGATGTTAGGAGGAAGTTCTTCAAGAGAGAGTGATTTGCCATTGGAATGGGTTGCCCAGGGAGGTGGTGGAGTCACCGTCCCTGGAGGTGTTCAAGAAAAGCCTGGATGAGGCACTTAGTGCCATGCTGTAGCTGACTGGATAGGGCTGGGTGCTAGGTTGGACTGGATGATCTTGGAGGTCTCTTCCAACCTGGTCAGTTCTACGATTCTAAGACACCTAGCTGTTGAGACTGTTTGAGGAGGTTTATCACCCACTGTTGGCACTTGGGGATTATTTTATTTGAGCAACATTTTACAGCAAATATGAACTTTATTCCTTGTTTCTAACTAATTACTGATGTGGAAAACCTGTATTTTAGATTTGTTTATTACTGATATGGAAAAACCTCTATGTTAGATCTGTTTATTACTGATGTGGAAAAACCTCTATGTTAGATTTGTTTAGGCACAGTTTTTTTGAAGTTCAGTTTCAGGAGTCTTTGTCTCAAAACAAGAGGTGGTGGCACAGTAGCAGAATCCTGATCTCAGATGGTGCTTTCTTTTGATAATGTGGATTTTGGAGTCTGTTTCAAGAAAATGAATGCACAACTGCATGATATTCTGCATGTATCTTCTTTGTAAGAACAGACAACAGTATCTGAAGTTCTTCCATGTGTTATTCATGCTTTTCTTGTTAGAAACTTTTCTGTATGCAGTGTAATTCCAGAAGTGCCTTCAAGAGGTTCATTCAAAGGAGTTGGTAGGGATTTTAGCATAGCTCTAGTTCCCCAAATGAGTTGCCCAGTGAACAGTAGTCTCCAGACCTCTTGAACTGTCTTGAACCTCTTGAACTTTCAAAACTTCTCAGTGAGGATGCTGGTCTGGGTCTCATGTGTGTCTCACTCATCAGACTGCCTAATTGAGATAAGTCCCTACTCAGTTTGCTGCCTTTTCTGAACTCTGTGTTCTTTTGGAGAATAGAGAACCTTATTGTCAGGGCACTCAGGAGTCATTGCAGTGCTCAGCACAGCAACTTCCAAGTTTTGTTATTGGTTGTTGTTTTTTTTTGTTTTGTGTTGGTTTGTTTTCAGATATCTTACTAAATGGCAAGCCTGGAGTGGCACCCATATGGATAGTGCCCCTCAACTTTGTAATTCTTTTTCTACTTACTGAAGTGGAACAGTTTAGTTACATGCAAGAACTGGAGGTAAAGAGCACTGGTGAAAGTTTAGTAAAGTCTGTCTCGGGGGGAATTCCTTTTACCACCTAACCACAATGCAGTTTGTTACTTATGCAATGCTGGTTCCCAGAAAGCAGCCACTTCACATCAGTAAATGGAGGAATGAACTGGGAACAGTCAAGATCTTCCTGGTGAACTCTTCAGAAAGAAAACAAACAGAAACTCATAACTGTTTCCCCTTTCCTCCCAAGAGAAAATAGAAAGTACTAATGTCCTCAATTAACTGTTGCTTAACTATGTATTTTCATAGCAAGGATTTTGCTATTGTAGCAGCAAGAGGCATCTGTGTAGTGACACACCAGCTACTGTTTGCATTCTGAGTAAATGTGAGAGTACACTCACACAAGGAATTTGATACTGGTTTCAAAAGAGTCTGCTATCAGTGCATAAAGCCACTGCAGGATTGGAGCCTTATTCTCTGCTATGATTAATCTACTTATTTGCCCATCCTACTTTTAGTAGATAGCTATGCTCTGATTTCCTGCAATATTTGGTATAGCCACTCACAAAAGGACTCCTTATTTTACATGTTCATGGTTTGTCTAAATTCTTCATATTTACAATGTCTTTTTTTTTTAATTGAAAGTCACTCTGGAGGGTGATGTCAGGCTATCAAAAATTACCTATTTGATTATCATTTTCAGAAGGTGAGTCTTAAAGTGATGACACTTGGGAAAAAACAACCCAACCCAACAACCCAGTTACCTTTTCTATACATCAAGATTTTCATTTCTCACTAATTAATATGTGAAAGATAGGGAACATTTTTAATCAGAGTAGAAAAATACTTTGTGTTTAGAGTCAAAACAGATGCAGAAGAATAAGGAAGAAAAGAAGAGGCAAAAGCCTGTGGGAGAGATTTAAACTCAAGCTATCTGATGTCTTTTGTTGTTGGTATTTTTTTTTTTTGAGATCAGAGGTAAACCAGAAATTTTGTTACTTTGCAATTAGTGCCTAGAGACTAAATTGCAGTTGTAACCATTTCCTTTTTGTCAATCAGCTTCTCCCAGTCTTAACAGAGCTGCCGACACTTTGAATACCTCTAGTATCCACCGAGACCCCCAGGGAGAGCCCAGTGAAGGATGGAATGCTCCAGCAAAGACTTTTTATGATTCTTCTTTTCCCACAGAACATGTAAGTCAATTAAAAATATTGCAGACCAGACCTCAGTGAGCTAATTCCATAGATATTTGTACAACTGTATGCATCTGGATACTTTAAGACTGAGTCAATCTCCAAAATAATATCAAAAGGGCAACAAGGCACCATTTTTCACAATTAAGGTTGATAGAAAGCAGCAGGAAAAAGTCACAGCATATGAATCAAACAGATGCTAACCAGTCTGTTTGGGAGGGAAGGAAAAGGGTTGTTCATTCAGTCCCTAATAAAAATCATCACCTATACTAGGAGTTAAACAGTTAAAAAAGCCCACAACAAGACAAAAAAGGAAAAGTAGTATGTAACAGTGTAAGACACTGTTTCCTTCAGGACTTGGTAGGAACAGGTTATTTATAACAAGATTAAAAGTGAGCATATCAATTAGGGCCTATGTATTCATTCTGTGCTGCAGCTGTGATGCCACATTTAGAGATACTGAGCAGGATGTAGTGACACAGATGTGTAAGACAAGGATGGCACTAGCAATGGTTCATACTACACTTTCAGATGTATGTTAGATGCTGCAGCTGTGATGCCACATTTAGAGATACTGAGCAGGATGTAGTGACACAGATGTGTAAGACAAGGATGGCACTAGCAATGGTTCATACTACACTTTCAGATGTATGTTAGATGCTGCAGCTGTGATGCCACATTTAAAGATACTGAGCAGGATGTAGTGACACAGATGTGTAAGACAAGGATGGCACTAGCAATGGCTCATACTACACTTTCAGATGTATGTTAGACTGTAGGACATGAGCAGCTCTAAATGCTGTACTAGGATTTGACCTCAAGCTAAACATGATACTCAAAAGTGATATCATTTACAATGGCAGCTCGCCTTCCTTTTTAGAAGAGCTGCTAGAGGCACTTCTCATGTAGTTATGGCTATCTCTTTGGATGAGTTTGAGGTCAGTTTTCAAGTGATGAAAGTAGCTAACTTGAACAGACTTACCAGCTCTCAGTGCCATTATCACTCACATTCTCTGAAACTCAGAATGAAAAGCTGGGTGTTTCACTCAGCTTCCCTAACAAGAACTGGACTTGGGAATGACAGCAAGGTGGATTTTCAACCAGTGGTGGTATTTATTGTGTCTCTTTGGCTTTTTTCTCACTGAGATAGATCCAGGAATTGAGTGAACTAAAATACCTACCCTACAGCTAATACAAAGCTGTATTTCATTACCCGGTTGTGGTTACATCTACTTTGTTACCTCCAAACTGAAGCTCCTTATGCACTAGCTAAGTCAAAACTGAGATATACAGGAAGAGTGCCTTGCTAGTTTGCCCTTAGATTATTTTCCAAATAGTTGTTATGAAATCTGTTTGGGATATTGCAGACCACTTCCTCCCTTGTGTGTTGGTATCATTCTAATACCTTCTGTCCTCAAATCTGTCGTTTTTATGACCGATGTGAAAAAGCTGTTAGATTACAAAGTCTCAGCAGTCTGTTGCTGCTCCATTTATTTGTTTTGACTAACATGTCTGATTATAACTAAAGCAGATTTATGCCTTCTACAGCTTGGGTAATCTCATTCAACCAAAGTAGAGTCATCCAAAAAGAAATAAGAAGAAATGCTCCAGGTGCACTTGAAACTCTGGAAAAAATATGAAGAAGTGTTTTAAATATTAATCTGTGTATGCCTGAGCACCAAGGCAATGATGAATAGGCAATCTTCAGCTGGGTTTAAACACAAGTGTCTAACTGCAGTCATACTGCTCAGCAGTGAATGGTTTATACCTATACATCCCAGAGGCTGCCATATGACTCAATGCTGGCAGCAAGGCACATCTTACTTATGTATTTTATGGGGAAAATGCAGAGGTTTCATGGTCTGACAAGAGATTATTTTTTAAAGCTTTACTCTAAACTTTCAGAGAGTTGTTTTAAAATGCTGTATCATATATACACATAACTGGTATTACTTCTCCAAAGAAGTCTAAATGCTTGTTGTCTTCAGTAAAAGCTAAGAAATGGGGCATGGCTTTATTTCACTTCTACATGTGAAAGACCTACACGAATTTTTTTCTCTTGGATTATTAGTACAGGAGAGCTGCTGCCCCATGTGCTGTTCCATAGATTTTTGACTAGTGTCTTGCAATGAAGGATGACCTCTTTCTTTCTGAGCAAAAAGGCATGGGAGAATGTACATTCGGGGCCAGAATGAACAAGTTGAAAATGTTATTGCTCAAATGAAAGAAGAATTTGGACTGGATGATCTTGGAGGTCTTTTCCAACCTAGTTGATTCTATTCTATTCTACTTAATATTCAAAGGCAATTTCTGGCCCTTAAATTAAGCTTCATAGAGGATAGTGGACTGCTCCAGGTATCCACAATAATTCACGCATTGAAAAGAGAAATTGGTCTCCATTTCAATGAGAAAGTAATTATTACTGGCCTGAACTGTCAGTACCTCAGCTGCATAGCACTTATGTTAACTAAGTGAACAATTTCAGTGACGTTTACTTGTTCATATTTTAACCTTCAATAAATGTTTGTGCACTGGGGAAGGAGAGTTTTAGCACAACACTGATCTAAAAATAAAGATTTTGTGGCTTCCAGTTGGTTAAGACACAGTTGTCTTAGTATTAAAAAACAGTTGAGCAAAGGGGTTAAGGCCTCACCTTGCACTTCCTGTAAAAGAATTATCCTAGCATGCACCCAGAGTATTAGATGTCACTTTACAGATTCCCCAGGAACCACT
Organism: Tricholaema leucomelas; assembly: GCA_013400475.1. NCBI lineage: Eukaryota > Metazoa > Chordata > Aves > Piciformes > Lybiidae > Tricholaema lacrymosa > Tricholaema leucomelas. The sequence continues at coordinate 41,785 of WAAF01013402.1, forward strand.
GCAACACTGGCTCTGTGACAGGGCTTTATGTGCACCTGTGCTCGGGCAGGTGGCTGCTGCTGCATGCTGGCCTCCAGAGAGCCACACAAGGTGGGATTACGAGAGCAGAGCTCATCACTCAAGCAAAAAGTTTCCCTACTGTGTTGCCATATGTGTTTTGATTTGGATAGGTATGAAATATCTACCAAATAGTAATGAAAATTTTTCAAGAGAACAAAAAGATCTTTAATGTAAAAACCCCAACACATTACAGACTGTAACAATGTTTGCTTTCTAATCTGTACAGCGAAGCAGAGAGGGAGTTAACACTATAAACCTCATGATTTTGGGTTTTGTTAATCAAATGCTTGCACAGCAATAGAAATGTCAATTGCAACATTAAACTGTTTAATTAAACTATTTGTTTTGCTAATCTGCATCCTAGTACAAGGTTGTCTTTTTAATCATACTCTTCTGTGCCAAGTCTTATGTTAAGGTTTGGTTTGTAGAGATGTATTTGTCACTATCATGTTTTCTGAATTAAAGCTGAAGCAAGCATTTCAATTTAAATGTGTTTTTTTCCAACTGACTTCTCTTTCTGTTCACATTGCCTTGTTTGTTTAATGCTCATCAAAACCCAACAATTTGGAACTTTTAACCTGAATTTCACTGGGCTATTAACTGCTAGGTTTGTATTGTCAGCTAAAAAAAATGATTTACTGCTTTCCAGCAGGAGCATAATTCAGCTCAGGTGACTGTAAATCCAGCAAGAAGTGGAAGTGCACCCAGAGATGAGGACAGTTCCTCAATTCGTAACTCCGTTATACAAAACCAAATAGAAGAAACTGAGAAAATCGTGAATGTGGAGAGACTTCAATCAGCAAGAAAGAGAAAATACGAAGAAGGCCTGTGAGGATCAGTGTCTTTCAGGCACAGATAAATGATGGCAACCAAAGTTGTAGAGATGTTCCTATAGAATATGGTGTATATGCACTGCACTTTCATGTTCAGTGGATAGGCTTTTTTGATGTTAACAATTTGATACAATACTAATACCTGATACTAGTATCTGTTTCTGCAATCAAATCCAAGTTCTTATGGGTTTTGCCTGAAGCTAAAGTTCACAAGTTAATGTTTTAATATTCATTAAGCAAAATGAAATAATTACTTCATATTACCCTTCTCCTGCTCCTCAGACGTTCTAGCTTTAATACATCAATGTGGCTTCTCTTTAGACTGCTCAGGTTTCAAAGAAAATCAGCTGTAAGTGCACAGTGGTTTCTACAAACATGTACAATTTAGAGTGCTTCTGAGTGGCAGAAGAACAGCAAAACCTTTCTGCCTCCCATTACTGCCAAACTACTGAAATATATCTGTGGTAGTTTATCCTTTATCAGTAAGATCTCTTTCAACGCTATAGCATCAGGTATGATTTACACAGGGAAGGCAGCAGATCTTGCTTCATAAAGCTTCACTTCTCCCTGGTTCACACTTTTCCTCTTAAAGTGTAAGGGAATTTTATTTTACCATTACTCACAGTTCATTTTTCCGTTCTCCTTCCCTTCTTTCCCACACTCCTTGCAAAGAGTCTCATATTGTGAACAAAAAACCCACACAGCCAGTATTGCTACTGTTTGCTGTTGCTAATTATGTAAGAAAGTCAACAGAAGATATTTTCCCATGTTAGTTTTATTGCTTCTTTCGTGTTGCAGTTTAGAATATTTAGCTTCTTTAAACCAATTGTATACATTTTGGTAACATTCACAAATTCTCAACGTTTTGAATAAAATTTCTTCTATGGTGATGTTATGAGGTCCACACAATATTTTTTTTTAGGTGTCTGAGAGACTGAGGAGACTGTTTTTCACTTGATTCAAATTTTGTTTCCAGGTGTTTAGAGTGTCATACAATTGCTGCCATTGCTGCTTTCCAAAAGTCCGATGTGTGCTGTGACTGGAGAAGGTAAAACAAAATTGGAAGAGGATTACTAGATGCCACGCTCACCTAACACTTTTTTTTATAGCATTACTTTACCTTCACAAGTGAAAAGGAAAATTTTTATTATCTCTATTATAAAGGGTTGCACTTTAGCAGTTAAGAGAATTCGGTAGCCTTCCCAAATATTTAAAGCAACAACAGTCATTAGTATTCTTGTCACTATTAGGTCATTAAATGAAATGTGCTGGAAAATAGGACTATTTCATTAAATAAGCTAATCACATTCAGTGTGAGCTTTAATAAAATTATGATAAATAGCAACTATTTAACTACCAGCAACTGCTAGGAACAATACCTTGCTCCTAGCTAAAATATTCTACAAATGTAAGTGAAATAATTAGAACACTAAGTTCTCCAAACTGCTATGAAGAATTAAGTCTTACCTGACAACTACTTTCCTCTGTGTCTGATCTATTTTGCAGTACACCATCTTTGTCTTTACAGCTGCAAAAAAAGCAACGCTATTTTGAGCAATATTCTCATGATAATGCAAAGGTGTTAAGACTGCACAAAACCTGATCAAAAATAGATCAACAGAAATAAACACTTAATATAGTTTTGCTGTTGGTTTCAACAGTCTAACAGACAGGAAAGCAAAATGGTGTAACAAGATAAAGGTCATGCATAAATCCTATTGTTTGATGTCCATCTAGTAAAGTAATATCCTGTACAGCTTTTATGAACTTCTCTCCCCTACAGACACATCCTGCTTTAATGACAGCAAACAAAACCAGATGACAAAGTAAACCTACAAACAATTTATTAGTTCTACAACAAACAAAATGAAATATAGTTCCTATCAATGAAAAGAAAGGCCCTATTCAAAAGACAAGCTAGGTATGTCTTCACAGAATGGCTTAGGTTGGAAGGGACCCCTTAGAGACCATCTACTCCAACCCACCTGCCATGGGCTGGGGCACCTCTCCACTAGACTCGGCTGCTCATTGCCTCATCCTGGGCAGCCTATTCCAGAGTCTCATCACCCTTATACTGGAGAACTTCTTCCTAAAATCCAGTCCAAACCTACTCTCCCTCAGCTTCAAACCATTCCCCTTTGTCCTATCAATAGATGCTCTTATAAAAAGTCCCTCTTCAGCCTTCCTGTAGGATCCCTTCAGGTATAGGAACACAGCTCTAAGATCCCTCCAGTTTTCTGTTCTCTAGGCTGAACAAATGCAGCTCCTTCAGCTTACATCAGTTGATTGGCCAGGGCTGGGTGACAGGTTGGACTAGATGATCTTGGAGGTCTCTTCCAACCTGGTTGATTCTATGATTCTAAGTATGGTACCACAGTTCTTACCATCAATAACAAATGCTTCTACATCATCAGCTCCAATCTGAAGTTCCTGCTGCATCGTGTCAAATGATATTTCTTTATTCTCTACAGCCATTCCCATGAAAGTAAGTAACCTCATTTTTGCCATATTGTGTTCGTGCAACAAGCCTGTGCAAAAGTCATGATAGTTTACAGATGTTAACAATTCAATAATTCATTTGGTTTTCATGTTATTTTTACTAGATTAATTTTAACCTACTAGAAACCTATTTCACATCAAGAAAATAGTTCACCTATCATCAGCATTTTTGAAGTACAACATTAATTTCTACATCATCCTTATGTTTTGCTGTATTAGCTAGTTCAGTAGCTCAGTGCTGTCAGTAAAAGGTAGTGACTGTCTGCAAAACTGAAGCAGAAATTTCTTCAGTGAAAAGATCACTGTACAGAATTTTAGGTGGTGAGAGCACATGTGAATTTTTCAGTTGCATCATCTGAAGAACAGTAATGCAACTACAAATGGAAAATACACAACTGGTACTTGTACCTTGGTACAACTCACTGCTCATTCTCATGGGTTTGCTTGAAATTAAATCTCTCAGTAAGGGTTTTGCAACAATTTTTGTGCCAGAAGAATGTGTTTGGCACTGAATCAACTGCTTATGCCACAGCAAAAAAGCATCATTAGTCACGTGTATGATTATGGTGCCCAGAGTGGCAAAAGAGAAGTGCTCTTTAATAACAGAGAAACAGATACTAGAAGTTGGATTTGTTCATGATAGTAGGAATGACAGCATAAAGAACTGAGCCAATTACTTGCTCACCTAAATCAGAGACCACTTTCCTGACAAAAGGTCTAGATCTAAGTTAAGACATTCAGCTGAACCAAAGCATTTCTTAGTCCAGGTTTTGGGAGGTACCAACTGAGATTTAGTGGATGTTTCTTTAACATAAGTGCCACTCATTTTGGTTTGGAGTGACATTATAAACATTCACTTGCTCCAGTAAATATTTAAGTTTGGAATTTATAACATCCACACACTAATAGGGAAGCACATTACTGCAGGACATCATGTTGTGTTAATTAGCTGTAATTATGATGCAGGTTCCCTATTTGGCACCGATTCAACAAAAACGTGATCACCATAATTCATACGAATGAGGAGCACCAGCAACTATACCTAACTGGGTTTAATGGAACTCTACAAGCATCAAAAAATCAATTAGTGCACATTAACCCTAATTAACAAATGCAAATGAGATGCTGATTAACTTTCTGAAGAAGACTGCTGATAATATCAGATTAAATGTGGACATGTTAGGGCGACTCAGTTGACACAGATAATGCTGCTGCTGGCCTAAGTTGTCAGCATTAATAAACCAACAAATTGTAACAAACTGATGCCACCTGTAGGAGCCTTCAGTGCACAGCTTCCAAGGACTGCTGTAATTGGTCCTGATCGGGAAAGGGGAGAACTGAAGCTGATGCTGTGCTGTCCCTCAAACACTGTTATTAGTAACCTTTATTTCAAAGCCCACTATCTTAGCAAGTTTCCTGGGTTTGGGGATTTTTTTTGTTTGTTTTTAAGTAAAGTATAGTTACAAACATATCTACTTCTGGGACCAGATCATACATATTCTGAAAAACATTTTAATGCTTCATCTAACAATTGTCCTGTTTCCTATAGCAACTGCCTTTGTTTTTCAAAGGCATGGCTTGAAACGCTCAGAGCAAGCTCCTAGCATTCCAGTCTGCATTGCCTCAGAATCTCTCTACCTTGTCCACTGCTCGAAGACATTCTAAATTGTCTGAGTGCAACATAAAGCAGGTGAGAAATTAGCTAACTGTAAGTAAGGCTCCTTCAAAACAGCTGCAATGATGTTTAAGGATTTTACTAAGATTATGTGAATCCTATCATATATATATCATATCATATATATACTGGGATCCAGCACAGACTGGATATTCAGACAGATACAGGGAGTCAAAGCGAGAGAAATCGTGGCTGTTGAATATTAAAGAACTAATACTACATATATGTGTGATTAATCTTCCACAAACTCATTCAAATGTTAGCAGATACCACTTTCAGCAAATAATTCTGTGGGCAAATGACTAACAGACAAACCATTTCAATACACAAACATAAGTACAATATAGACTTCACTTTCCCCTAAGAAAGAAGAGCTAAGATGTCGATATAACTAATGCTCAAAAGAGATGTGACAGAAACTGTGCTTATCCTACATATACACTTACAAACTATGAAAAACTTGCTGCTCATTCTATTCACATTGATATTTCCATCATTTTAATACCCCAAGTAGCAGCATTTTAAGGCACTGAGGGTAATTATTCTCCAAACTATACCACACTCCATTAAACAAAATAATGCAAGTATTAAAAGGCTGCACTAAACTCTGGTTTAGCAAACCTCTGGGTCTGCGTTTCCTCAGATGCATTCAGCCAGTGTTCAAGTGTCATTTCAAAATCAAAGTTATAAAAAAAAAAAATAAATCTGACTTTTATGGAAACATTTATTCATTACCAATATGTCAAAACCTTAATGCAGTAATAAAAAAATCTGCATCATTGAACAATTTTTGCATTGTCACTGACCCCTGTCCTAAAAAGCTGGAGTATAAAAAACGTAATTTTAATGCATGCAATAGCTTATGAACCAGTGCTCCTTTGAAACAGTCAATTACACATCAACGGGGGAGTGTCAAAGTGTTAATTACTACTCCTTTTTTCCACAGTGTGTAAATAAAGAGGGTGCTGACATTAACATTCCATCACACTGCTTCATGTGATGAAACAAATTAACTGGGACAGACTGAGGCTTGCTAGGTCTAACGCATCAGCACACGCAGGCACACACACACAATGCTATTTGCATGTTTTTTCTTACTGTGCAGAAGTATTTGCTGTTATAAAGTTATTTAATCATAAAAACAGTTGTAGATTTATACAAGTTGCTGGCTTAGACAATAAAGTAGTGTTCTCTGGCCTTGCCTAGAGTATCTATGCATTAAAAAGCCCCTCCTTCTGTTTAAGGGAAAGGAAGAGAAGTGTTTTCTCCCACTTCTAAGTCCATAAACCAGTAGAGACCACAGCTCAGTGGTCTATTTACAATCTAGCAGAGGTTAGAGTCTACAATCTCTAGCCCATTCTTAAAAATGCCTATTAAATTCTTTTAGCTTCAATACATGCTTCAATATTCCTTAGTGTTCTCTGGCCTAGCCTAGAGTATCTATGCATTAAAAAACCCCTCCTTCTGTTTAAGGGAAAGGAAGAGAAGTGTTTTCTCCCACTTCTAAGTCCATAAACCAGTAGAGACCACAGCTCAGTGGTCTATTTACAATCTAGCAGAGGTTAGAGTCTACAATCTCTAGCCCATTCTTAAAAATGCCTATTAAATTCCTTTAGCTTCAATATATGCTTCAATATATGCTTCAATATTCCTTTAGCTTCATCTAACAGAAGCACGTTGCAGCTTCCCTATCTTGAGACACACAGTTAGAAGTGTAAGGATCTGAAAACTTACCTAGAGAGTCAATGAAGTCTTTGTTGTTTTGATAAAACTTGACATAGGATGCTAGTTTAGCACTTACAAAAATTGTCAACAGCTGGAAGATGGAAAAGAAATATAAGAAACCAAGTTTCAATATTATCTATGTCTCCCTCCCTACACACTGGACAGATATATATGTGTGTATATAAGCTATTGGGACTCAACAGAAAAAGAAACAACTGAGAGCTAAAATTGTTTTCTGTCAATAGCTGAGGACAGTCCATGCTGAACTTCCCTTTCTTCGACTTGAAAGGCAGGTTTGCAGCAGAACTCACGTGATGGCAGCTTTTCTAACTCAGCTTCTGAACCTTCTAAAGGGAAACATGCTACAGGTAATACTGTAACTTTATCATATTGTCATTTTGTAATTCTAAAAGCATTAAAAGAAATAGCACACTGCAGCTTGAAGTTACTGACAGATAACCCTTCACATGAATCTCAAAGGACACCAATAAAACTCTACAGTAATAAACAGTAAAAAGGCACTCTATAGCTATCAACTCATCTTGCTAAAAAGAAAGTTACTTACATCATGAATAAGTTCTCCTTCCAAAAATTTGACTGGTTTTAAGGCAAGAAGATGATCAAAGAGAAAGGTATTTGGATCCTTCAATGCTCGTACAATGCATCTAATCAGAAAAGGAAAAAGCTCATTTTTACAGCAGTACAGATGAGTAACTACTACACAGTTTGCTGTTTCTTGCTCTCTAGAAAACTCCCAAGGGTTTTCAACTGCTCTTAAAGGTAAGACATGTCACATTCTAATTCTAATCTGCATTTTACCAATGGAAAAAAACAAAGAACAGAACACATTCATTACTTTTCCCTGTATCACAAATGGTATTTGCTAGGTGGTAAGACTACAGATCATCCTACTATATTCACCTATGCAGTGATTCACCTTCATTCCTACAGATACTTTTACTGTCCTCCTGAAGTTGCACTGTGTATGTTACACTGTGAGGGTGACAGAGCCCTGGAACAGGCTGCCCAGAGAGGTTGTGAGTGTCCTCTGGAGAATTTCAAAACCTATCTGGATGCATTCCTGTGTGATCTGCTCTAGGTGGCCCTGCTCTGGCAAGGGCTTGCTCTAGGTGATCTTTTGATGTTCCTGCACCTAAGATTCTATGATTCTGAGTGAATACGTGTCACAAAACAGAGAAAACCAAATACCAAGCACTGCAAGGCCTAGGATTCATCAGTTGCAGCTCCAGACTGTAAATGGACAGGGTTTCTAGAACCCCAGCTGAACTGGCCCTTGACCAAATTCACCATGCTGCAGAAAAGAGGCAGGGCAGGGGCCATACCATACTCTTAGCAGCAAGGCCATCAAAGTAATCAGCAATTGACAAGAAGCTGTTTTTAGGGACACTGGGCAATCAGTATTACCTGTGAGCATCGACTCTAGCCTGGGAAGCATTGTCCTCTGTGTAACTTCCCAGCAGTTCCACCATTACTTTTGCTGCAGTGTCACTACAGAAGAAAAAACAAAGTTACAAAGTTTTTTTGCTGAAAAAAATAGTTCAAACAGGACATGCAAATATTTAAATAATTCCATTATGATGTTATAGGTCAAATTAAATTACACTTGAAAAAGATGTAGATGATCCATTTTAATTCTAGTGGAGGGAACAAATTAACTAGATGTATTTTTTCAGTTCTTGTTCTACAAAATGTTTATCTTCACCCTTCATTTCATTCTCTTAAATTGATAAATTACCTGCTGGTTATGGAAAAAGCTTTCTGAGCTAGGAACAGCTTTATATGGTTCACTAGAATGCTCCTCTTCTGCACATCTGGATTTAATCATTGCAGAATAAGTAGCCCTGCAAAGTTTATTTCAGATGTAAAATGGCGTATCTTAAAGAATATTTATGGTCAGGAAAATGACTATAAAAGCTGCTTTTTCTTCTTTCACTGATTCTCTCTGCATGTATTCACAGTGAGAGCTGCTGAGTTTACTGAGGAGGTTAAGCAGCCAGCAATTAGATGAGCTTAGGCTGCTGTGAAGCAAACAGCTTCCAACACTGCCTTGAAAGACAGCTTATAAAAGAACAGTCTAAGAAAAGTGAGCAACTTTACAGCCTGGTCTGCACACATTATGCTGCAAACAGCTCAGCTGTGTTACTGTAAACCAGCTCTGAAACCAGTACTGTGTCGTTTTAACAGTTTTGATCTGTTTTCTTCTAATAGTTTTTACCACTCATGAGGCCAGCAACTGCTGGTGCCTGTTACAGCATTTTCAGCCCAAAAGAGGCACACTGAACATGTTGTGTGTATACACACAAAGCTATTTTCTACTTCTCATGGAATACTTGTTAACTACTAGAAGGCTGTGACAAGCTCTTGCATAGAGAGATGCTGATGCCATCTTACCGCTTCCTGTGAACATGGGAATGGGTGGCTGTAGATGACATCACACTCAGTAGTAAGAACACAACCAAAACTCATGAGTGTGAGGTTTGCAAATGTCTCCCATGCACATACACAGGCTGACTACTTTACCAGAAGGTGCTTTCTCAGTGGACAGGAGGAAGATTGGATACTACTCTCCAGAGTACAGCGAGCTGTAGTGTAAAGCTAAACTCTTCCCTCAGTGTAGCTCATTTCCAGACATAAATTTCCCTGTGTGGTCCAACAGGCCTACAACATTTTCCTTAAAGGACAAAACTGTGCAAGAATAAAGTTTTGGTTCGCTTTAATTACTTGTTAATGACATAAACTGTACAGGGAAGTAACAAATCAACACAAGAGTGCCCCTCAGTACACACTGTGCTGTGACACAGGTTTAACCCTTACAGCAGCACAGGTCTGCCCAGGCTTTACAGTACAATGACATTATCCTATATGGGTCTCTATTTTAAATCTCACAACACCGCTATTAGACACCTTCTCTAAAGGGAGAGGTTTTGTGCTCCTAGACTTTGCCAAATCTCAGATGTGCAGTACAGATATTAAGCCACCATGGGAAACAAGCAACTGAGTGAAGAAACTTTGTGCCCAAGGCAGGGCAGTTTTCTGTAGGTCCCAGCCATTATTGCAGAGCCATGTCCAGAAATGAAACATTTTAAGAGCCCAGCATTAAAGAGGTCAGCTTATGTTTTGTCATGGCAAGCGATACTGCTGCATAGAGGAACCAATAGCTCAGTACCAGTGAAACCAAATTTGACAGCTTTATGTATAAGAGCACTATTTGCATGTAAATCAGTCTGCACTGGACTGATTTTTGCACTGGTGAAATCAACACTAAATGTTCTAGTGAGGAAAAAGAACAAGAGGAAGATTGGATACTACTCTCCAGAGTACAGCGAGCTGTAGTGTAAAGCTAAACTCTTCCCTCAGTGTAGCTCATTTCCAGACATAAATTTCCCTGTGTGGTCCAACAGGTCTACAACATTTTCCTTAAAGGACAAAACTGTGCAAGAATAAAGTTTTGGTTCGCTTTAATTACTTGTTAATGACATAAACTGTACAGGGAAGTAACAATAATACAAAACTGATACTACATAGGCAACCAAAGCTCAGACTCCTTATTTAATAGAAGCTTTCATCAGTTGTTCTTACTTCAGAACCATGTTACATATTTATGGAACTTTTCCTCTCCTTCTCTTAGGAGCAGAAATCAAAAGCCAAGCATTGAAATGATTTCAAATAGTATTTGCAGTCCCCCTCACCTTTTTTTCATAGATTTTATTTTGAAGTTGAGAAGGAGTGGAATCTTTCACTTGTATTTCTAGGAAACAATCAGAGTGCTACTGGACAATTGCTCCCAAACCTTCTGTGCTAAGTTTTTGAGAGCCTCTGCAAATACTGCAGGCCATTTAATCTTACTCAGTCTACTCAGTGTCAATTTACTATTGTAAATCAGGCTGTAATACAGATCACTATTCTACCAAAGCTCATTACTCAATGTGTATCTCACCTAAGATGCAAGTGTGACCATTTTTTCTAGCAAGGCAGCTTGCACAAGTACTCTTGGCTCCGCTTGCCAGTCTAGATGCATAACTTGACAAAAAAAAAAGTGAGAATCGAAGAGTGATCATAGATAAAAGGAAGAAAAAAAAAATACAGAGTATTCAGAGACTTAGTATGATGCTGGAATCTACAACACATGACATTAAATAGAATTAAAATTAAATGAAACATTTTTCAGGTGCCTGACTGGCCAAGCTTTTTGCCACAGCTGTTACTGACCAGACTCGGCAGACCTGTTTGAATGTAAACTTGGGCAGGACTAATCCCAGCGTGAATCCTACCAGGTTAGTGGCAGAGACCAGCTGTAAGCTGCATCAGGCTGGAGCCTAGTAGTGCCTCACAGCAGAACTCAACCCTCTGGCTGTGTGCAAGCCGTGGCTGCCTGTAAAAAACCATCTATAACTGCAGAAGAAAACAGGTTGTGTTACCTTGCAATTTCATACCAAGGCAGCTACGAAAACACCGAGGAGTAAAGCAGCTGAGGCACAAAACACTACAGAATAACTTTTAGGGCAAGGTGCATAAGCAGTAGAAAAAGCAACTCATCTCTTAGAAAGCTCAGCTACCAAATGCACAACTCAGAAACAAGCCACTCCAGCCATCTGTTTTCCGGCCGCCGCCACCACCACCGCCAATTTTTCTTCAGCTGATCATGGGAAAGATAAAAAACTCCCTTTGAAGAAATGAAGATGATTTTGATCATCAGAAAGAAGAAACTTCAACCAGAAAGCAACTGAAAAGATCTGATAAAACAAGCTTATCACTGCAGGAAAAGGAACATCACATAACATGTGCATGATTTACTTTTTGTGAGCTACCAAACTGTTCACCACAAACGTATCAGTTGGGGAAAAGTCTGCTAGCTGAGGAAAATCATCTCTTCTTGTGCACTGAAAGAACTTAAAACAAACTGAACCAAAAATCACTACAACTAATTTCCAACAATGTATTCTTTTCCTTTTAATCAACACAGTAACTGAATTATGGTTTAGTAGTTATTTTTCAGTTCCCACTTATCTTCCCATACTGCTAGATAGAGCAACATTCCTGAGTGCCTAAGCTGGAATGCTGCTGTGAGTTTCCCATACTACTGCAAATACTGCCCACTGATCCAGGAGAGTGAACCAGGTCAAAGGTGCTAGGGTCACTTGTTGTTGTTTTTTTTCTGGAGAGAAGTGCAAGTGCTCTGAAATATTGCTCCCTTTTACTGCAAAGCTTGCTGCAATAGATGGTAAGGACACCACGTGTGGGTGTGACGTGTTACAGGGCTTGTGAAATTTTCATGTCTCACTTCAGAATGTCACCTATTATTACTAAGCAAAAATCATTTGGTAGCAAGGTAATTGGCAGCACTGCAAACAAAAGTTAAGAAGTTCAGTCCAGAGATTTGGTAACAAAACTAGCTAAATATAGTTAGTTATTAAAAATGGGAATTAAGCTCATTAAAACCTTTTACTAAATCAATAGGATGAGAAACGTTTAAAGGAGTAGGAACATTGCAGGCTATCACTGGCATATTTCTGAAACAATGCAAGCACTAAACCACAAACAAGGTCTCCAATTACCAGTTCCAAAATTATTCTGAGCACCTGAAATCTGTCATATAGTATTGCCAATGCAAAAGCATTTGACTGTTACTAACAAGAACAGGAATTCCCAATTACGTTGTAGCTCACAGTAACTTCTCCACGAGGATTAATCATCTCTAAATTGAGGTGTTAAAAATCCTGCTATGCTGATACAGTACTTCCAGGCTACAATTTCACCAAGTCAGAACAAGCTAAACTTCATGTGCCAAAAGAAACTCTCCACCTCCTATGACAGCTCCACATTTACCCATTTTAAATCCCTGTCAAGGTCACCTCCCCAGTACTATCCACTGTGCAGCTGCACAAACGCCTGCACCAGCACCAACACAGTTAGTGGTAGCTGGAGAGGACATGATGGGAATGGAGGTGGGGGACAGGACAGAATTGTTTCCATCTGCAGCAGTACCAGGTCGTGCAAAGGTAGGAAAGGCAAGTGCAGTTCTGCTACCAGAGCAAGTCAGCAGTGTAGAGGTCCTGATGCTGCCTCACTATGAAAACTAAAAACACGACTTAGAAAACCATCTCAGAAAACAAAGTCAAGGGAGAGGGGAAGCAACACTCTCTCCTCCTAAAAAAAAATACAACTGTGACAATTAGACAGGTTGAAACTGCCGTGGAACCACATGCTGAGACTACTTCTGGATACCAGCCCACCTCTATAGCTCTGGCCAGCAGAGTCAATACACTGCATCACATCCACAAGATAAATTGATGACAGCTCTCAGTTAAGACTTACATTAATTTACTAGCATGATACACACGGGATTACTTTAAATGCCAGAAGACACTGGTCTGCCAAGTTTGTTAGATCAAAGATGCTTCTTATGATCCAGGATAATAATTTAAAATGGCCAAGCAGGTATTCAGTGGACATTAATTTCCATGACTAGTAGAAAGCTCTGTCCTAAAGGTAATGTTTACATAAAAAGACGGATCCTGTTAACTGTGATTGATAAGCCTGCTAAGATCATTAAGTCAGAGATAGCACTACCATGCACTACCATGTCAAAAGTGCAATTAAATATTACACTTGGCATAATGCTACAATGCTCAAAGATTAATATTTAGAGAAAGGAACTGCTTTATTTTGCAAGTCTGTGGTTTGCAGCTAATTCACTATTAACTTTAATGCTCTTGGAAACACTGGTTTAATCTAAGACTGCTTAAAAACAGAAGATGAAAAAAAGCCTCAAGTGTACTTGAATTACCAGCATAGATTAAGCTCAAAAGTGCTGCCAGAAACTTTCTGTACATATTGGTTACAATACTTCAACTTAGCATACAGTTGTCTAGTATCTACTATCTTCCATACCTTTTTTTGCAGTCTACCAAGACATCATACAGCAGTCTCAGAAGCGTGTGCTTCTTCTCTGTGCCCAGATTCCAGTCAGAAATCCACTTTCGGACCTATGTAGAATACAAGCGAGAAAGAAACATCAGGGAAAAGATTAAAATAAAATGGAAACAGTTCTGATTTTCCCTCAAGCAGAAAAACATAGAAGCAATCTGGCACAGTAATGTTTTTGGCTTCCAATGCAGAACCTGGAGGCTTTTGCATGGAAAGCCAAAAGCCTGTGCTCACCACATTACCTCCTAAATAGGAATAAGTGATTCCAATATGTGCTGATCTCCAAGCAAAGGACAAGAACTTGATGCCTCACTCCTGATCAAAGCTTCTCACTTACTACCACAGGAATCAGACACATCTACCTACATTCAGCATCACAAATGGAAAATAAACGGCGATGTGATTTAGATTCCGTAGACAGACCTTTAAAAGAGAAGAACTGTAGTATTCTGTGCTTATTTCATGAGGCTCTGACAGTTGCTAACAGACACTCTGTATCAACTCTGACTAATTCTCAGTTAGACACAACATGGTTAACACAAAGGCTGTAACCTGAAGCACCACATTAATTACCTGATCTAGTTCGGTTGGAATGTACTGGATGGCACCACACGACGAGGCCACTTTAAGAAGGCTGCAGTACACTGTGTACCTCACAGGAGTGTTCTTATCCATGCCATGGAAGAGATTGCTCAGGCTAATGCACAAACAACAAACAACCAAGTTACAGAGGTTCCAAAAACCATTACTGAAGTGCACATTCATGTCTTCATTTGTGTGCTAGTACTTGCAGTGCACCTTATGTCCCTGATGGATTGTAACAGCTTCTAGCTTTTGAACTGTTTTCACAGCAAAGAATCTGAAGACTATGCATTTGGATTTTGTAATACCCAAGCAAACAAAGTCTGTTGACATTTTATTTTATGATATGGAAAAAGAAGGTAGAGTGCTTCCTGCAACAGAGACATATCTTGACATCTTGATGTGATGGCCAGCTCAGTATGAGTCAGCTCAGGTGGCCAACAACAATGGCATCCCCACCTGCATCAGGAATAGTGTAGTGAGCAGGTCTAGTGATGTGATTGTCCCTCTCTATTCATCACTGGTGAGGCCACACCTTGAATACTGTGTTCAGGTTTGGGCCCATCATTCTAAGAGTGACATCAAGGTGCTGGAGTGTGTCCAAAGAAGAGCAACTAAGTTGGTGAAGGGCCTGGAACACAAGTCTTGTGAGGAGTGGCTGAGGGAACTGGGATTGTTTAGTCTTCAGAAGAGAAGCCTGAAGGGAGACCTCATCGCCCTCTACAACTACCTTAAAGTAAGTTGGGAGTGAGGTAGGGGTCAGCCTCTTTTCACACGCAACAAGTGACAGGACAAGGGGGAACATCCTCAAGTTGTGCCAGGAGAGGTTCAGGTTGGACATTAAGAAAGATTTCTTCACAAAAAGGGGCACTGGAACAGGCTGCCCAGGGTTAGGGGGCCACCATCCCTGGTGGGATTTGAAATGGATATGGATGCAGTACTGGGGGACATGGTTTAGTTCTATGATTCTACAATTCTGTATGTTGCACACTTTGATTTAAAGACATACAACATAATCCTTGTTTAGAGCAAGGATTACTTTGTAAGGTCCCATTGTCTCACTTCCATCCGCGCAATACTTACAGCTGCAGTCTCAGAGATGGGCGCTCTCCTTCCCGAAACTTTACTAACTTCTCACACAGGTTTTCAATCAGACCTTCTTGTTTGTCAGGTTCCAGGATAAGAAGCAAAGAGACAACACTGTTCATCACGCTCTCAACATCTGCACAAAAAAAAAACATGCAGCTGTTTAAAACTGCAAGCAGCAACCACCAGCAGCTGTTTAGTGCTGGAGAGTTTCTGATGTGAATTATTTTGCATTGGCTAAAACTATAAAAGACAGAAAATGCCAAGATAACCAATCTAGACATTCATTAGAATGTGCCAGAATTTTGGCTCATGTGGTCTTTTACCAACATGTCTCCATGTAAAGCAAAAATTAGTTTGTATTTGTCTGAATTCCCTGTTCACACATAGGAGAAGGCAGAGGAACTTCAAGTTTTAGTCTTTAAAAAACACTGGCTTCCTCCTGCATGTCCTGAAAATTGCTCATAGTTCTGCAATGAGAATACTAACACCTAGTGCTCAAGGACAGTAAAACACTTCACAAGGAACACAAGGGATACCCACACTACAGGGAAAATGCCTGCAACAACAGAGGATACAAAAAAGCCTCCCCAATGTCTGTTTTAAACATGGGGTTGATCCTTTCCAAACAGGAAAGTCAGGTTTTCTTTCTTTTCATAGTCTGCCCAAGTATCAGTTACACAAAGGATCAAAGCAAAATTAATTATATATGGAAAATATTCTTTATTTCCTGAAATGACATCTGAAAACCAAGCAGCAGAGCAACATTTCATGCCCACCTGCCTACAGTGAAGGGCAACATGGCAAATAACCTTATCTATTCCATCTCACATGAATCACAGAGAAAGTGTTCTTCATAGAGTTATCTGGCATTGGAATGGGCTGCCCAGGGAGGTGGTGAAGTCACCACTCCTGGAGATGTTCAAGAAAAGACTGGATGAGGCAGTGCCATGGTCTAGCTGATTGGACAGGGCTGGGTGATAGGTTGGACTGGATGATCTTGGAGGTCTCTTCCAACCTGGTTGATTCTATAATCATGCATTCTTCAAACACCATGTTAGTAAATGATTTTTTGCACATAACAGTTCTGAATGGAGTTTGTATATTGGTACAGAGCACAGAAAGCACAGAGAGACCATTTCAGGCTACTGCAGCACTATCAGTGCCATTAAAGCACATCAGTGCATTCCCTAAGGATCTACAGCCCTAACTCAAAGAGAGTTCCTGACTACCAAAAAAATCTTAGTGTTCTCCAATGATAATGATCAACTAATGTTTAGGCTTCAAAGCTTCTACTTACAAATGTCCTAATTTTTGTTGTTACTTTATTTTTTTCTCTATCTGCAGCACCACAGCAATTAGCTCACACTTTTTTTTTCTTGAGAAAAAAACCTTGTTTTTCATACAACTTGCTATGCCTTTGCAACAAGCAGTCTAGCTCTATTTCTTACTTCTTCAAAGGGCACTAGATGTTTGGAGGAGGGATGGGTGAAGTGCATGCAAATCCTACACATCAGTGATGGAAATAAGCACTTCCAGTGGTATCAAGATGCATACATCAACGTGTAAGCCAGGTCTCTGAAGTCTGCCAACTGCTTGAGAGCACTAATGGCAATATATTTAGCATACCCAACAAGACTTAAAGATGCAAACCTTTGTCATCCTCTTTCAGGCAGACATCACAAGCCTCAATAATCTGTGCCAAGTCCACATGAAGTCCACCCTCAGCGTTTTCTTCAGAGATTTCTGCTCCTTTGGATTTCAGGTAAGCTCGAAGTTCTGCAGCCTTAAAAAAAAAAGACACAACACACAGAGAACAAAACAGTTGTTTTGTGAACAGCACAGTCAAAGTAATTAGATTTCTTACAGATTCTGTTCTGTAACCACTTCTTTGCCCCCATTGCTCACCTGCACTTCCTCTCATCTCTACCACCCTGTAACTACAACGCTCCCTCTCTTCCACTTTAACACACCAAACAGATACAGACTGAATGTACTGTGGCTGGTTCACCAGTAACTGCATAGATCACAGCACTGGTCAAAGGGCTGGAGCACCTCTGTCACAAGGACAGGCTACAAGAGTGGGGCTCTTCAACACGGAGAAGAGAAGGCTTCAAGGAGACCTTGG
>WAAF01013404.1:3945-27390 GCA_013400475.1 Tricholaema leucomelas
TTGTTTAGCCTGGAGAAGAGGAGGCTCAGGGCAGACCTTATTGCTGTCTACAACTACCTGAGGGGTGGTTGTAGCCAGGGGGAGGTTGCTCTCTTCTCTCAGGTGGCCAGTGCCAGAACGAGAGGACACAGCCTCAAGCTACACCAGGGGAAGTTTAGGCTTGAGGTGAGGACACTTTTGCTGTTGCTCTCAGCCATGTCTGCAAAGCAAATGTAGGTCTTAGGCAGGCAGGTGAGCAATGGAAGGGGTGCTCTGAGCTCCAGCTGAGGCAGCTTGAAGAGTGAGTGAGTGAGTGAGTGAGTGAGCATCACTAAGCTTAGAAGGAAATTTAGAGCAGCAGCAAAGCCAGTTCACAAATGTGAGACCTTTATTAGCACTCATCATCTTTTTCCCAGTAAAGCTGGTCACCAGGGGAGGGGAGTGAAGCTGCTTTTCTGATGATTATACACAACAGCCTGGTCCTCCTTCCCCAAAGCACAGCAATAACCACTGAAAACTGTCTCTCGTTTGAGGTGATCCCCACCCCTGTCCTGCAATGCTCTCCGGCATGTTAACTTCCCTCCAGCACTATCGCATTCCTCTGCCCAGCTCCACACCTTTGCAGTTGGGTCAGGTAAGAAGGGAAACGTGGGTGCCACTGATTCACCCAGGCTTGTTCATGCCATTGTAGCTTCCTCAGCTTCATGACTTGCCTCCAGTTTCCTTGCAGAAGCATCCTCAAGACACAAGAAAACATATGTTCCATATTAAATGCATTTCTGTACCTCTCTGGGGCACTCCTGGATGGGCAGCTTTCACCTCATAGGCTTCTAACTCCAAGTTTAGCTCAGTTAAGCCTTTCTCTATGTAAACAGACTGTTGAAAGACAGAAAAAAATATCCAGGGGCTGTGTCCTGCCCATAAATCCTGGTTTCTGCTCTGAATATCCACCTAGCCCTTCACCCCTTCAGCAATTTGTCTTCCAACCATGCTGTTACATGACAGCCTTCATTCTTACCTTGAAGCTGCCTGCTGAAAATTTATGATAGCCTGTGGGAGTAGGATATAGCTGCTTCTTCTTCTGGGACTTAGCACTGCAGAAGGCCTCTGCCCTCTGTTTTCTGACTCCCTTTAATGCAACCTGACAGGAGGCAAACAGCACCTGATGTGCTACCTTTTGTCTGTGCCTTGCGACTTCAATTCTCATTTTCAAGCTCTCATAGCTTTCTTCCCTGTGAGTGAGCTGCACAGCTGAACTCACATCAGACCCAGGCAGCCTGCACTGGAAATTATGCAGGTTTGGGGCATACAGCTTTTGGGATAAAAATGTTACCAAAAGCTAGCCCAGGCCATTTCCCCTACCAAAACTGCAGTCACCGAAGCCTGAAGTCATTGCAGTTTCCATAGAATCATAGAATCAACCAGGTTGGAAGAGACCTCCAAGCTCATCCAGTCCAACCTAGCACCCAGCCCTAGCCAGTCAACCAGACCATGGCACTAAGTGCCTCAGCCAGGCTTTGCTTGAACACCTCTAGGGACAGTGACTCCACCACCTCCCTGGGCAGCCCATTCCAATGCCAATCACTCTCTCTGGCAAGAACTTCCTCCTAACATCCAGCCTAGACCTCCCCTGGCACAACTTGAGGCTGTGTCCCCTTGTCCTATTGCTGGTTGCCTGGCAGAGGAGACCAACTTCCACCTGGCTACAGCCTCCCTTCAGGTAGTTGCAGACAGCAATGAGGTCTGCCCTGAGCCTCCTCTTCTCCAGGCTAAACACCCCCAGCTCCCTCAGCCTCTCCTCATAGGGTTTGTGTTCCAGGCCCCTCACCAGCTTTGTTGCCCTTCTCTGGACACCTTCCAGCACCTCAACATCTCTCTTGAATTGAGGAGCCCAGAACTGGACACAGCACTCAAGGTGTGGCCTGACCAGTGCTGAGTACAGGGGCACAATAACCTCCCTCGTCCTACTGGCCACACTGTTCTGATCCAGCCCAGGATGCCATTGGCTCTCTTGGCCACCTGGGCACACTGCTGGCTCATCTTCAGCCTACTATCCACCAGTACCCCCAGGTCCCTCTCTGCCTGGCTGCTCTCAGCCACTCTATCCCCAGCCTGTATTGCTGCTTGGGGTTGTTGTGGCCAAAGTGCAGAACCCTGCACTTGGCCTTGTTCAATCTCATCCCATTGCCCTCTGCCCACCCATCCAGCCTGTCCAGGTCCCTCTGCAGGAACCCATATTGCAGCCCACTACATTAAGCCATATCAAAAAAGCCTGGTGAGGTCTTCCAAGAGGTAGACACCAAAGCTTCCCTCAACATCAGCCTGGCTGCCCTCTGCACTGGCAATAGGCACTCCCAGCTTTCTGAGACAAGTGTTCTGGTTACTGCCAAAAAAAGAGAGAGTACTAAGAGTCAAGAGCTTCAGGCATTTGTTTGCTAGACTTGGAACAGTTTTCCTTTATGGCCTTTTGCAAAACCTCCCTTTTTCTCCTCTGTCTTTGGGTCCTGACCAGGACAACTGAATCATTTCCTTACACCCATTCCATCCTGCTGGAGAGGTAAGTTCTAGGGCGAAGTAGCTGAGTCTTGCTACACCACAGATGGGTCCTGATCTGGAAGGACTTAGGAGATGGCAGGATCATCTTCTGGATGTGGAGATGCAGAACCCATCTGGATGTTTCTTTGAACAACCTGATAGACAGTCAGAGGTTAGCAACAGCTGGAGTTTCCTTGAGATGAGCGAGGATCATACTCCTCACCAACAAAGCCACCCTGGGGTCACCACGAGTTTGCAACCCTCCAACCTAAAGGTGCTTTGTCTTCTCCTCTGAGGACATGGTTGTATGGGAACAGAATGTTTATGGGAGGATGGCTGTCACCTGGCCAGGCAGGGAACGAGCCACAAAGCTTACACATTTTTGCAGCATGTCTTACTCATCAGTGCTACAGCTTTTAAACTCCCAATTTGGAACCAATTATTTTGGTTCTGAATTATTTTTGATTTCTGCACTGCCTTTCAAGAAATTCTAACCTGAATATCACCAAGTGATTTTCTTACATGGACCCTTCCAAGAGCTTAGCACATGGATTGATTTGGTTAAATTAACGTGAGGAGAAACTTCTTCACAGTGAGAGTGACGGAGCAGGCTGCCCAGAGGTTGTGAGGTCTCCTTCTCTGGAGACTTTCAAAGCCCACCTGAATGCATTCCTGTGCAGACTACCCTAGGTGATCCTGCTTTGGCAGGGGGTATGGACTCGATGATCTCTGGAGGCCCCTTCCAACCTCTGAGGTTCTGTGATTCTGTGGTTTCATGCTGGGGAACATGCAGCTCTTGCATCAGATTGCATACGGAGCAGAAATATTGCTGTGGGAGGAGAAGGTTTTCTTTCTACTTTGTTATTTATGTCAAGGCATCCTTCCTTGGATGAGACTTTGACTGGAGATTTTTGGAGGAAACACCTGACCTGCATGCAGCCAACCTGTGCCAGTGATGGTAGCATCACACTCCAAAAACCAGGCATCCTCACGTATCTTGTGTCTCCACCACTGCTGAGCTGCCAGGTTCAAATCTCTGCTGGGGCTCAACAGAGCAACAACACAAACTGCCCAGAAAAAGTAGTGCTTCAGTTTCAAACAGCCTTTTGCATGTCAGCATTGTGCACATCTCCACTGAGAGTCAAATCCATTCATGCTGATGTGCCAGTCAGGGCTGCAGCCAAGCGGATTTGGGAGTAGGAACAGCTGCATTTCAGTGGAGTATTAAAGTGCTGCAGCAAAAAGGCAATCATTGTGGACCTGCTCACATACCACAGACCTCTGGAGAGGATCATCTGCATAATCACAAGTACCACAGGTCTTGCACTTCCCCTATCAATGAAGGTTTTCCTCCTGGGTACGGCACGTTCCTGCAGATTCCAACGATAAACTGCTGTAATGGACTTTGCAGTCATCTGATTTAGCCACAGAAAAATGTCTCGGTGCTGAGCTGGAAGTGCAGCTCCCTACCACATGAATCTGCATGGGAACAGGGTGTGTGCAGCATGCTCCAGCCATGGATAAGCTAAGCCTTTCTGCAGATAAAAACTGCCTGAAAAACTTAGCCTGAAAAAGTAGTTATTGAGGTTGTTTGTTTGTATTCAAGAGTGTTAACAGTAATTAAAATAGAGGGCTGGGTGCTAGGTTGGACTGGAAGATCTTAGAGGTCGCTTCCAACCTGGTTGATTCTATGATTCTATGACACTTACATTTAAAAGGGTTCATCTTTCCTTTGAGTAACTTTTCTTTCTTTTTTTAACTCCTAAGAGGAGTGAGGTAGGGCAGAGATGATCTGAACGGGGCAATGTGTAGCTACAAGTCTGTGTTGGGTGATGCCGGAACACGTGCCATGCCAGCTGGAGCTAACGTGCATGGAGCGGGCACGACTAACACCCCATGCCCCCTCCAGTAAATGTCTCATTGTGCTGCTAAATGTCTCATTGTGTTAACTCACAAAAGCCCTGCAGACAACCACAATGAGAATTGTTGTGTGGTAGTACTGCTCGGGCTGTGTCCGTGGCTCGGATGGTGTTGGTGGGCTACACCTTGCAGGGATGGAGGCAGTGAGAGGGGCAGACAGGACACCACAGGCATACTGTGCCCAGCTCAAAGCTTCAGACTTGGATGTGGAGCTCAAGATTTGTTTTTCCACGAAGGCTGAGATTCTTTCATTCATCACATGTAGCTTCAGGCAGACCAGCAAACAGAACAAGATCTGCTATAGAGCCACCAAAAGCTGGCAGAGTTGGAGAACTGCTGAAAACTGAAGTGGTTTTTTTTCTTTCAGAGGTGCATAGTTACTTTAGCAAGGGTGGGAGCCAGAGCCTGGAAAACTCAACAAAGTGAAAATATCAGAGCCACTGGAGAAAAGTAAAGGGCACATCCCTGCCTTAAGTGCTGACCTGCGCTCTGTGAGGTGTTCTCCATGCCTGCTGTGCAATGCACTCTGCCTTCTGGAGGGTGGATATGCATACCAGGAGGATTTAGTCTTGTAGAGTAGGGTTGTCAGTTGGACTTGGTGATCCTGAGGGTCTTTTCCAACCTGAATGTTTCTGTGATTCTGTGGTGGCTACAGAAAGCAGGGAAGTGCCATGGGAGCAGGCAGGAAGTCCAGTGCCATTGGGCTTGTGTTTGCTTGTAGGGTCTGAGAGACCACTTCCCTCAGGCTGTCCTTCTGCTTGCTTGGTAAAGAACAGGGGGAAGCTGAACTGTCTTGCTGGGCTGGCTGACCCACGCTGCAGGCTACAGCACCTGAGGACATCCTATCCAGATGTCTCTGGCCATCAAACTTCTTACAGCTGATTTGATGGGTACTGACTTTCAATGGACATTTTAACAAACCCTTCTGCAGGAGAGTGAGCAGAACAATCATAGAATCACAGAATTGCCAGGGATAGAAGGGATCACAAGGATCATCTACCTCCAATCCTCCTGCCATGGGCAGAGACACCTCACACTAGATCAGGTTGCCCAGAGCCACATCCAGCCTGGCCTTAAAGACCTCCAGGGATGGGGCTTCTACCACCTTCCTGGGCAACTTGTTCCAGTGTCCCACCACTCTCATGTTAGGAAGAACTTCTTCCTAACATCCAATCTGAATTCACCCACAGCTAGTTTGGTTCCATTTCTCCTAGCCCTATCACTACCTGGCATCCTAAAAAGCTTTCCTGTAGGCCCCCTTCAGAAACTGGAAGGCAACAATAAGGTCTCCTCGGAGCCTTCTCCTCCTCAGACTGAACAACCCCAACTCTCTGGGTCTGTCTCCATAGGAGAGGTGCTCCAGCCCTCTGATCATCCTCGTGGCCCTTCTCTGGACCCGTTTCAGCATATCCATGTCCTTGTAACAGGGGCTCCAGAACGGGACACAATGCTCCAGGGGGAATCTCATGAGAGCAGTGTAGAGGGGCAGAATCACCTTCCTCAACCTTCTGGCCACACTTCTCTTGGTGCAGACAGGGATATGGTTGGCTTTCTGGGCTGCAAGTGTACACTGGTGGCTCATGTTGAGCTTCTCATCCACCAGTACCCCCAAGTCCCTTTCTGCTGCTGCTCTCTTGCCAATCACTGCCCAGTCTACGTCAGTGCCTGAGATTGCCCTGACCCAGATGCAGGACCCTGCAGCTGGTCTTGCTGAACCTCATAAGGTTGGCATGGGCCCACTTCTCCAGCCTGTCAGGGTCCCTCTGGATGGATCCCTTCCCTCCAGCATGTCTGCTGCACCACACAACTTGGTGGTGTTGGTGAACTTGCTGAGGGTGCACTCAATGCCACTGTCCATGTTGTCGATGAAGATGTTCAACAAGCCTGGTCCCAATACTGAAGAAGAGGAGGATGCTCAGCTCCTAAACATTGAGGCAACAATGATTCACTGCATTTGCTCTAGGAGAGATTTTATATGTTTAT
This sequence comes from Tricholaema leucomelas, assembly GCA_013400475.1. Lineage (NCBI taxonomy): Eukaryota > Metazoa > Chordata > Aves > Piciformes > Lybiidae > Tricholaema lacrymosa > Tricholaema leucomelas. The sequence continues at coordinate 10,363 of WAAF01013404.1, forward strand.
TTGGCAGAAATGAGCCTATAAATGCAAGTTTATATCATAGCCTGGCACAGATTTAAGAGAGGACAAGAGAGGGGAAAATGAATGCCTTCTCTATACTTCCCTGTTAACCACCAGACAGCAACACTTATCCTTGTTCTTCTCTCAAGCAAAAGTTGCAGCCATGTTATATGCTTCCTCTCCACCACTTCGGATGACTTGAAGCTGCTTACATCTGTTTTGGGGTTGACTGTCAGCCCATTTCCTAATACTCCCAAACACCCAGGAAGCAGACAAATACACAGATCTAAAAGGCAAAAAGATACATGAAAATTTGGTGCAGATGCTGAATTACAGCAGCATAAACTTCACACAATTTGGTGGAGACATCATCAGGGTAGTTTTCCACCAGTGTAATTCCTCTGTTGTAAACCACAACTAATTCACATAGGCAAAAATCCCAACTGGAGCTAGGTCTGTTGCTGGAAGGTAGTGAAATGTCCAGAAGCTGAGCAAATGGCACGTTTCCTGGAGAAATATTCAACAGAGAAGGAGAAGCAAACACAGCTAGGACTAAAGTAAATAGAAATGCAAACATGTCCAGACAGGATCTGATCTGAGACCTAATGAGAAAATCACAGTGCACTGCCTGGGGCTCCTGAAGGGCCAGGTGGTAGGTACTTAGCTTGTATCCCACAGATAGGACAACAAAGTAATTCCTGAAAAGCAGGCATTGTTCTTGGAATAACAGTACTGTTGCAGCTTTGACAGTCTGAAGATGTAAATGGTTCAAAGCCTACAGGGAGAGGCAACACTTGTCAGTAGACCAGAGAGCCAGTGGCATCCTGGCCTGCATCAGGAATGGTGTGGTCAGGGAGGTCATTCTGCCCCTGTACTCTGCACTGGTTAGACCACACCTCGAGTACTGTGTTCAGTTCTGGGCCCCACAGTTTAGAAGGGACATTGAGATGCTTGAGCGTGTCCAGAGAAGGGCAACGAGGCTGGGGAGAGGCCTCGAGCACAGCCCTACGAGGAGAGGCTGAGGGAGCTGGGGTTGTTTAGCCTGGAGAGGAGGAGGCTCAGGGCAGACCTTATTGCTGTCTACAACTACCTGAGGGGTGGTTGTGGCCAGGGGGAGGTTGCTCTCTTCTCTCAGGTGGCCAGCACCAGAACAAGAGGGCACAGCCTCAGGCTGTGCCAGGGGAAATTTAGGCTTGAGGTGAGGAGAAAGTTCTGCACTGAGAGAGTCATTGGCCACTGGAATGGGCTGCCCAGGGAGGTGGTGGAGTCGCCGTCCCTGGAGCTGTTCAAGGCAGGATTGGAGGTGGCACTTGGTGCCATGGTCTAGCCTTGAGCTCTGTGGTAACGGCTTGGACTTGATGATCTGTGAGGTCTCTTCCAACCCTGATGGTACTGTGAGACTGTGATACTGTAAATACCATTGACAGAAGGCAGCACAGAAGCCTCCTATGGGTACCTTCTCTATCAAGGCTCTCATTGTGTAACATAAATTGGCTTAATATAAATTACATTAGGAGAAGTAGGTATAAGTGCCTGGCTGGAGGATGGCAGGCAGCTGGCTCCACACAAAGGCAATAGTGATTCTGCTGTAATGCTCATGGCCTAAAGACATGAGACAGGCAATGGTAGAAGAAGAGGAATATTGTGAGGTCTATGTATATGTAATTGCACTGTGCAATCAGGTGCAGGATCTCCTGTCTAACATAGAATAGAATCAGCAAAGTTGGAAGAGACCTCCAAGATCATCCAATCCAACCTAGCACCCAGCCCTAGCCAGTCAACCAGACCATGGCACTAAGTGCCTCATCCAGGCTTTTCCTGAACACCCCCAGGGACGGTGACTCCACCACCTCCCTGGGCAGCCCATTCCAATGCCAATCACTCTTGCAGGGGGGTTGGACCCGATGATCCCTGGAGGCCTCTTCCAACTCCTAACATCAGTAAAAGGTCTGCTCATCATTAAAAGTCAGTTTAAGAGATTCCAAGAAGCAGTATCAAGCAGCATTGCCTTTGTGCCACGGAGGCACAGGTTCAAATTATTGTTTCTTCATGTTTGTCTGTGAGTAGAGCCAAAGGGACTAAGAGGGGACCAGCACCCTGGTGTGCTACAAGACAAACAAGCCAAGGGAGACTTCGCTCAGGCAAGGTTAGGTACATGCATAAGCTCAGAAAGCAAGAAGTCAAATAGCTCCTGAGCAGTACCAGCAAAAAGAAAAGAGCCACTAGTTCATGTCCTTCTAGTGTACATTATTCCTTACCTTATTAGGGCTTGTTTTAAATTCTTTACCTATGTTAAATATCTCAGCTCTCCCCTCTGTCTTTTGCTCTCCTGTAGTGTAAACCCCAGAGCAGAGCAAAAACAAGACTGGGGATTACTGAAGCTACCATGCTGTGCCTTTTGAAGAATAGCTCATATAGTTTTCAGGAGTTGTGAGCAAGGGGACAAGGCAGATCTTGTTGTCAGTGCAAGACCAGAAACATGTTCCACTGCAGTGGAAGTTGAGGATCCTGAGGGAGTTGTGACACCATGATATAACGCATGAGCTGAGAAGCAGGAGAGCATGGTTTGCAGGACAATCCCTGCAGGGCAGACTAGCCCAACCTTTGTCGTGCTGAGAGCTGTTTTAAGACAGTATGCAATGTTCTCAGTCACACTGGACTGAAGAACTTGCATTTGTGACTGAGTGGCCAGCTTCTGGAGAAGTACGCAAGCAGGATATCAAAGCTGGATGCAGCTGCAAAGAGGGCAGCTGCAGAGCTTCCCATGTCATCTTGTGACACCACCCATGTGCTGGATGGTGTTAATGGACAGGAATGGCAAAGGCCCACTTAATCCCCAACAGTAAATCTGCTCCTGTAATGTTGCCAAGTCAAAAAGTCAGGCCAAGTGTCAGCTTCAGCAGTTCTGCCTTGTGCAGAAAGGCTCTCGGTGAGGTCACAGCCCAGACTGACCTGCTCTCCCTCATTTCTGCCTGGTACCTCCAGAAAGCCAGGAGAGGTGTGACTGTCTTGCAGTGCAGAAGCCATCCCTAGCATTGATGGAGATATGAAAATCCCCAGCACTGCTGTCAGGCCAAGAGATTTCCCTCTAGAGGACTCCCCGGGTGCTTTCCTGCATGCCATTAGCAGAAGCATGGCAGAGCTCACAGCCACCCACCACTGCAGCAAGCCAACACCACACACTAAGCACGTTTGACATGGCAACTTAACCCCCCTACATTTAAACAACCAGTGCTCTGAACTTGAATGAGCCTCAGAGCTGCACTCAGTGGCCTTTTGTCTGTGGCAGACAAAAAAGGAGGAGGTATGGGGCTGTCAGGCATGGCAACTTGAAAACAGTTTTTATTATGGGGAGCAAAGAGTGAAGAAATGCTGATTGAGAGAGAATCAGAATGTGGCACTCACCAAAAGGATATGAGAAGTGATGGCACTAAGGGAACACCTGATGCACCTGAGAATCACTACATGAACCAATGGAACACCTGATGCACCTGAAAAGCACCAGATGAGAGCATAATTCCAAGGCAAACAATTAATTTTGAGCAGCACCTGCTGCATGAAAGATGCTGACAGCATTTGAAGCTAAATCGTGGGCTTATAAAAACCAAACCAGTCCAGCTGAAAATAAGAGAGCTTATAAATGACCATGGTGCCAAGAGGACCATATCAAACAGGATTTTGACTGTGCAGAGTGCAGCAGCAGTTGGTTGAACATCTAAAAGGCAAAAATAGAATACAATAGAATAGAATCAACCAGGTTGGAAGAGACCTCCAAGATCATCCACTCCAACCTAGCACCCAGCCCTAGCCAGTCAACCAGACCATGGCACTAAGTGCCTCATCCAGGCTTTTCCTGAACACCTCCAGGGATGGTGACTCCACCACCTCCCTGGGCAGCCCATTCCAATGCCAATCACTCTCTCTTCGAAGAACTTCCCCCTAACATCCAGCCTAGACCTNTCAAGGACTTGCTAGGGGAACAAGCAGAAGTGTTCTATCTGGGGATTTAAGCAACTCACAGTCTGTGCTGTTCTGTTTTCATGTGTGACCTTGAAGAAGTCACCTGATGTGTTTCAGGGTCCTGATGTAAAATAGTCTTTATGAGACTGTGGAAGTTTGCAGAGCGTTTGTGATGCTTGGCTAGAAAGAGGCCCTTGCTGCCTGGGATTGAGAATTGGCTGGTGCCTGGCAGGATTTGTGACCACTCCTCCTTATGACTGCCTGCCAGCAACTTGTTTGGCAGTGGAACAGCCCCAGGAGCAGTGTGACCCTTGTTGCTCTCCCACCTTAGAAGCCGAACTAAAATCCAGGTTTAAATGAAGGCAGCTGTAACCCTCATACCCAACCTGCAACTAAGCAGTTGCTGCAGCTGCCAACAGGCACAGGCAAGTGCTAAGTTTATCCCGGAGCCCTGTCTTTCTCAGTGCTTTCTGTGTCTGAGGGTCTGGTCCCTTATCTGAAAAACTTCTCTGGAGCTGACTTCTTTGTACCCCAAAACCCTTTCACTCCTTTGCCTCTCTTTCTGCATGGCTTATTAGAGGTGCAAGCTGCCTGTGTGCAGGTAACCACAGGAACTCCCCACATTGCTCCTGACAAGCTCTTTTCACCCACCCTCAGGAAACAGCATCCTGGATTGTAGGCATGGACGGTCCCACCTCCACTTCGCTTGTCGTCATGAGGCACAGATCCTCCCAGGGCAGACATATATGAGTCCATTTGACCCCTTGAGACAGCTCATAAATGAGGCACAGACCACTGCCCAAGCAACCCTAACATTTCTGTCTAGAGAAGACCAAATGTTGACCCTCCTTGCTTTACCATGCTGCTCACCAGATTAGAGAGGTGCCTGCTCTTGCTGTTACCCTATTTCCTAATTGATCCAGATGCTCCCTTTCCTTGTTAATTGCTTTTGTTTATAGCCAGTGAAAGGCATGATGTGGTTGGAGTGAAACACACTGGATTTCCTCCTGCATGCCATGCTCTCACAGTGGTGGTGGCATTCCCTGCCAGAGGAAACAGTCTGGCAAACCTCACAGCAAGGCATTATAGTAATCTAATCAGAAGGAGATAAGAGACTGGATGAGCTTCGCAGTGTCCGGTGTGGATAAACACCAGACCAAAGCTTGTCAGCATTCGTGAGAGAATAAACCACAGCATTTAGATAGCAGCAAAAAAATGCTCATGAAAATGATGAGAACTGTTGGAATGAGATATCACTGACCACTCACATTGTAAAAGCAAAGCCACATGAATTTCATCCTTGTCTCTGTGCTTGCCCTCCCTCTCCCCTTTTTCTTTTGGCAAGAGAAAAGAAGCTTTCGTTTGATTAGCTGACTTGACTTCACACAACTTTGAGCTGAGGGAGTACTTCCCAGGGACTAAATTAGCCCACAAATATAACATATTTTTCTGCTCACAGAATGCCCACAAGCACATTTGCCATTTCCTTACATATTTTTTTTTTCACTTTGAAATGTTTTGGGCCCATTTTCATGAATTGTTTGTGAGTTCCCTGTTTGTAGTGTTTAATGCCTGGGATCCAAGTGTTTGCTTCTAGTGGCACTTGGTCACGTACATCACATGCTATTATTTCTGCTTGTCCCCGGCTGAGACTGTCCTTCATTTGGCCTGATTCAATGCCCTTTGATGTCAATGAGTCTCTCTCTATGACTTCACAGCACTTGGGTCCAGGCCTTTGTTAAGGAAGGAGCTGGAAGAAGCCACTGGGCTTTCTGTCTCTCAAGTTTGACTCAGATTTATATGCAAACATTCAATCCTTCCCACACAGGCCTTTTGCAGCTCTGCTCCTAAGAAGAACTGAAGCTTGCAAACATCTGTTAGAGACAGCATTTTGTGTCCTTGCAACTTGCTTGGTTATTCAGAGCAGTGAAAAATGAACAATAAAATGGTGCCCTGGTAGACTTCACACTCTACGTGGTGCACTTGGAAAACATCAGAGTGAAAGATGAAGCTCATCGCTTGGACACAGAGTTTGCCTTCAGTTTGATTCAGTTTGTGTTCAGTTCTGGGCCCCCCAGTTTAGAAGGGACATTGAGATGCTTGAGCGTGTCCAGAGAAGGGCAACGAGGCTGGTGAGAGGCCTCGAGCACAGCCCTACGAGGAGAGGCTGAGGGAGCTGGGGGTGTTTAGCCTGGAGAAGAGGAGGCTCAGGGCAGACCTTATTGCTGTCTACAGCTACCTGAGGGGTGGTTGTGGCCAGGGGGAGGTTGCTCTCTTCTCTCAGGTGGCCAGTGCCAGAACGAGAGGACACAGCCTCAGACTGCGCCGGGGGAAGTTTAGGCTTGAGGTGAGGAGAAAGTTCTTCACTGAGAGAGTCATTGGCTACTGGAATGGGCTGCGCAGGGAGGGGGTGGAGGCGCCGTCCCTGGAGCTGTTCAAGGCAAGGGTGGACGTGGCACTTGGTGCCATGGTCTAGCCTTGAGCTCTGTGGTAAAGGGTTGGACTTGATGATCTGTGAGGTCTCTTCCAACCTTGGTGATACTATGAGACTGTGATACTGTGATTCCAGCAGTGTCAAATGAAAGCCTTATCTGGACCTTGAACCATGGAAATCCACAATTTAGAAATTCAAAGCCTTTCATTCTCACCAGGAGGTACTACCCCTCTCCCCCAAACATCTTCATTTCTTCTTGTCCATTTCCCCAGGTTTGTGGGCATCTCCCTTTGGGCACCTCCAAACTCAGGTCCTAACAATATCCAGCCATGAGCTGCTGTAGGAGGAGAAGCTGGCAAGCCTGTGTAAGTTGAAGTGCCTATTTTGATCTCTGAAGCTTGTGGTGCCATGAGGCAGCAGAAGAACCAGAAGGACTGAGAGAGACATTCTTCTTTCCCTGCTCCTCCGGGGCAGTGCTGGCTGTTCATTTAACTTCTGCATGTGAAAATACAAACTGTCTTGTGCTAGTTTGAGCCTAGCTGGGATGTTTTGGTGAGAAGAACTAGATGATAGGCTGTAAAATGAAAACAATGGTGAGGTCTACTTCCCTCACAGTCTTGCTGGGATGTGTAAAGAAGAAAGGCAAAACAAAGATTGCTGCACTTGCTTCTTCTCTTCACTGGGGAGCTTTTGCCTGCTGGGGAGAAGCTGAGGCTGCTGGCTGGACTCCATCTTGCTTTCTAACCTCACCCTCCTTTTGCTTGGCTGCTTCACCTTGCTTTTTAATCCCTCTGGCCAAACCTCCAGTCTTCCTTGGGACTGGGGTAAGGTTGAGAGGGATAGGGGGAAGGTGAGGGGTGGTTCAGAGCCCCTCCTGGGGACTCAGGTTTCTGGGAGGGGAATTGTGTTTGTATTACCTTTTTTCCCTTGTCTATTTCTGTCTATAACTGTATATACTGTAAATATCTGCTTGTACATTGTGCCAGCTGTAAATATAAGCTTCATTCATATTTCCAGAGCTGGCTGAGTCTAGTCTGGGTGATTTCTAAAGTGTGGGGGGGCAGGGGACAACCAAACCATGACATGTCTTCTCTTCAAAATCTGGTTTAAAAATAGCACCATTTGAAGAGTGTATAAATAAGTAATCATTTGGAACACAATACTAGAGCTCCCTTCTTTAATGGAATGGTTGCTTGATGCATTTTAAAGCTCTGATCTGACTCAGTCTTCCTGCATCTCCATACTGTTCCTGTTATGAGCAAACCTCGGCTAACTGCGCCATGAATTTTAAAGCAAAGTAGATGGTGCAGAGTAATAGGACTATTAATACCCTAATTACTGAGCTGCACTTGGAACTAGCCCATTCTTGTGCAGAGAGAGGAAGAAATAGCCTCTCAGACATGCTGTTAAGCAGGAATGGCTTCAATGGCCGTCACTGGCTCCGTTTGACACCTGGCTCACAGGAGAACACAGAGGAAACACTCTGATGTGAGGCTATGTACATTTTTTCCTCTCAACTCACAAAGCATTTGTTAGACACAGCCAGGAATGTAATCCCAACTATTCAGTCGAGCCCCTCTCCTGGTCCTGGGTGTCGCTGGAGGGTGAGCAGAAAGGCCATGCATTTCCCTTTGTTGAAGCTCATTCTTTGTGTAATCCCTGGATTGAGTCAGACTCTGTTTTAGTATCACACAAGTGGGGAATGGCAAAGGCACATGACATGAGGCCAACAGTTCACCCCGTGCCCAAGCAGGATTACTGACTCTGTTTCATTTATTGACTCTACTTCATCCACTGGGGCTTTGTCTTGCCCAGTTTTACATTGTTGAGGTCACCTGAGGTGCTGTTAGAAAGTTAACTTAGTAAAAGCACCCTGGTTTCAAGGTCTACAGCTTCCCTTATGTGCTAGTTTGAGCCTAGCTGGGATGTTTTGGTGAGAAGAACTAGATGATAGGCTGTAAAATGAAAACAATGGTGAGGTCTACTTCCCTCACAGTCTTGCTGGGATGTGTAAAGAAGAAAGGCAAAACAAAGATTAGGGCACTTGCTTCTTCTCTTCGCTGGGGAGCTTTGCCTGCTGGGGAGAGCTGAGGCTGCTGGCTGGACTCATCTTGCTTTCTAACCTCACCCTCCCTATGCTTGGCTGCTTCACCTTGCTTTTTAACCCTCTTGGCTGAACCTCCATTCTTCCTTAGGAGTGGGATAAGGTTGAGAGGGGTAGGGGAAGGTGAGGGGTGGTTGAGAGCCCCTCCTGGGGACTCAGGTTTCTGGGAGGGGAATTGTGTTTGTATTACCTTTTTTCCCTTGTCTATTTCTGTCTATATCTGTATCTACTGTAAATATCTGCTTGTAAATTGTGCCAGCTGTAAATATAAGCTTCATTCAAATTTCCAGAGCCGACTGAGTCTAGTCTGGGTGATTTCTAAAAGTGTGGGGGGGCAGGGGACACCCAAACCATCACACCTTAGTTAAACTCTCCCAACTACTCATGCTGTCCACTTAAAGGATATCAAATGCTTTCCTTGGATTTTTAGATGACTTTTTAGCTCCTCTGAACATATTCAGCAGTTCTTTTTGTTTGCTTCTTTGCAGGACCTTGTCACACTGGGAGTCAGATTTCCCCAGCACATCACTCTTCACTTCTCATACAGACTTGTGAGCAGCAGCCAAACAACAAGAACCAGAGCACTTCTTTTTTTTTTCCTGTCTCCTGAATGGCATGAGGGAAACAGGACATTCTAGCTAGAAGAATGCAAGGGAAATCACAGCCTTTGCCTCTGCCTGGTTTGCTTATAGACTGACTTTTTGGGAAAGAGAAAAGGAAAATAACTCATGTCCAAAGATAAGCATTTTTCATCTGACAGGCATGGGGAATAAATCTTATGAAGAGTGACTGAAGGAGCTGGGGCTGTTTAATTTGCAGAGGAGGTAGCTGAGGGGAGACCTCCTTGCTCTCTACAACTACCTGAAAGGATGTTGTAGAGAGGTTGGTGCTGTTCAGTCCTGTTCAATATCTTTATTGGTGATCTGGACCAGGAAATTGAGTCTATCATCAGTAAGTTCACAGATGACACCAAGCTAGGAGCAGGTGTGGATCTCTTGGAGGGTAGGAGAGCCCTGCAGAGGGATCTAGACAGGCTGGATGGGTGGGCAGAGGGCAATGGGATGAGATTTGACAAGGCCATGTGCAGAGTTCTACACTTTGGCTGCAACAACCCCAAGCAGCACTACAGAATGGGGGCAGAGTGGCTGGAGAGCAGTCAGGAAGAAAGGGACTGGGGGTACTGGTAGATAGTAGGCTGAAGATGAGCCAGCAGTGTGCCCAGGTGGCCAAGAGAGCCAATGGCATCCTGATCTGGATCAGGAACAGTGTGGCCAGTAGGATGAGGGAGGTTATTCTGCCCCTGTACTCAGCACTGGNGTCTAGGCTGGATGTTAGGAGAAAGTTGTTGGCAGAGAGAGTGATTGGCATTGGAATGGGCTGCCCAGGGAGGTGGTGGAGTCACCGTCCCTGGAGGTGTTCAAGCAAAGCCTGGATGAGGCACTTAGTGCCATGGTCTGGTTGATTGAACAGGGCTGGGTGCTAGGTTGGGCTGGATGATCTTGGAGGTCTCTCTCAACCTTGCTGATTCTGTGGTTTAATGGCAACAGTGGTGCCAGCTGGACAGTTGATTCAGTGACATTACAATGTCTCCTCCACCCACAGTGATTGTAGACCTGATACCATGTTTAGGCTATGAACAAGTTCTGAATGGAAAGCTTTTGTGAGAGGGGGATCAGGCAAAGCTTCTGCAGCTCTTCTGGGCTGACCAGGCAGAAGCAACCTAACATTAAAGCACACTATGGGGCTGTGGCAAGGGCTGGGAAGGAGCTTGGACACAGAAGACATGTAGCTTGGGAAAGGCAATTTTCAGAGGAAAAATGAAGTGGAATGACCTAAAAGCTGGGGTCTTTTTTCAGTTACAAAGAAGAAGCAGAGATGTCACCCCACTCACTTTGATCCTGGTTTTTAAGCTCTGGGAGTGGAGTAACTTAACAGGAATGTTTACAGCATGCAGAAGCAATTCTTCTCGATTATATGAGGTCTTCTGTTAAGTTGCTTGAGGCTTGTGTGGCAACAGCACTATTGGAAATTACAGTGCTCTGTCTTTGATTATCAATTAGGAAAACAATGGCAGAATCATCTTTCAGTAATCCCCAATCCTCCCCACAACCACTTGAGACCTCCATTCACAGAATCTTTGTTTAGTTTACTCGTTTGTGGGGATGGCAGCTGTGAAATTAGATCAAATGTCTTTCAGACTGTGAGACATTTTGAGCCCAACAATGTAACTAAATTACTTTTTAAAAGAAATGTTTGAAGAATAGTGCAAGAAAAGTTAGGAATTTTGTAACTGCAGTAAGTAAGAGATAGCAACGAGGTGTCAGCCATGCTTCACGCCTGCAGGAGTGTTACAACTCCATGGAACTTATTCCCCTTCACGGTAGACCAAAGTGTGGCTGGCTGATTGTGAAGTCCATGGCCACAGCTGGAAATGAGCATTTTGTCATTGCCATTCTTGGTTTACAGACTGGCTGTAAGGACTGTGTCTGATGCTAGTTTGAAGCTAGCTAGCATGTTTTGCTGAGAAGGACTAGATTACAGGCTGTGAAAGAGAAACAATGGCGATGTCTGCTTCGCTCACAGGCTTGCTGAGATGTGAAAACATAGATAAGGCAGTTGGGGCACAGCCTGAGGTCTGGGCTGCATTTCTCTCTAACCTCACCCTCCGTCTCTGTGATTAATCATCTTGCTTCCTAAGCCCCCTAGCCGACCCTCCATTCTTCCTTGGGGCACAAGGCAACATCTGGGGTAAGGTAGAGGAGTGGGAGAAGGTGGAAGGGTGGTTGGGAGCCCCTCCTGGGGACTCAGGTTTCTGGGAGGGGAGTTGTGTTTCTGTATTCCCTTTTACCTTGTCTATTTCTGTCCATAACTGTATATACTGTAAATATCTGCTTGTAAATTGTGCTAGCTGTAAATATAAGCTTCATTTAATTTCCAGAGCTGGCTGAGTCTAGTCTGGGTGATTTCCAAAGTGAGGGCTGGGGGGGGCAGGGATCACCCAAACCACCACATGTCTGACTGCCCTACAGATGCCAGCATCATGCAAACATTGAAGTCCATGGGCAATTCTTAAAACGACAGCTGGAGTTTAGATGCAGAGCTTGGAGACACTTGCCAACTTTGAGTTTCTCTCCTATTGCAGGTCACAGTTCCACACCATGCAATGTCATAGACTCATAGAATGGTTTAGGTTGGAAGGGACCTCAAGGATCATCCAGCTCCAATCCCCTGCCATAGGCAGGGACACCTCCCACTAGAGCAGGCTGCTCAAGGCCTCATCCAGCCTGGCCTTAAAAACCTCCAGGGAGGAAGCATCCACAACCTCCCTGGGCAACCTGTGCCAGTGTCTTGCCACCCTCACTGTAAAGAACTTCCTCCTAACATCCAGTCTAAATCTCCCCTCTGCCAGCTTAAACCCATTCCCCCTCGTCCTGACGTTACCAGACCTTGTCAATAGTCCCTCCCCAGCCTTCCTGTAGGCTCCCTTCAGATACTGCAAAGCCACTCTAAGGTCTCCTGGAAGCCTTCTCTTCTCCAGGCTGCAGAGCCCCAACTCTCTCAGCCTGTCCTCAGAGCAGAGCTGCTGCAGCCCTCTGATCATCTTTGTGGCTCTCCTCTGGACCCGCTCCAGCAGTTCCACATCCATGCCAAAGTGGTATTGGACACTCTGGATGGATTCCATCCTCAAGATTCACAATCACCATTGCATACAGAGTGAGTATTGAGGAGGAAAAAGACATCTCCTGAGTGCATTTTGGAACAGTCTTCTTCCCTTACTGGTCATAAACAATTCTGCAGGTTGGCTTGTTTGGAAACACTCATCAAAGATGGCCATTCTGGCCTTGTCCCTTAGCCTTCTTCAGCATTTGCTCAGAAAGACTCTTTTCAGCTATTCATTTCCATCCTGAATTTTTCCAGACAGATCCCTACTGAGTCGATGTAATCACACAATAAACACTGCTAGAAGCAGGCCAACATATGGTATCACTTAGGTACAGAGTCCCAGCACCATCATCATGGCATTTCAGTATCTCTGGCTCCACTTCTATCCCAGATCAGTCAGTTCACTTGTGCACAAAATGAGAGGACAAAAACATGTCAAAGGAACTTTTATAACCCATGGAAATAGCTTTCATTTGATACCATGCTTCATGCCTTCAAGAGGAAGAGATCAAAAGTCAGTGCCCAACAGGCAGTTGTCTCTGTTGTGATCTGGTTGTTCTGACACAGGCTGGGTCAGTGAGATGTTGAATAAAAATAGCTTTGAGATCTTTAAAGTTAGACTTCTGTACAACCTTAGCTCACACGTGAAAAGCAAGCCACTGCAGCACAAACAGACCCAGGAAACATGAGCCATCAAGACCCAGTGGAAAACCACTTGTCCCAGGGCAGCTGCTTCTCAGTGTTTCAAGAAGCAGCTGAAGGCAGGACTGGAAGCAACGTGGAAGGAATCAGATGTCTAAAGGGGAAGGAAATTCTGGTGCTTGGCAAGAATGAACTACTTGAGACCTTGTCAAGCCATCTTGTGCCTGTTTGCCTGAAGGACTGGAACAGTGTAAAGTCACTGAAGATTGCACAGGGAATCCAGATGTTTGGCAAGGGAAATTGATGGAAGCTTCCCAGAAAGTGATGGGAGGCTTCTGTCACAAGGAACGCCTGGGTCTGCAGCAGCACAAGCCAGGTGAGAAGCCCTGGGTTTTGCAGAGTGCCCACAGCAGCATGGGGTGGAAAAGCAGGGGTGATGGCTGTATGAAGAGGAGGGTGGAAAAGCAGGGGTGATGGCTGTATGAAGAGGAGGGTGGAAAAGCAGGAGTGATGGCTGTATGAAGTGGAAGGTGGAGAAGCAGGAGTGATGGCTGTATGAAGAGGAGGGTGAGGATGTTATTATGCTTCGTAAATGATGCTAATATGCCTCATGAGTTACTATGTCCAGCAACCATCTCTCTGCCTGCCAAGTTGTTTTTACCTAGCACACAGCACATGAAGACTTAAGATACCAGTAAAAACTGGAAAAATATGGCTTTAAGAAATGGGGAAGTTTGAGGAGGCAGATATAGTCCTCTGGCTCAGATGGAAGTGTGAAGTCCCAGCTTTCAGTCTGAAGTTGCTATGCAGACAGGGTCTCAGGGCCCTAGAGACAGAGGATGCAAAGCAGAGGGATCATGGTGGGGTTTAGCTCCAGCTGAAGCCTTAATACGGGCACAGACTGTGGCAGCTGCATTCCCTCTCAGCAGTGGACTGTGAAGCCAAGGTTGGCTTCTTTTATGACAGCAGTAGATACTATCCCTTACCAAAATGAACATATGTGACTTGTGTAGTAGTGTGCAAAATGTACCACACATAAAGGAGGACATACCCAAGAACTGAATAATTGCTCTTGCAACTTCATGGTCCAGATGGATACCTGGGGGCAGAAAATCCTTTGCAAAATCAGTTTTCTTCATCAGGAAATCTAAAGGTACCCAAGGAGCTCAGTCTCTCAACCTCAGCAATGGGATGTTCACATGTGCCCAAGCACATGCTCACAGAGGTATGACACACCAGATCTTCAGCTGGGAGTATCTAAAGGTACAGAAGTGCATCTGTATGTGGAGCCATAAATAAAGCACCTCACAACTACTGGGCAGTACAGATTCCTCTTCTCTGTAAACTAAGCCACTTGCCTATTTTAGGAGCAGCAGCTTCCAATGCCCACAATTAAACTGGGAAGTTTCCAAGTTTTGTTAGACATCCTTACACAGCACAGCAAAATTCAGGAGGCTGCCTCCTCAAGATCATCACTAATATCTTTTCCTGTGTTTCTCCAAATCGGTTATCTTCTTGCTCTTCCTTAGGTCCTTAGCATGAAGCAACTTGGAATTTCACCCTTCCAGAGATGTCTTATTAACAAAACCAACAAACAAGCTCATTTTAAAAGTACCTTATATTGGACAACCAAAAAGGGAGGCACTTTGAAAATCTTGGCTGTCATAAGGGAATGGGCTGGTTCATTTTCCTGCCAAAGTGCCCTTGCAATGACTCAACCCTCATGCAATGAGTGGTTGGCAAGACACAGCTAACAGAGACATGGTGACCTCAAGTAAGCTATATGTTATATATCTAAATAGAACAAGGGGACACAGTCTCAAGTTGTGCCAGGGGAGGTATAGGCTGGATGTTAGGAGGAAGTTGTTGGCAGAGAGAGTGATTGGCATTGGAATGGGCTGCCCAGGGAGGTGGTGGAGCCACCGTCCCTGGAGGTGTTCAAGAAAAGCCTGGCTGCCATGGTCTAGATAACTGGATAGGGCTGGGTGCTAGGTTGGGCTGGATGATCTTGGAGGTCTCTTCCAACCTGGTTGATTCTATTCTATTCTAATGATCTTGGAGGTCTCTTCCAACCTGGTTGATTCTATGAGTGCTGTAGGCTGACCTATTACTGAGATGTTTACTGAACAGAATCTTTGTGGGGTTTGCTTGGGTTTTCTTTACTTTTGGGCCTTAAATTATCAAGTTGCAGCTCTTGAAGGCTTTTAAGGGACCACATGAAGACTGAAAAAATGCAGCCTGTGTCTTCACTGCCTGAAATGTCGCTGGGGACTCTGGTGGAGCCCAAGTTCAGGTAGGAAAACAGCTCCTGTGGACCTGTTGGAAGAAATACAAATGGACTCCAGCAGTCTAAGGAGATACCTGAAATTGATCCTGCCCAAGCCACCTTCATGAAGCAGTATAGCCCCATTTCACAGACCTTTTATTCTCTAAAAGCTCTGTTCCTGCTGAAGTAGAGAAAGTGCTGAAGTCACTTTGTTCCTTGGTACAGAGAGTCACAAAATGGCAAGCAGTAAAGCCACTTGAGTGCTTGCTGCAAGCCTGGGTAAGGGTTGTTTGGAGTCCCCACATGGATAAATGCCTTGGTACCCACCAGAGATAGTGAAAGCAGAAGACTTCAAACTCATTTTTAACAAGCAGTGGTATTTCTATATTGCACAAGAGCTGCACAAGTCATGCTGAGCCCTCTGTGATTGGCATGCATACGTTTAGACTAGAGCAAGAGAAAGTCCCAGGACTGTGGGAGCCCTTCTACTTATAGCTATGAATTAAATCTAATTAGCCCTGGAAATGAGTCTCTTTGGCTCTTTGTTCTCTGAAATTGTGCCTTTCAGATGCAAGCTTCTCAATTAGCAGCTAATTATGATGGTCTTGCCTCCTCCTGGCTAGAGGGGGCATAAAAAAAGGCACAGTTCCTGAGAGCTGTTGGAGATTTGCCTTCAGCTTGAGCAGCAGAATTGTTGATATTGATTTCAAGGGTCTTTGGCTCTTGTTTGTAAATCCCGTGCAGACCTGAAACGACATTATTTGTGACACCACTGAGAGTTATTTGATGCTGTGAGCACTGGAAAATACATCACATTTCCAACCCCCACCAAATACAGTGAAAGCATAAATAAAAAGGCTGTAGTCTGCCACTCTATTCCTTTCTTCTCCTGGAGCAGTGAATGAGGAATCCAAATGCAAGTGTTGAGGAATAGTTGGGTATTCCCAGGCTATGATTTGCCATCACCAACCTTTCTCTATAACTGTCACTGGACAATGATGCTAGTAGAGTACCTGTAACTCAGATCTGATAGTAACCCTTATGCCAATGACCCCAATTAGTCATTTTCTCATAGGCCAGCTCCAGCTTGGTAGACTACTGCAAGCCCAACAAAGAGCATTTCTACACCTGCAGTAGGCGTATTCGGTTCTGGAGTTGTTCTTCTGGAGAAGAGAAGACTTAGAGGGGATTTGATAAATGTTTATAAGTAGCTGAAGGCTGCCAGGAGCAGGGAGACAGACTCTACTCACTACTCCCTGGGATAGGACAAGGAGCAATGGGTGTAAATTGCAGCAAAAGAGGTTCTGCCTCAGCACAAAGGGGAACTTCTTTACTGTAAGGGTCACAGAGCACTGGCACAGGCTCCCCAGAGAGACTGTGGAGTCTCCTTCTCTGGAGCCTTTCAAGGCCTGTCTGGATGTGTTCCTCTGTGATCTGTGTTAGATAGGATTGTCCTGCTCTGGCAGAGGGGTTGGACTTGATGATCCCCTTGGGTCCCTTCCAAACCCTAACATCCTGTGATCCCATGAAGCTGTGAGCACCACATCCTGTGCTTGATCCATTTAAATTGCAAAAGAATCAGCTAATTCTGCCCCCAGTGCAGGGCACTTGGAACTAGATGATCCTTGAGGTCCCTTCCAGCCCAGACAATTACGTGGTTAATATGTTAGAGTAATCATCAAGTTCCTGCCCTAGCGAACCGGGGGGCCACCAGGCCCCCCGGCCTTTAGATCCCCATCACCAGTCACCCAGTGTGCGCCATAAGGACTCACCGGTGATGATGAGAGGAGGATCCCTCTGCCCAGTTGGGCAAGCTTGAAGCTTGCTTCTCCTGGGGCTGCTTATAAAGGGCGTGTGGGCAGGGAGGTCTAAGTGGTCACACCTGGGGTGGGAGGAGACTCCAACAGAGCCCAGGTGCTGTGAGTTTAGGGTGGGGAAAGGGGCAAAATGGGGTGGGTGGGG
>WAAF01013405.1:0-23728 GCA_013400475.1 Tricholaema leucomelas
TTGGGCCTATCAGGCCTACCACAACAGATGCCTTCTCCTCTTCCCCCGCTTTTGGAAAGAAAGGAATTAGCTGTAGAGAGGAAAAGGTAAAACACAGCCAAATAAATAGTCTCACTTCAATTTGGAAGTTAAAAGAGGAAAAAAAAAAACCTTTAACAATAAATAAAAGGTATGTAAGGTAGAGGAGTTACAAAGAGTTACAGGGAAGGGAAGGAACAATCAAGATACAAAAATATATATACAAACAGATTGATGGTAGTGGATGGAGGTAGAGTTTCAGGATTCGTCCACCACATGGCTGTGGTGTTGAGTTGGGGCTCTTCAGCCTGGAGAAGAGAAGGCTTCAAGGAGACCTTATAGTGGCTTTCCAGTATCTGAAGGGAGCCTACAGGAAAGCTGGGGAGGGACTATTTACACGGTCTAGTAATGTTAGGACGAGGGGGAATGGGTTTAAGCTGGAAGAGGGGAGATTCCGACTGGATGTTAGGAGGAAGTTCTTTACAGTGAGGGTGGTGAGACCCTGGAACGGGTTGCCCAGGGAGGTTGTGGATGCTTCCTCCCTGGAGGCGTTTAAAGCCAGGCTGGATGAGGCCTTGAGCAGCCTGCTCTAGTGGGAGGTGTCCCTGCCTATGGCAGGGGGTTGGAGCTGGATGATCCTTGAGGTCCCTTCCAACCTAAACCATTCTATGATTCTATGGAAGGATGGCCATGCAGTAAAACAGGAGCAGCAACAAAGTGGTAGCAAACAGGCAGGCAGGTGAAAAAGAGAGAAACAGCAAATTCACCTGTTTTTATAGGGGGCTAGAAAGGAAGTGGGAGTGAGCTAACCACTACACCTGGGGCCAGGTTCAGACCCACCCCCGGGGAGGAGTCAGGTCAAGACCACCCCCCAGGAGGATTAACGCTTTACACCCTCCTTCCGTTGTGGGGAGAAGCAACTTCAGGAAGGAGGACGAAGAACCTGGACCACTGACTCTAAGGACCCTGGCTTGCCCAGACCTGTTCTGCTGCTGTTTACATCCTGTGGTGAACAAGGTACACACACTTGGCTTGTGCCTGCCTCGTGCAAGGCCTATGTTTTTCCCAAATTTCGGTAAAGCAAGCCTATGGCTTCACCTAATATGGTTAATCTTGACTAACTGCCATTCTGATTGGCTATTCTGTGTCCAAAGGCCCATTAGGTCTTGGGCTGGCTGTACTGATAAAAGAGATGAGGAGGTAGAGACAACCTGCTTGCTTGCTGCTATTGCCTGCTGCCATTGCTCTCTGCTTCTGGCAGTGTTATGCCTCACTGCCTCAGTGCATCCTGCTGTGCTATGCTAAACTACAAGCTAGCTCTGCCACAAAATCACAAACCCTAATGCTCTGGGTTTGTCTGCCTGGAAACTGCCTGCTTCAAGTTTAGCAGGAACAGGCTCCAAATGCCTCCACGCAATAGGCCTGCATAGCCAGCGTGACATCTGTGCCAAGACTGCACATATAAAGACATTCTGCCTACACCTGCAAGTCTCCTGCCAAGCTGAGGAGTCCTGGAAGGGACACACAGATCATCCAGAGAAATCAGGATAAGGTCAGAGATTGTCTGCTTCTTTTCCTCAGCACCCTGTGAAGTTCTTTGGCTTGGAGAGAAGGGGACTAAGGGGTGACCTCATTAATGTTTATAGATATGTGCAGGGTGAGTGCCAGGAGGATGGAGCCAGTCTCTTCTCAGTGATACCCAGTGACAGGACAAGGAGCATTGGGTGGAAGTTGAGGCATATAGGAGGTTTCATGTGAACCTGAGGAAGACATTTTTCACTGTGCATAGAGAAGGAGCTGTAGGACAAGAGCAAGGAAACCACTGGAAGAGCTCACTGCTGATGTCACAGCTCCAGGACAAAATCCAACAGGGAGGGGAGGGAAAAAGCCAGAGCTTTCCCACACATAAGAGAGCTGTGGTAGTTCCTCGGGGCAGCTGCAGACAGCAAGCTGATGCTTCTGCTGCTCCTACAGGCTCACTGGTGCCACACACCACAGAAGTGGCAGGTGGGTAGGGAAAAGCACTTGAAGCTATGCATGCCCTAAACCTCATCCTACTTTAAAGCAAGTAATGTTTGAACAGTTTAACGTGAGAAAACCTCTGTTGGTATAAAAGGTTCACCACTTAGTTTCTGTTTGTTTTCCTTTTTGCCCACAAATCCATTACAATTATCATACAGTCAGAGCCTTCTAGGGGAAATTGGTCATTTCTACAGAGTCATATAAAAGCATCAAGTTAGCTTAGTTTTATTCCAGAAGAACTTGCATGACAGCACAGAACTATGTGATGCTCAGTAGGGACAGAAATCCTTCAGAAATGTTTACAGTGCTGTGTTCTGTGCTACACAAACACACAGAGCTGAAAACTGGGAACACACTTCTGTAGCATAAACACACAACAGAGGTGTGTGGTTTGGTGGCTTACATCTGAGAACAAGGCAGCACTCCTTAGACAAATCTATGTGTCACAGACTCGTCAAGCACAGCTTCCAATAGGAATCAAAGCATCCACAACCGGTTTTCATAAGCTGTCACTATTACTGCTCTCAAAAAGAAACACAAACCCAGGGACTTCAGAGAGGCCTCCAAATGTGGGCTGTGCAACTGCTGAAGTGCTACAGGAGATCTCAGCAGACATCCCCACTCTAAAGCAGTGAGATGCTTCCAAATTCTTTTATCAACAAAGAACTGGTAACTCAACATTTCTCATGTGCAACCACACATTTCTCAAGGAGCAAGCATCTCAATGTCCATCTCATAAATGGAAATTTTACAAGGGCAGTATTGTCATGTGGATTATTTTCCATGACCTTCTGGACCACTGATGATGGTCTATAGATTGTAACTCGGTAATTGCTGGCCTGTAGGAAGTTGTTACAGCACATAAACATGAGGGTTATATAATCTCACCCTTTATTGCCTCCCTTGGGGAAGATAAGGCAGAGGAGGAAATGAGGCTTCCAGTATTGTCAGATTTCTTTACCAAATTTCTATCTTTGACCATTTCCCACTTGGTAAGCTGCCACAGATGCAGCTTCAGATAATTACAGCACTCGCTCTGCTTTTCTTGTCTCCTATTCAGCTAATCACAGAACCTCTAAAAGCAAATACAAAATCTCTGGGTTTGGAAAGTTGCCTTAAATACAAGAGAGATGTGGAGGTGCTGGAGCAGGTCCAAAGGAAGGCAACAAAGCTGGTGAAGGTCCTAGAGAATAAATCTGATGAGGAGCAACTGAGGGAGCTGGGGATGGTTAGTTTGAGTAAGAGGAGGCTGAGGGGAGGCCTCATTGCTGTCTACAGCTACCTGAAGAGACATTGTGGAGAGGCTGCTGCCGGTTTCTTCTCACCGGTAATTGGAGACAGAACAAGGGGGAATGGCCTCAAGCTAAGGATGGGGAGGTTTACATTGGATATCAGGAAAAAGTTTTTCACAGAGAGAGTGGTCAGGGACTGGAATGAGCTGCCCAGGGAGGTGGTGGAGCCACCAACCCTGGATGTGCTTAAGGGTCATTTGGATGTGGTGCTTAGGGATATGGTTTAAGGTGAATCTTGTAGAGTAGGGTTATAGGTTGGACTTTTTGATCCTAAAGGTCTTTTCCAACCTGGATATTTCTGTGATTCTGTGATTCTTAATGTGTCATTTGAACTTTGCTCTCACTGAAGCATTCTGAGAACTTGAATATCCACATTCAGGACATGACAACATTCCTGCAGTCCTGCAATTCCCAATGTCCAGTTGTCTGTGGTAGCCACCACCAGCAGCTCCATGAGAACAGTAGGTAACTTCAAGCAGAGAGACACTTGTACGTGTGTCAGCAAAGTGAGACCTTGAGACTTCACCCCCAGATGCATTAGGAAGGAGAAGCAGAAACTCATCACAGCTTCTCACCTGAAATTATTCTTTGAGACTCACTCCTGCTCCACAACCTTTCACAGAGAAAGCACTTTGCATGCAACCTTCCCTCACTCTCAGGAGGCTGATATATTTCACCTGCTTTCATCAAAAAGTACCCAAAGTAAAAAACAAATACATGAAATGTATTTAGCCATAGCAACAATTTTGCTAACTTCACAATTTATCAGCCATGATTAGACAGAGTCCTTTCTATATTAGGAAGAAATAAATAACATGATTGAAAAAGGCTTTAGGAGTGTACAAATGCCCATGGCTCTCTAAGACCAAGAGAAGGGAGATCTTACCTCATACCTATATCTGCAAAGCTTTGGGATCAGGATGGATATAAGGCAAGCAGAGCTAATTAAGTCCCAGAGAAGGGTTGTGGAGACTTTACTTATATGGCTTGAGAAACTACTGTAACGTCATTGGAAGGCAGAAAAGGAGAAAAGAATCTGGGGTCCTAGTGGATGGGAGGTCGAGCAGGAGCCAACAGTGTGCTCTTGTGGCCAGGAGGGCCAAAAGCACTATGGGGTGCATTAGAAGGGCTGTGGTTAGTCGGTTGAGAGAAGTTCGCTTCCCCCTCTACTCTGCCCTGGTGAGACCACACCCGGAGGAGTGTGTCCAGTTCTGGGCCCCCCAGTTCAAGATGGACATAGAACTGCTTGAGAGAGTCCAGTGCAGAGTCACAAAGATGATGGAGTGGAACCTCTCTCTTACGAGGAGAACCTGAGGGAGCTGAGGCTATGCAGCTTGGAGAGGAGGAGACTGAGAGGTGACCTCATTTATCATTATAAATATGAGTGCCAGGAGGCTGGAGTCAGGCTCTGCTGGACAAGGGGCAATGGTGGAAATTGAGGTGTAGGAAGTTTCATGTAAACATGAGTAGGAATTTTGTTCCCTGTGAGGGTGACAGAAGACTGGAACAGGCTGCCCAGGGGGGTTGTGGAGTCTGCCTCTTTGGAGATATTCAAAACTTGCCTGGACGCATTCCTGTGTGATCTGCTCTAGGTGATGCTGCTCTGTGGGGAGGTTGGACTGGATGAGCCTTCCAGGTCCCTTCCAGTCCCTGACATTCTGTGATTCTGTGATTCTGTGATCTCTCTCAGCAGCATGAAAACCTCACTAGCTTTGCATCAAGAGTAAAAGTACACCTGAACTTTGTTCCTCAAAGAGTGGCAATTCCAGCACTTCCCACGAGAAGGGATGTTTCCCAGGCTGCAAATGCAGATTACAATCAATGGAGCTGATGGCAATTGAGGGAAAGAGGGGCGGTTCATCTCCCAGCCCATGAAACTGCAGACTGCCATCAGAAGCTATTTCCTTCAATTCAGAATATTCCCTCCCTTTTCCCCTTTAACAATGGGCCCAGAAAAAGCCAGAGACATCTGTCAAACCCAGATGGCTCACTTGGAAAATGACTGAGCGTCTGTTTATAAGGAAAGTGATAGAGTCAACAGTGAAGGGTTGGATATTTATGTACATTGGAAGCTGCTCATCTCTGCAATGACAACTTGAACTCACTCCCAGCTCTGCTGCCAGAGAGCTGCTGCTCCACTTAGGGACCTCGTTTGCAATGGCCGTGTTCAGGGAAGGCGAGACTGTGGCAGTTGAATGGCTGCTCTCTGCATCACTGAGGTCTCAAGACCCTCTAGCCAGGAAATTCCCTTTGGGAAAAGGATATCTAGAGAATTGTTCTGCAACTCTGCACACAGAAGGAACAGACTAGAGGTCCTGGGCTCAGCTGTAAATATAATGTAACTCTGCCCTTTAAAAGAAAAGCAAGGGGAGATAAAAAGGAAACATAACTCCATACTGAATAGAGTAATTTCCAGGGAATTAAGCTATTGTGCTATTTGCTCTTGTCTGTTTTAGCTGCTGCTCAAGATGTTAACCTCACTACTCCCAATGAAGCAATGAAAACAATTATCATGCTGGCAATGGGATTTGCAGCTGAGAATAAATGTGTGTTAGGGAAGGAGTGAGCAGTGCCACTACGAATAACCACTTCCAGTCCCAGCAGCACCCTGTAACCAGCAAAAATGTGTAGTACCTTAAACATGGCACTTCAGCCTGAGTGGGCAGGCAGACACACACAAGGAGTACCACAAACCTCCCAGAACATAGATGTCACAGGAAGGAGAGCCTTACAAAAGAAAACTGGCTAGGACATCTTGCCTTTGCTCCTCTACCTTCATTTTTACTAGCAGATGCTACCAAAAGCAATACTGTGACAGCAAAACCACCAGGAGAAGCACAATGCCTTTAGAGTGTCCCTGCATGATCTGTATTTTTCTATCCAAAATTTGTTTAGTTTTCAGGAAGATAAGGAAGAAAACCAAATGCTTTATCTGATCTTGGAGGACTCTGCTCATGATGGTGCAGTACAGACACCTGTGTGGCATGCTGGCTGCAGGCACCATGCAGTCAGGAGAAGTGTCTGGTGCTCAAGGAGGCAAACGAAGGGAATCTTATCTGAACACAGCACGCAGCCCTAATGGTCTTTCAAAAGCCATCACACTGTCAGCCAGTGATGAGTAACCACACTCAACACCATTGCAAATCAAGTGAATTTAGTACTTGCAAAAGGTGCCATGCTGACAGAGTTCAAGAAAGTAAAGTAAAGCAGCTTGCCTAAAAACAGAAACACAGCAAATTTCTTCTTTCTTGTCTTCTCTCCGTCCACCTCTCTCCACCACCCCCTGCATGTCCCCCTGGCCCTCCATTGGCAAGAGGGTACCAGGATACAAATTCTTTCCTACTCGTACCATTTCCTGTTTAAGTAAACAGCGAGAGGCTGCGTTTGCCATTTCCACCAGGAAGAAGACACAGTGAGCCCCCACCAGCACATGTTGCCCCAGGATGGAATGAGCTGCCCAGGGAAGTAGTGGAGTCACCGTCCCTGGAAGTGTTCAATAAAAGCCTGGATGAGGCTCTTAGTGCCATGGTCTAGTTGATTGGACAGGGCTGGGTGCTAGGTTGGACTGGATGAGCTTGGAGGTCTCTTCAAACCCAGTTGATTCCATGATTCTAAGATAAATGCCAGCCACACACAATGGACCCTCATTCAGCACAGCCAGCCCCCAGCAAGTGTAGGCACTTTGCTGTCCTCAGCAAATCTCAAGTCTCTGCATCTTCCCCCAGCAGAGGCTGTCACTAAGCCAATGCTAAGCAGGCAGGCCCCTTTCATGACATGTTGCATGTTTCCTTGCTGGTTACAAAAGGGGTCACAGCAAAAAGACACTAAAAGACACTTCAGCAGCTTTGCTGAGCCCCACACAACTCTGCAGCTCCCTATCAAGCTCTGAAGGTTGCTTTAACTCATTTTGGCATTGCTATTTTTGCTGCCTGCACTGAGGACTGCTAAGGGACTGTGCAAGACATTGCCTCGACAAAAAATGACTCTTTTACAATATGCTCTTCCCCCTAATCTTGCCAAATAAACAGGTTCTATTATATTTCCAGAAATTTGTGTACTTTGGAACAAGAACATGAAGTCAGTGTGGAATCGCAGTTATCTATCAGTTGCCAGCTCCATCCCTCTGTCTGCTGTACCGAGACAGAGGGTTGAGTGGCTAATAGCACAACACAAACATTGCAAAGTGTGTTACAACACAGCCTACTCCTTCTGGCCACTTTGCTTCTGCACTAGAGTAGGCAAGCTGTGGCACAGGCAGTCGTTCGGCTTCTGTCTCAGTGACTGTCACCTAAGGCAAGAGGGACCCACCATGCAAGTCCCTTGGGCCACCCAGTGGTCACTGAGAAAGCACTGCAGAGCCTCCTCTTCTCCCCCAGCACCAAGTTACTCTCAGAACCTGAGGCAAAAGAACCCCAAAAGCCACCAGCCATCTGAGCTCACAGACATGTGCCAGCCCTGGACACTGAATTATTTGAAGTCCAAGGCTCAGGCTTGCAGGGTTAGGTCAAGTCCAACTCAAAGAAACATTTATTTTCTATGTAAACTAAGGATTCACTGTTCAGAATTACGTTAAACTGAGAAGATGAGAATTCCATTAGCTAATCTAATTTAACCTGGTCTGTTTGAATTTCATTAGATGTGGCTGCACTGGAGACTCAGTAATGAGAGTCCAGTACATTGGGATCCTGACTGCTTCTAACTCAGTCTCCCAGCCCGATGTGGACAGCCGTAATAGTGCTAATTAGCTGCAGAACCTGTGATGTACTTCAGCAGAGCTCGAGGTGAAGAGAGAAAGATTAAACCAAAGTCAAATGAATGAGAAAGCACCAGTGTACTTGCATACAATTTACAGGAGGAGAATAACACCCTCTGCGTGCAGATGTCTTCCCTTGACTTGGGTGGGGGAGGCCAATGCACGGGAACAAAGCAGCCCTGGCTAAGATCAGTTAATTAGCTTAATAAATTAAAGGATGAGACTGAAGGTAAAAAAAAAAAGGAAATTTTCTTTTTTTAAATTACCCCCCTACGAGTTCTGTCAGCCCCTGGAAGTTACACACTAAAGCTATTTTGGAAAACAATCAGAGCCTTGTTATTTCTAAAGTTAGCCTTGCTTGGCTGTTTTACATATAGAGAAGCCCTCGCTTTAAATTTGTCAGCACTCCCACGGAGATCAAGGGGATGCCAGCCTGAATAAGCAGCTAGACAGCCTGGATGGCAGCAGTTGGGTCCTGATCTTTGCTTGAGGGAGACAAAGAGGCTGTGCTGCCTCCTGCTTCCACCACAGGCACACAGGGCAGGTTCAAGCTCTTGATCAGGGTGTGCAGCATTTTAGAGGTTTGCGTCAAAAAGAACCTGTGAACTTCAGTGCCACAAAGACAACCTGCAACAGAGGTAACATTTGTTGCTGTGCTCATAAACGCAGCTAGTTTGGAGTAGGAGGAGCACAGGCAAGCCATGGACAGTATTCAAGCTGCCAGTGCTTTCACTGTGGCATCTAATAAGGGCTGGCTGAAAGGCCACGGTGCATCTGACCTGCTTCAGGAAAGGATAAGGGTCCTCCAGCCATCAAGACAGAAACCCAACTTTGGATTGCTTTTTTTGGGGGGGAGGAGTTTGGGATGAGAATGAAGATGACATGTTATGGAGTTGACTGGACTTTGCCAAAGGACAAGTTCTAAGGCCAGAGCTAGGCCACTTTCCCACTGATACATGCATCTGCAGGACACAGGCAACAGGTCCTCCAGCCTCTTCACTTCACCTGCCTTTTCAGATCTGCTGGTGTGTGTCCTCGGCAAAGCCCAACAGGGCTGCACACAGAACCTTCCCAACCCCACCGAGGCCCAAGCCATTAATTCAGGCAGAGTTTTCTGGGGCACAGTGACACCTGCAGTACAAACAGGCATCTTGTAAGGATTTGATGACCTCAGTCAGCCTCTTTACTTGTCTGCAGAAGGTGCAGAGTACTTATAGGTGCTTTAATAACCTGAGGAAAGGCAAGGTTTTGCAATACTTTTCCAAGCATAAGCCCTTATATGTTACCTTTACTGTTGCCTCCATCAAGCCCAGGAGGAGCCTGTTGCAATGAGCTCATCAGGAAGACACAGAGGTACAAATCACTCCAGCACACTCCTACCTGAATTAATGCCTCCTTTGGAGCCTGAAGCAGTGGGGAGTTAGAGCTCAGAAAGCTGTGCAGGAACATGTTTTGATATGAGAGAGCAGGACTTGGGCAGCAAGAGGTTTTTTTAACCTTCTCCCAGTCTCTCCCACAGCCTCAGAGTAGCCTGCGGGACAAAGAGGGCTTGGAGAAGCATCCAAAGCCTTTGAGAAATACAACCTCATGCAATTTAGAGAAAATAAACACAGCCAAACTGTGTGTGGAAGATCTTATTTACAGCTGGGGAAAAAAAAACCTGGGGAGAATTAGTCCTGATCTCACATGGAACAGTAGCTCCTGCTTAAATGCCAAACTGTTTGTGGCCAAACTTAACTCCAGGCTTTCCTGCTCCACGCAAAGTCACATGGGTATTGATTTCAGAATTACTTTCAAATTACAAGTGCTAGCAATAAAATTAACTGCATGAATTTCAAGCATTACACTTCTCATGTGAATTCAATTATCGATTAAGTACCATGGCAGAAGAATTAAGCCTCAAAATGTTAACAGTAATTAGTACTTTGCTACTGCAGGGCTTTTGTGGGGTTTTACTTTGGTTGGTTGGTTGGTTGGTTCCAGGGAGGGGAGTTGTGGGGTTGGTTTGGGGAGGGGTTGTTTTGTTTTGTGTTGGGGGGTGGGGTTGGGGGTTGTTGGGGTTTTTTTTGTTGCTTTCACATTTTTTAACCCTGGGAGTGTGCTGGTTTGAGGCTAATTGGAATATTTTAATGAGAGAAATTAGATCATTGGCTGTGATGTCTATATTACTCATTTTCTCTGCTGAGGAACATCAGTAGTCAAAATGTAAGATAAGGTACTCCTCACTTCTCCTTTGGTCTGTGTGGCTGGTTGCATCTTGCCTTAACTCCTTTTCATAAAAGATATGTAACCCAATCTAATAATTTTTCCTCTAACCTCCTTGTCAGCTTTTGACATCTCACCTCAGATCTCTGCAGATTTATCACATTTAACTATATGGAGACTTTTCTGGTTATTTTTTGGGGGGGGAAGGAGGGGGTGGGGTTGGTTGGGAGCCCTTCTGAGCAGTCTGGCTGCTCGAGAAGGATTCTTAGTTTCTGTATTACTTTTAACTTGTATATAATTGTAAATATCTGTATAAATTGTACATATGTGCTTGTACCTTAGAATCAACCAGGTTGGAAGAGACCTCCAAGATCACCTAGTCCAACCTAGCACCCAACCCTACCCAATCAACTAGACCATGGCACTAAGTGCCTCAGCCAGCCTTTTCTTGAACACCTCCAGGGATGATGACTCCACCAGCTCCCTGGGCAGCCCATTCCAATGCCAATCTCTCTCTGTGGCAGCAACTTCCTCCTAACATCCAGCCTAGACCTCCCTCAGCACAACTTGAGACTGTGTCCCCTTGTTCTGTCACTGGTTGCCTGGGAGAAGGGATCAACCCCACCTGGCTACAGCCTCCCTTCAGGTAGTTATGGACAGCAACCCCTGAGTCTTCTCTTCTCCAGGCTGCACACCCCCAGCTCCCTCAGCCGCTCCTCACAGGGCTGTGTTCCAGGCCTCTCACCAACTTTGTTGCCCTTCTCTGGACACGTTCCAGTATCTCAACATCTCTTTCTGACCTTTTGTGCAGCCTGTAAATATAGCTCCATTCCTTAACTTCCAACTGTCTGAGTTAGTCTGGTTAATCTATGGGGGGAAACTCCCAAACTACAACATTCTTCATTATTGGTGACTAACATGTGACTTGAAGCCACGAACCTGGGATTAAGAGCAATGGTTATGCTGGATACTCCGGGAGTATAAATGCCATCATCAAGTTATACTGGCCTTGCAGATCTGGACTTTGTTGTGTTTGTCCAGAGTAGGCCACAAAGTTGATCAGAGGGCTGGAGCACCTCTCCTATGAGGACAGGCTATGAGAGTTGGGATTCTTCAGCCTGGAGAAGAGAAGGCTTTGAGGAGACCTTACAGTGGCCTTCCAGTATCTGAAGGGGGCCTACAGGAAGGCTGGGGAGGAACTATTGACAAGGTCTTGTAATGACAGGACGAGGGGTAAGGGGTTTAACCTGGAGTAGGGGAGATTCAAACTAGATGTTAGGAAAGGTTTCTTTACAGTGAGAGTGAAGAGACACCGGCACAGGTTGCCCAGGGAGGTTGTGGCTGCTCCCTCCCTGGAGGTGTTCAAGGCCAGGTTGGATGAGGCCTTGAGTGACCTGTTCTAGTGGGATGTGTCCCTGCCTATGGCAGGGGCTTGGAACTGGATGATCTTTGAGGTCCCTTCCAACCTATCCCATGCTATCATTCTATGATTCTATTTTAGTATCTTTGTTGATCAGCTAGGCTCTGTTGGAAGAAGCTGCACATCCCCCTCCAGAGGTTTGGGTGATATGAGGTGTCAAGGTTTATTCACAGGGAGGCAAACAGATTTAAAAATCTGCCTGCCATGCCACATGTATTGCTGGTGTAACTCTTTCAGTGGCCCTGGTATTTTTTCAGAGAGCAGCCCTAGTTTGCTGGGTTTTTTTTACTCTAAAAAGAGTAGGTTTCATTATCATAGAATCATAGAATGCATCGGGTTGGAAAGAACCCTCGAGGGTCATCTTGTCCAACCCTTGTGATACCTGCTGAACATCCACACAGTCCCCAAGCTGCATTGACAGAGTGAGGGCAATGGGACAGGGCAACAGGCACACTCCATGGAAACAATGCAGCCCTGTAATTCCAGGAGGAATCAAACTGGGTTCAATACTCCCTTTGCAGCAGTGCCTCGGCGGCTTGCACTCACCTCCTGAGCCTGCCATTGCGAATGTTTAGCAGCTTTCAGCTTGGACATCTGCATCTCCCTAATTAACACAGCAGAGATGAAGCTGGATGGGGAGCAATCACAGCAGTGGTTTATCTGCCTTCCTCATTTATCTTTCTGGAGCACGTTTGGGGCTATCTCAGGCAGGAAAGCTGAGATATGGATGTGCTTACCTGCAGACACATGCACGCACCTATGCAAGAGGACGGACATGGTCAGCAGAGGGTTGTGCGTTTGTTTATCTGTAGCAAGCTACTTACAGTTGGAGCCAGAAGGATTTCCATGGTCTTGCTCCACTGCGCACAAGTCGCATAAAGCTCTGCTTGGCAGCTACCTTTGGCAAAGCTGGTCTCTGAAGGTTGAACTCCCTCATTCTTCTAATTTCTTGTTCCTCCTAACTAAGCTAAGCTGATAAGCTGTACTGAATGTCACTTCTTAAATCACCCAAAACTCCACAGTGGGGCAGTTTCAAAACTCTCTCAGTGATTTACATTTCCCTCTTTCCCTTGCACTGTTCCATTTGCACAAAAATCAAGACCCTGTTTTTCCATGTTGATTGCAGTCTAACATGAAGGCCAGCTTGGTCCCTGATTGCAAAAGCTGCCCCACACATGCAGCAGCAGGGAACACAAGCCACACATGCAGAGCTATGATGCATCTCAAAGGGCATACAAGCAGCTGTAGCCCCAGCTGGGCAAACCAGGGCCTCTCCAAAGGGTTCAGCAGTACTGTTACTACCAGAGCTGTAATGGACTATGCATTATAAAACTATGCATGGGACCTAGAGCAGTTTAAAAAGGCATCCCATCTGAAGTTAAATTACAGATTTTGAACATGAAACTCATTGCTTGACTCCAGCCAGCAACCCTCACAGCTAGTAACCAGGATATTTCATTACCTTGGTCTGAATTCAGTGCATCAAGAGATGCTAACAAGAGCAGAAAGCATCCAGTCTTCCTCCCAGCAGTGCAGCAAAATACCACATCCCAGCAGAAGGCCACTTACAGGCAAGAAATTGGGCAATAACACTGCAGCGTGGATAACAGGCAGTGCCCAGGCCCAAGCACAGGAGAGGACCAGAGCTCCCTCTTGACTCCTGCTTCACACTTGCTCCAGGAGGAAGGAAATGTAGCCTGTGCCAGGATTCCCCTTTCTGCACTGTTTCAGAGTGGATGTTCTGACTCTAATCCATGAAACCTCAGCTGTTTCTTAATGATAAATGAATCTGGAAACTAGCACTTCAAAAATTAGCAATGTCAGATCTTGAGGGTAAGCTGTAAATTCTCAAAGGGCAGCAGCAGGACACTCAAGTGTAACAAGCAGGAAACGTTCATTCATAAGCCAGGTGCCGGATTGCATATCAGACCTAAACCTAACTCCCCCTCTTGCCTCCTTGGATCTCACATTTTGCCTGCTCCACAACCTGATCATTCATGCCCCAGCACTGCAGTGTTTCCCTCCTCCTTGAGCAGTTTGACCTCTTAGCTGGAGACATAGGAACTCCAGTGATTTAGGGCACGCTCAAGGACATGTCATTCACATAAAGTGGAGCTGTAGTTCCTGCAGTTTACAGCTGCATTGTGAAACTCACAGATGAAGGATGGGAGGGAAGCCAAAAGCACAGGTGGGTTTCAAAAGGACATTATCCAATTCACAGCCAGTTCTCAAGAAGTAGGACACCCCACCAGAACTGGGAGGCAGGAGAAGGATGTATGCAGGGAATGAGCATTTAATGCACACACTAACCCTTGTCCCTCTTCTCCAGGCATTCTTTAGTACTATCATGGATGGCATAAGTGGTCTGGACCAGCCTGGAAGTAACATTTTCTTATCAGTTGAGCCCATTTGCTAATTCAAGCTTAATCCAGCACACTCCAGTTCTGAAGTGAAGACAGCAACTAAAGATTTGAACCTGTGTCTGGCAAGTGAGCTACAAGACTGACTGAAATCAAATTTAAATCAGCCCAAAGAGCATTAGAGTTAGTATGCAAGGCTACCCTATAGCTAAGCATAGCAGGAGACTTCAATTTGATTTATCTCAGGAACATTAATGCATCAATTAGCTGTATCTCTAGGGAGAAGTCATCTCATAATTTACATATTTTGGTCATATAACAGGGAGGGGGAAAATTATGAAAATACATGTGAAGCATTTGGATGTGCTCAGCTACCAAAGATTTCACAATGAACACAGTTGTGACATTAGATTAGTGTTTCCCGATGCAAGGAGGATTTTGTTTTAACTGGAAGCGTAGCAAGAAATTGTAGCAGCTGTGCCTGTCATTATTCTGCTCAGCCTGTTAATGGAATTGGTTTGCTAGAACCAAATTGGTTCAAAGATTAATTAAAAACAGGTGCTTCTGTGCAGTAACTTCTCCACACCATGTCCAGGACCTTTTGTGGCCAGCTCACTTAGAATCATAGAATCAGTCAGGGTTGGAAGGGACCACAAGGATCATCTAGTTCCAAACCCCTTGCCATGGGCAGGGACACCCTACCCTACATCAGGCTGGCCACAGTCTCATCCAGCCTGACCTTAAACACCTCCAGCTATGGGGCCTCAACCACCTCCCTGGGCAATTCATTCCAGGCTCTCACCACTCTCATGCTGAACAGCTTCCTCCTCACGTCCAGGCTGAACCTCTCCACCTCCAGCTTTGCTCCATCCCCCCTAGTCCTATCACTTCCTGAGGGCCTGAAAAGTCCCTCCCCAGCTTTTTTGTAGGCCCCCTTAAGATACTGTAAGGCCACAAGAAGGTGACCTTGGAGCCTCCTCTTCTCCAGACTGAACAGCCCCAACTCTTTCAGTCGGTCCTCACAGCAGAGCTGCTCCAGCCCTCTGATCATCCTCGTGGCCCTTCTCTGGACACATGCCAGCATCTCCACATCCTTCTTGTAATGGGGGCTCCAGAACTGGATGCAGTACTCCAGGTGGGGTCTCTGTGGAGCGTAGTAGAGGGGGAGAATCACCTCCCTCGACCTGCTGGCCACACTTCTCCTGACGCAGCTCAGGCTCTGGTTGGCTTTCTGGGCTGCAAGTGCACACTGCTGGCTCATGTTGAGCCTCTCGTCCACCAGCACCCCCAAGTCCCTCTCCTCAGGGCTGCTCTCCAGCCACTCACTGTCCAGCCTGGATTTGTGCTTGGGATTGCCTCGACCCAGAGTTGACTTCCACTCTTACTAATAACCCACAGAAGTTCCACATACTCAGCTCTAGGGGCAATAACATAACAATAAAATTCAATTCAGAAGGTTGCCTGGATGACAGAGTGTGTTGAAAGGCCCATCTGAGGAAAAAAGTAATGTCCAATGAATTTTCCCTTGTGAGCCTTCTCCAGAGGATGGTGTTCTCTGGGAAAATCCTCCATTTCACTGCACATCTCAGGAAGGATAATCTGTACTTGAAACATCCCCAAGGGTACTTAAAAGCAACGTAATCGACAAAGGAGAGTGTGGGGTCAAAGCTCATTAGCCTTAAAAAAAGGGAGAGGGTGGTTTGAAGAAGTCTCCCAACGTAAGCAGACAAGTTTTGCAATAGGAGGGTTTGACACCATCTCTACTGGCACATGCAACCAAGAACCCCAGACCATGTCAGAGCTGTGCTGGCTAAATGTCTTTTGCAAGCAAGGATTTTAATTACTGATCATGCAGCAAAACCCAGTCATGCTGAAAAGATCTGTCTGTTAACTCAGAGGAGAAAAAAAAACATTTCTGGACCAAAGAATGGATGGAGAATTTGAAAATCCAGCTAAAAATCATGAGAAAACTTCAGAGAGCTCACTTCACTGAATATTTGGGGTTGCTTTTAATGGCTGGGTTTTGTTTGCCTTTTAAAACTCTCTGAAATTCAGAGCCAAGACATGTATCTGTCTGGAGAAGAGGAGGCTGCAAGGTGACCTTCTTGTGGCCTTCCAGTATCTGAAGGGGGCCTACAAAAAAGCTGGGGAGGGACATTTTAGGCTATCAGAGAGTGACAGGACTAGAGAGAACAGAGCAAAGCTGGAGGTGGAGAAATTCATCCTGGACACGAAGAGAAAGTTGTTCAGCATGAGAGTGGTGAAAGCCTGGCATGGGTTGCAAAGGGAGGTGGTTGAGGCCCCATCCCTGGAGGTGTTTACGGTCAGGCTGGATTAGGCTGTGGCCAGCCTGATGTAGGGTAGGGTGTCCCTGGGCATGGCAAGGGGTTTGGAACTAGATGGTCCTTGTGGTCCATTCCAACCCTGATTGATTCTATGATTCTATGATTCTACGGTCAGAGCAAGTTAGAAGGAAAAACAATGCATTATTTGTGAAGACACAGGACTCTTCACTGCCCAAGTCGTCCACACAGTAGGTAGGAAACATGTTCTGCCTAAAGCAAAGGCAGATTTGACACACTGTAATACTTTATATGACAAAGTACTAGAGTTTCTTAAGGCATCTAACACTTTAAGGCTCAGCAGTTGGCTGAAAATCAGTTCTCAGAGATGATGAATAAAGTTGATGATGATCTGGGTCTCAATATTAGTTTCTTTAGTAACATTCTGAGTCTGCTAAAAAAGGTCATTGGAAGGTGCTGCCCATAGACCCAAAACATCCCTGATACAGTTCATGAACCAGCACAGAAAAGATGGGCTCCCAGGACTGACAGCCTGCTGATTGATGCAATTCAAATGTTTTCAGTGAGGTGGAGGGTTGGAAGTATTTTTACCTTGTTATAAAAAGGCTGCTGGAGCACATTCTGCAGAGCAGAGCCATATTGTGTGGGCGTAATGGAATGGGGAAAACACCGGGTTTGCAAACGCGCCGTGGGGCTGCTCCAAGCAAAGCTCTCAGTGCTGTTGGCCACCAAGTAACAAGAAGCAATTTTTGGCCTGTTTTCCTAGAGAAGCAAAGTTTTATAGCATGGTCATAGCCAGGCAGACATAGCTCAAATATAAACAGCAGGAAAGGATGTGCAGCTGAGTGGATATCATTAAATCAAACGAGCCAATACCTACAGACATGCTGGCACATCTCAAATAGGCCATGAACTAAATGCCATTAGCTCCCACTTGCCTCCCTTTCTGCAAAGAAGAGTGTACACCTGTACCAGTGCCTCCCACATCCCCCTATAACCTCTCAACTACAGCCAGATCCAGGTACACTGGACAGAGAAGCTAACAGATGCGCAGCTCCACCAAGATGCAGAACAGCAGAGATGAAACAAGATGAAGAAGTCCCTTGGGAGATACTGTGCTGGCTTGAGGCTCATTGGAATATTCCAATGAGAGAAATTAGATTGGTTGCAAAAAGAAAATAATGACGGTTTGTGTCATTCACTGGTTTGCTAAAAGGGATAAAAAGACAAAGTATAAACTGTTTGTCCCTCCTTTGCTTCTGAGTACTGAATCTGTTTGTTTCTCTGCTTCCACTTCCACTACGCTACTTCCACTCTATCTTCCACTAACCTTGGTTAAGAGATGAGCTTTGCTGGTTGTTTGCTGTCTGGGAGAGAGACAGTGGTGCTAGCCCCTTCTGGGCTTCTTTTGTTTGTCCAGGAGGGAATTTGGAATTCTGTATTATTTCTCAATTGCATAGAATTGCAAATACCTGTAAATATATTGTGCATATATGCTTTTAACTTTAGCTTTGATGTAAATACAGCTTCATCTTACTTCCAAGCCATCTGAGCTAGTCTGGTAAATTTTCAACTGGGTGGGGGGGAAGTTCCCAACCCATTACAGACACTTGAGGACCAAACTTCCAGGCAAACCACAGGATAAAAGATGTCATTGGCTTGCTCACAGAACTGTCCTGTGGCTGACCAGGAGTGCTTCAAAAAAGATCTCTGCAGCTGTGGGAGGATTTCAGAGCTGGTTCTTATTTCTCTGCAGAGATTTAGGACACCATACACCATATATCTATACACCATGCATCACAGGTGTACTGCCAGAGCTGCTGGGCGTGCTTGCTTTTAGCAGCGGAGGGGCTGACACACTGCCAGCCAATGGCACAGCCCCACTGCCACTGGTGTGTGTGCAGCTGTTCAGTGAGGGGGTGAGATGGCTGCTACTCTTCTGGTCCAGAGAAGGGCCATGAGGATGATCAGAGGGCTGGAGGACAGACTGAAAGAGTTGGGGCTGTTCAGTCTGGAGAAGAGTAGGTTCCCAGGTGACCTTCTTGTGGCCTTCCAGGATCTGAAGTGGGCTACAAAAAAGCTGGGAAGGGACATTTTAGGCTATCAGGGAGTGACAGGACTAGGGGGAATGGAGCAAAGCTGGAGGTAGGCAGGTTCAGCCTGGACATGAGGAGGAAATTGTTTAGTATGAGAGTGGTGAGAGCCTGGAATGAGTTGCTCAGGGAGGTGGTTGAGGCCCCATCCCTGGAGGTGTTTAAGGCCAGGCTGGATGAGGCTGTAGCCAGCCTGATCTAGGGTAGGGTGTCCCTGAGCATGGCAGAGGGGTTGGAACTAGATGATCCTTGTGGTCCCTTCCAACTCTGACTGATTCTATGATTCTATGATTATTTTCTTTTTACAATCAATGATCTAATTTCTCTCATTAGAATATTCCAATGAGGCTCAAACCAGCACAGTGCTATTCCTGGGTATTGATCTGAGCCTCTTGGATAAAAGACAAGCCTGCTCTGTCCAACAGCAGGTGAGTGTCATCTGCTTGAGGAAACTGGGAGAGTACCCCACTATCTGGGAGAAGAAAGCTTACTTCTATTGGTCCTTCCTTGGTTTTAAATCTTTTTCTTCTTCTTCTTCTGTCTTTTTTCCCCCTCTAAGAATTTCTTCTGGTTACACTTTTTGGTATGGTTGTCCCCAGTGTTTAGCACCAAGTGGAAGCTGTAAATAGCACTCTGGCAGTGCAGATCTAGAGTATGTCAATGTTATACGTTGGCTTGGAGAAATACACATCGCATCTCCCAGGCATAATGCACTACAGTAGATGCAGGCAAGAAGCCACCACACTGAGGAGCTTTGCTCTAGCTCATTCCAGTATTTTATTTAGTTGATTTGTGTCAGTAAATGAATTGATCTAAGTCTGTATTGGCACAGTGGGAAAAGCAGCCTGTCTGCTGGCAGCTCCAGTGCTTGTCCTCCCTTCCTTCACATGATCTGCTGGGCTCCCTCCAGAGCTGTGTGTGTATCTCATCTCTGTTAAATGAGAAGGGCAGGCAAGGTGTGGTGAGGGCCTCACCTAAGGAAAAAACATGTCCGCAAACCACAACTGGGGAGTCCCCTTGCACTGCTGTATGGGATTAAACTCATACAGCTCATCCTGTCAGCAAGAGGTCAGAAGTGATGCCTGGTGAACAACCACTTCTGTGTCATGTATTCCCCTTCCTCATCACCTCTGTCACCTCCTGAAAGCTGAGCCTGGCTTTTCCTTTGTAATAAAAGCTGATTATAGGAACAAGATATCAGGGTTAGTCAAGTCCAGATTACTTGATATCTATCCAGGTATCCACAAGTTGGTGTTTCCTCTATTGCACAGTCCCTTTGAGCCTGCTCTGGCTGCAGAGCTTCTTGTCTTTGCTCAGGTGGTGCCAGATTTGCAGGAGCCATTAGCTGGATGCTTGTCCCAGACAGTGCCTGTCTGAGTCGAAGCTGTGCCAGGGCCTGACCCTAAAACACCACCTGTAGCAATGGTGTGATCTCTCTTTTTATCTCATGTTGGAAATCTGTGTTCAAGCCCTGGGAGCTAGCAGGGTGCAGGTTTGTTATTTTTAGTTTATAACTCATAGCTTTAATTCACTCTGAAATAGTGAATACATTTCTCTTGCCTTTATGCCCCAGGGAGATCTGTGCATGAAAAGAGAAGGTTAAAGAGTTCAGGAGTTCTTTGCATGGGATTAGCTGGGAGGCAGATGGGAACTTTTTCTGTTTTCTTGGTAGATTTGTCTGTGTGAGTGCCTTTCCTTGGAAATGTATTTTAAAATGGATCAATCCATCAGGAAAAGGGAGTGCTGCTGTGCACCCAGCTGCTCCTGCATGGTCAGTAGGAACTGAGCAGGTCAGGCAGGTCAGGAGCAGGAAGGGCACAATATTTGTTCCTGTGCTGGCTCCAACAAAGCCTACAGTCTCTCCCTTTTAAAGGAATGCCACCATCAGACTTTCAGGGTTCTGTGGGGCTGGACATAGTACCTAATCTAGTACTACTCCTGAGTCCCTATAAGGTGGGGTGGTAAGTGGACTGGGCTATAGTGTTCCTAACTACATGGCTCACTGGCAGAGGTGTGAGTGGGATGGGTGATGTTATGGTGCAATACTCAGACCCTGGATTTCAGCATGCAAAGTGTCACTACCTGCATCTGGCCCCTTGGCTGGCTTGCCCTGCTCTATACTTGGTACAATGTGCTGATGCTTGACTCTTAAATGTGTTTAATCCAGCACTGGCTTCCTGAAGCTCTCCTGAAGACATTAATGGATAGTGGGGGAACAGGGAAAGGGATGCCTCTGGGCTCACTGTTGAGATTTAGAATCATAGAATCAGTCAGAGTTGGAAGGGACCACAAGGATCATCTAGTTCCAAGCCCCCTGCCATGCCCAGGGACATCCTACCCTAGAGGGGCCACAGTCTCATCCAGCCTGACCTTAAACACCTCCAGGGATGGGGCCTCAACCACCTCCCTGGGCAACCCATTCCAGGCTCTCACCAACTTCATGGTGAAGAACTTCCTCCTCATGGCCAGTCTGAACCTACCCACCTCCAGCTTTGCTCCATTCCCCCTAGTCCTGTCACTCCCTGAGAGCCTGAAAAGTCCCTCCCCAGGTTTTTTGTAGGCCCCCTTCAGATACTGGATTTACTGTTGCTCTGAGTCAACAGCAAAAACCTCACTGGACTTGGAGGAAGCAGAACTGGTGTGTCCCCAGAACATTCACCTCACAGTCAAGAGTAGCTGCTTAGGAGAGGAAAATGCAAGCCAAACACCCCAGGATAAATATGCCAGTAACAGAGCTTGCTGGAGGGGTGGCAGCCTTGCAGATGCAGTCAGTACCAATGCCCCCCATCCTCAGCCAGGCGTGAGAGCAGAACAGAGAGCAGTTTTCCATTGCTGCTTGGTACATCCTGCAGGAGAGTGCAGCAAGCTCTTCCTTGACTTCCTCTTACAGGGTTCATGACTGTTAAGCATTTATTTCCCTGTTCTCAGGATTTTTGGGTGTATGTTTTGTGGGGTTTTTTTTGGATTTTATGCAAATCTCATTCCCCCTCCACCTTCGCATCCTGTCTAAGTTTATTTAATAACCTACAAATATCTGTGCAGAGCAGGGCTGGTGGCTTTTTGATGATGACTGTATTAGCTGTGCTGTTGACAGCTTCTTACATTTTGTGCTAGAGAATTGCTTAAACAATGAAATAAGCCCCTGGGGAAAGAGGTAGGAAGGCCACTGTTTGATATTTAATGCTTGGCTGCACAAGGAGGGCATGGAGAAATCAAGCCCCTTGGGAAGGTGCCAGACATGAGGCCTGCACTGGAAGGGACGTTGGAGCTGCATGGGTCATGGGCTGGCTGCCCCCATTGCTCTGTCAGGCAGCTTTGCTGTGGTGGTAAGCACAACGTCTGTAGGAGTGAAATTGCTATTCATTGCAGCAGCCTGCTCCTCTGGTTCTGATTTCCTGACAGATTTGCCTTATCATATCAGGCTTCTGGGGTGTGAAGCACAACATCCCACAGTAGGTGGTATCTGAAATGGGTGATTTTGTTGTACCTCTGTCTAATCTGTTGGACATCTTATTGGAACCAGTGGGTGATGGTCACTTCATTAGTGGAAATTACATTTCCAAATTAGGGAGTATTCAGAGGATGGAATAAGAATTTATGATATGGAAAAACTTCCTGGAGAAGAAGAAAAGACTGGAAGCCTATCATAGAAAGGAGGTGCACAAGAAAGTACATATACCATATGTATAAAATATGTACCACAAAGGCCAGTCTGCACAAGGGCAAATGAGAGCACTCAGTCTTTCTGTTTTGGCAATAGAGGGCTCACAAAATAAAGATGTAAAATATTTGAAGCTGGTTAAAAGAAAATGTACTAGCTGCACATGGGGCTTGTGGAGTTTGCAGTCCTCTGAAATCATATCAAGAGCAAGAATTTTTTTTAAAGCTTCAAGAAGGAGCTGACTGTTGCAGGAGTAGTGTGATGGTTTGTGTGTTCCTGCCCCCTCCCCCCCCACACTTATGAAATCTCCCAGACTAGACTCAGCTGAGCTGGGAATTAAGGAATGAAGCTTTATATTTACAGCCTAGCACAATATACAAGCAGATAGTTACAATATCTACAGCTATAGACAGAAATATGCAAGATAAAAATACACACAACAGCCCTCCCAGAAACCAGAGTCTCCAGGAGGGACTCCCAAACATGCTTCCATCCTCTTTCCACCCCTCTACCTTAACCCAGAGTCTGCTTTACGTGCAAGGTGAGTTTGGAGTATCGGCCATGGGGGTTAGAAAGCAGAAGGATTAGTTACACAGAAAGCCGGGTAGAGAGAAAAGTACAGGCACCATTTGCAACAGAGAGCCATTACAACTGTGTTATCTATGTTTTGCATTCTTGTTTTTATACATCTCAGCAAGCCTAGGAGTGAAGCAGACATTGCCACTGTTTCCTTTTCACAGCCTATAATCTAATACCTTTCACTAGAATATTTTAGCTAGCCTCAAACTAGCACAAGTGCAGTTCTGGAGCCCCCAACACAAGAAGGACATGGAACTGCTGGAGCGGGTCCAGAGGAGAGCCACGAAGATGCTCAGAGGGCTGCAGCAGCTCTGCTATGAGGACAGGCTGAGAGAGTTGGGGCTCTTCAGCCTGGAGAAGAGAAGGCTTCGAGAAGACCTTAGAGTGGCTTTCCAGTATCTGAAGGGAGCCTACAGGAAAGCTGGGGAGGGACTATTGACAAGGTCTGGTAATGTTAGGACAAGGGGTAATGGGTTTAAACTGGAAGAGGGGAGATTTAGACTGGATGTTAGGAGGAAGTTCTTTACAGTGAGGGTGTTAAGACACTGGAACAGGTTGCCCAGGGAGGTTGTGGATGCTTCCTCCCTAGAGGTGTTTAAGGCCAGGCTGGATGAGGCCTTGAGCAACCTGCTCTAGTGGGAGGTGTCCCTGCCTATGGCAAGGGGTTGGAGCTGGATGATCCTTGAGGTCCCTTTCAACCTAAATCTTTCTATGATTCTTTAAGTGGTCAGAATTTATTCTAGTGTTAATGTAATCAGGTTTTTGTTGGGTGGGAAGGAATCCCAGTTGAGCCCTCTGCCGTGTTTTAATCTAGAAGATATCTCAGGATAGAAGCATTGAGCCATCTAGCAATTAGGACAAGACCTGCTAGAGGGTAAAGTGTCTCAGTGTCAGAGTCTGAGATAAACAATAAGTCTCAACATCTCAGAAAAAAAATTGTTTTGAGCTAAGTTTCTGAGAAGTGCTAAGCAAGCATCCTGTTTGTACTCACTGTCCTGAAGATCCCCTCTTGCATGAGCTCA
>WAAF01013413.1:3742-36180 GCA_013400475.1 Tricholaema leucomelas
TAACATCCAGCCTAGACCTCCCCTGGCACAACTTGAGACTGTGTCCCCTTGTTCTGTTGCTGGTTGCCTGGCAGAAGAGACCAACCCCACCTGGCTACAGCCTCCCTTCAGGTAGTTGTAGACAGCAATGAGGTCTGCCCTGAGCCTCCTCTTCTGCAGGCTGCACACCCCCAGCCCCCTCAGCCTCCCCTCACAGGGCTGTGCTCCAGGCCTCTCCCCATCTTCGTTGCCCTTCTCTTGACACATTCCAGAATCTCACTTGAACTGAGGAGCCCAGAACTGGACATAGCAAAGTACCAAAACAGGTACAAGAGAAGGTCTTTCTCGGGAACTTCGCATTCAATTGGACACACAATAATTCTTTTCCTACTCATGAATGGGTTTATCTTTGCAAATATTACAACATTTGCCCTTTCATTCACATTTTGGACAGAAGGCAATCAAATTTTCTACTTTCTTTGTTAACTAAAATAAATTATCATTACAAATCTTGGGAAGTTTATGTTGTGAAATAGTCCTGTATGGTCTTACTGAGTCAGGTTTGGTGTCAGCCTAACTTGCAAGTCCACTTTAAAAACATGATCTTATCTTTTTGTTCCTGGCTTTAGAAACAATCAGTGATTCCATGTCATTTTAAAGGTAGCCACTTCAGCTGCTTTTTACATCACCCCTCCCTATAGCACACAGAGGTGTTCTCATCTGCAGAATTGACTTTAAAGTAATTACTCATAATTACGGAGAAGTGCATCCAGTGGATTAATCACTCCATTGATATGCTGCTCGAAGGACTGCTCTCAGGACAGCCTCACTGCTTGGGCTCAGGAAATGTCAGTTCCACAAGAAAACAAGTTGGTAGCAGCTAAGCAGAGCTCTGGCAGCTATTTAAACCCACAAGATCGAGGTAATGGCACACCTGGACTTGAGGCAGCATCCAAGGGGCCACAATCATATGTTGTGCCAGGGGAGGTATAGAATCATAGAATCCAGCAGGCTGGAAGAGAGCTCCAAGCTCAGCCAGCCCAACCTAGCACCCAGCCCTGGCCAAGCAACCAGACCATGGCACTACGTGCCCCAGCCAGGCTTGGCTTCAACACCTCCAGCCATGGGCACTCCACCACCTCCCTGGGCAGCCCATTCCAGAGTTGGAAGGGACCCAAGGAGATCATCGAGTCCAACCCCCCTGCCAGAGCAGGACAATCCTATCTAACACAGATCACAGAGGAACACATCCAGACAGGCCTTGAAAGGCTCCAGAGAAGGAGACTCCACAGCCTCTCTGGGCAGCCTGTGCCAGTGCTCTGGGACCCTTACAGTAAAGAATTTCCCCCTTGTGTTGAGGCAGAACCTCTTTTGCTGCAACTTACACCCATTGCTCCTTGTCCCATCCCAGGGAGCAGTGAGCAGAGCCTGTTCCCCCCTTCCTGCCCAGCCCTCAGATACTTACAAACATTTATCACTCCTTCTGCTGAGAGTTCTTGTATGTGTCTGCAGAACCACACAACTGGAAAAGCAGCTGAAGATCAGCAACAGAACATCATGATTTTTACAAGGTATGATGACATGGCTTCTAAAATAAAGTAGAAGGGTGAGGGGGGAATGGAAGAACAGACAGATAAGCCCATTCCATGGATAAAATAACACATTCTTGTTTATATCCAGTGCCTATACTCAGCATTCTGGAAAGCAAAGTTAACCTTTGGGATTGTCTTTAATCATACTGAAGCAAAAATGTGTTTAGGCACGCCAGACTTTTACAGTCCATAATGAGTTTATTGCCTATAATCACTCTAGTCTCAGTAATTAAACCTTAAAACTGCTGCTGTTTTATTTAATGTAAATGATAAATCAAAGATTTCATTTGACTTCCCCCCCCCCCATGAGTTAAAACTGGGCTGTGTCAGAAACATCAGCCTTAAATTTCACGTGATGGTAATTGTATGTTGGGCTTCAAGCACGGGAGCTGCACAGGTATAAAAGATTTTGACAGGTCAAAAATCCTGGCTGAGAGCAGGAGTTCTTTTGATTTAGTGTAATGGATACCTTTTAAATTCATTTATAACAATAATTACTCAACAGAGTTCTCCCCCCCCCCCCCTTTTTTTTTAGGGCCACTCCTCCAGTTTTTGCAGTTGCCTTGCAGGATCGTATCATACACAGCCATCAACTCCAGGATCTTTCATTAGCAGAGCCTTTCAAATCAAGGACAAGGAACATCAAGAACCTTTACAAGCCCAGGAACAAAGAAATGGTCAGAGCAGTGGCAGATACTGGACTAAGAACATTCACTACAAAACCAAGGAAGATGCAGAAAAGGAGAAATGTTCTTGATCCTAACATTAGGTAAAATATTCTGTTCTGATTTGTTTTTATTGCTTATATTTAAAAGACACTAAAATGAAGAGCCTGAGGTTTCTCTTCAGCCTGATGATTGAGTACTAAAGTGGGTGAAATGATCTCAAGAAGAGTATCTCTCCATCTTCCTTTGCCAGACTACATGTCTCTCCTTTTATCCAAAATGAGGATTTTGAAGGCTGAGAGGAGCCTGGTTTAGGCAGGATGGACCTTCTGCCCAGCCAGCACCAGGCTTGGGGATTGGGGTCAGTATCTTGTTGAGATACAGGAACGTGTCCAGAGAAGGGCAACAAAGCTGGTGAGGGGCCTGGAATGCAAATCCTATGAGGAGAGGCTGAGGGAGCNGTGGTTAAGTTTACACCAGGGAGGTTTAGGTTGCATATTAGAGAAAACTTTGTGATTAGAAGGGTTCTAAAACACTGGAAGAGGATCCCCAGGGAGGTGGTTAAATCTCCTGGAGGTGTTTCCAAGCTGCAGAGATGTGGTGCTAAGGGCCAAGGTTAAGCACCAGACTTTGCAGAGCTAGGTAATGGTTGGACTTGGTGATCTTAAAGGTCTTTTCTAACTGAAACAATTCTATGACTCTAAACAGCATAAAATCTTGGTTTAAAATCTGTCAAAATTCAACAGTTTAGGTCAGCAGGTAAACTACAAGAGAGCTGCCATCAGTAGCTTGGATGTGTCTTTTTAGATCTGAAATGTATTGAAATTGTTGTTCCTTTCTTCTGTTACTCTGTTCTGTATATTGACTGTAATAGCTCCTCCCTTTACCTTATATTCTTAAGCAGACATCAGTGACTTTAGAATCATAGAACCACAGAATGCACCGGGTTGGAAGGGACCCCCAAAGATCTTCTTGTCCAAACCCCACATCACAGGAGCAGGGACATCTTTAACTAGGATCAGGTAGTTAATTTTGATATTGCATTTCTATGGGGGAACATAGAATCATAGAATCAACCAGGTTGGAAGAGACCTCCAACATCATCCAGCCCAACCCAGCACTCAGCCCTATCCAATCAACCAGACCATGGCACTATATGCCCCAGCCAGGCTTTGCTTCAACACCTCCGGGGACAGCGACTCCACCACCTCCCTGGGCAGCCCATTCCAATGCCAATCACTCTCTCTGTGAAGAAATCTTCGTGTCAGAATCATCTTAGTATTCAGATCTGTTTAAAGTGTATTTGAAATAGGGTTTTTTAATTCTTTATTCATAAACAGACATTTTCTAGTGCTGTGTTAAATGTATTCTTTGCTAACATACACCTACCTTTCCTCAAAC
This sequence comes from Tricholaema leucomelas, assembly GCA_013400475.1. Lineage (NCBI taxonomy): Eukaryota > Metazoa > Chordata > Aves > Piciformes > Lybiidae > Tricholaema lacrymosa > Tricholaema leucomelas. Next base: position 7,380 of record WAAF01013413.1, read on the forward strand.
TTAAAAAGGCTTGCTTCTGCAATGCTCCTGGGGCTAAACCCAGGAAAAATTAACACCTGTAGTTAAATACCTTTTTCAAATATAGAAGCAAACATGCAGCAAGATAAAAGTCACAGATGTGAGGGCTTGGAATGATGCCTGGTGAGAAAACTCAGTTTTAAATAGCATTATAATAATACAGTTGCAAAGCAAGGACAGACATTGCTGCTTAAAAAAACCAAAGCCAAGGAGCATCTGAACAGACCAGGAGTCCACAAGTGCTTCCCACCTGTCAGTTTCAGTTTGTATTTCTCTTTTCTAAAGGTTTCTCCAGTAGTCATGCCATGAACATCTCCCTGTCTCCATGCTGTCAGTTGTCTTGATTAGGTGTTTCATAAAGGACCTTCTGGCTCCACTATTTGCAGTTTAAAGCAAAATAAACTTCCATCATCAATAATAATCACAGAATCATAGAATCAACCAGCTTGGAAGAGACCTCCAACATCATCCAGTCCAACCTAGCACCCAGCCCTAGACAATCAACCAGACCATGGCACTAAGTGCCCCAGCCAGGCTTTGCTTCAACACCTTCAGGCACAGCAACTCCACCACCTCCCTGGGCAGCCCATTCCAATGCCAATCACTCTCTCTGACAACAACTTCCTCCTAACATCCAGCCTAGACCTGCCCTGGCACAACTTGAGGCTGTGTCCCCTTGTCCTGTTGCTGCTTGCCTGGCAGAAGAGACCAACCCCACCTGGCTACAGCCTCCCTTCAGGTAGTTGCAGACAGCAATGAGGTCTGCCCTGAGCCTCCTCTTCTGCAGGCTGCACACCTCCAGCTCCATCAGCCTCTCCTCACAGGGCTGTGCTCCAGGCCCCTCACCAGCTTCATTGCCCTTCCCTGGACACATTCCAGTATCTCAACACAATAAAGGAAGAAAAGATTCAACTGTAAGATGTCACTGCACATTTAAAAGCTGGACTCAGCTAGCAGTGGCCAACCCTAAAGTATTTTATAGTTGACATGGTAGCAGAAGACTGATAGTGTCTGTTGACTTCTGAAGTTATGGGAGTAGTCATCAATCTTCTTTCATAGAATCAACCAGGTTGGAAGAGACCTCCAAGATCATCCAGTCCAACCTAGCACCCAGGCATTGGGTATTCTCTGCTTCATTTCAAGTCCTGATAGATATGATCATTCACAAGGGTTGCAAACATTCACTGATTATGCAATTTAGGATAGATTTTGTATTCTCACAAGATTTCTCTTTGGGATTTAGTTTAATCTTTACTTTCTGCTGGGAAAATAGAAACAGTGCAGTCTTAACACTGTTCTCTTTAGCTTAGCTGAACTGCTTGGATTTTACCTTGATAGCTTTATTCAGTGCATGTGTGTAGCACGAGCATAAATGCATCAGGTCTTATTAGAGTCTCTCATCTATCATCCTGAAAATACTAATCAAAAGGGACAAGTGACTGATTGAAGAGGAGTGCTGCTTCAGGGAGCTGATGATGGGAATGAAAAGAACTATCCCAACTATTGCAAGTTCCTTTCCTCACTTCATTTTAGGGTGGGTTTTGTTTTCCTGCCAGTTGCCCCTTTTAATTTTTCATGAAGGCTTTTTGCAGCCAAGCCTGTGAATGTGAATCAAAGTCTTATAATAACCTTAGATAGAGAGGAGCTTTTGCTTTCTTTCACATCAACATTAACTGAAGGTGTATGATTGTCCACAGACAGGTGGGGTGGATCTGGCAAAAGACCATTCTGCCAATTTCTGGCTGGCCTGGAAGTCTAAAGCTTGACTAGAGAGAGCAAAAGACAGCATTCATTAAAAAGGTTACTTTAGATTTGGCACAAAAAGGGAAATGCCTCTGGAATTCTTTTTTGTCCTTAGTGTTTCATTAGCTTTCCTCCCTCAAGGGGAAAAAAAAGCCACTGTATCTGAAAGCTTTCCCTTCAGCTGGCTGCTGGCCATTAATCCTTTTGTGTTTGCCAGCTCAATAGTCCACACTACTTGTTCTGGTTTTCACTCCTTTCCCAATTTTATTTTCCTCTAAGAGGCAACTGCCTTTTTTGTCCAAGTCTACCTTTTGTGAGGATGGAGGTCATCAGTATTTAGTGGGAATTTAGGTCAGATAAAGGTGAAGTTTTCCTGTAGACTGTGAATATAATTTTTTGGGCTTTTTGGGTTGTTGGGTGTTGTTTTTCTGGTTGTGTATCATGTGAAATGCTGCATTTGATGTGTATCACTTCTTGAGATTTAACATCTCTGTGGGAGAAAAGATTAATCTGCTTTCATGTTAAGCTTTTGGGTTTGTAATCTTTTCCTACACTCAGTAGCAGGTAGCATTTGCTGCTTTCTGCCACTCTGCATCTTAGAGTCATAGAATCAGTCAGGGTTGGAAGGGACCACAAGGATCAGCCAGTTCCAACCCCCTGCCATGCCCAGGGACACCCTACCCTAGAGCAGGCTGGCCACAGCCTCATCCAGCCTGGCCTTAAACACCTCCAGCCATGGGGCCTCAACCACCTCCCTGGGCAACCCATTCCAGCCTCTCACCGCTCTCATGCTGAACAACTTCCTCCTCACATCGAGTCTGAACCTACCCATCTCCAGCTTTGCTCCGTTCCCCCCACTCCTGTCACTCCCTGGTAGCCTAAAAAGTCCTTCCCCAGCTTTTTTGTAGGCCCCCTTCAGATACTGGAAGGCCACAAGAAGGTCACCTGGGAGCCTCCTCTTCTCCAGCCTGCACAGCCCCAACTCTTTCAGTCTGTGCTCACAGCAGAGCTGCTGCAGCCCTCTCAGCATCCTCCTGGCCCTTCTCTGGCCACGCTCCAACACATCCACATCCTTCTTTTAATGTGGACTCCAGAACTGGATGTAGTACTCCAGGTGGGGTCTCAGCAGAGTGGGGTAGAGGGATAACACCAATCTCAAATAGAAGTTTAAGTTGTATTGTATTAAGCAATTTCTCCAGAAGACTGATTCCTTTTTCAACCAGAAAGACTGCAGTAGGTGTAGACAACCTTTCAGGCAGTCAAAGTACAGCTTGTCAACATCTTTCACTTAGGTAACAGAGATTACATATTTAGTCCACAGCATTAGGAAATCATGCCCCTAAGTAAGAGGGAATAAAATGGGCACTACTGTATACATTTCATAACAGAAGGTGATAAAGTCTTCTCCTCTGGCCTAGCCAGCTTTAAATTAATTCAGCATCAGCTGTGATTAAAGGATATACACATATCTTTCCCAGTAGCTTCCAAGGAGGAATTGAAGATGACTTTCCTTGCTGTTCACTTCTATGTTTTGGTTAATGAAAACACTAAGGAATTTTTTTTTTTCACTAGGAGCTATCCAGTTCCAGAGGCTAAAAAGCTTCCCTAAAATTAATTTTGCCTTTTGTGCTGTGCTTTGAAAATGTCACTCCCTAATCATTAGCATAATCAAACCTGATTTTTAATAACCCTACCTCCTCTGGAAGGATTAGAAAGGTTAAATGCCAAGTATGAGAAAATACAAAACAAGGTCTGAAAGATGAGTAGTGGGAAGGACACATTGATTGTTTTGGGGTGCTACAGTAGCCCTTATTACACCCATCATTAACATTTTTAATGATCTAGATCAAAGGAGATAAGAAAGGTCACTGAAAGCAAAGCAGGCTACTTTTTGGCACTGCTGTACACAGAAAGCAGGGCGTTGCTCCAGCCTGCTAGGTAGTGAATTCCTTTGATCCTACCTATAAATGTCACTTCTGTATGTCACTTAATTGCGGCGCGGTCCTTTATTGGTGCAATTAAATCTTTTATAAGGCATTACATTATCTCCAGCCTTGCTGAAAATCTTGCCATTGTTCAGGAAGAGAGGTCAGGCATTGTGAAGTGATGCAGCTGACTTCAGTTTCTTCCTCTCCCCTCCACATTTCTCCCAACGATTTTAATTTAAATCTCACCAAACAGCACAATGGTCCTGGAATTTGTTTAGTCGTTTGACTTCCTTTATCACACGGAGATGGTAAACATTCTGTTGCTAACTTGAAGTGGCTCCAAGCAGCAAAATGAGGAGGATATTAAACCAGTAAAAAGCTTATCAACTGGTTCATTGATATGCTGTAAATTCCAGCCTTTTCATTTTGCTTTTGAGGGTTGCCATAAGTCAACACATTAGTAAGCAATTTGCTGACATGGGATCACTTAAAAAGGCTTCCCTGTGGACAAAGTTCACCTCGGTGCTTTGTTTCATGGTTTTATTTTATCATAGTCTTGTGCTGCTGTACAGATGACTGATGTAGTCTTGCATTCCAATAGAGTGTTTCAAACAGCTTATGCCATTCTGCTGGAGTTTGAAGAAGTCACAGACATAAGCAGAGAAGTATAGTGTTTTTAGAAACAAAATCAATCAGTTTCAGTTGTTCAAGGTGGGGGGAAGAAAGGTTATTCAGTATGACACTTTAAAACACAGCAGGATTTAATATTTAAGCCCTAGAAGATGCTAACACTGACAAAGTGTAGAAAGTGTTCATTTCCTTCCTGCTCCTATCAATGGGGCACACAGGTTTGCCAGTTGGCAAAGATTTAGGGCTACATTTCAGTTGCACTCTTTTCTTCCTAACCTTAGACTTTGGTGATGGATGGATATGGGTTGGGCAGAAAATACTGGAGCACATAAAGCAGGAGGGGAACTCAAAAGATCTCCATTTTGGGCAGGAGTTTTTCTTCTCTTTTATGATTTCTGCTCAAGGAAGCTTATGAGAGGACTTAGTGAAAGGGGAAAGAGAAACAAACACAGTGCAAGCTCAGGGGGATGAAGAAGAGCTCCCCTCTGCCGAGGAAAAAAGGCACAGGCAGAAAAAGGAGGCCAGCAACTCCACCTCCTCCTACCCACCGTGGTCAGCTCTCCTCCAGCAGCCTGTCTAGGCATAGTCTCATTCACAAAGCCAGATCAGCTCCTGGAACTGGCCACATACTGTGTGTTGCTCCCACACTGAGTAAAAGCAGAGTTAACAGATAGGACACAATTTGAGGAGAAGCAACTGAGAGGCTGTTAGAAAAGCACGGTCCTGGCCACTGACACTTTCTGTTTGCATCCCACCAGCTTTCTTATGAAAACTCTTTAGGTCTGTTCACATTTGATACCAACCTAAACAAAGACCAAACATACATCAGGGCCAAAGTTTTTTCAAACAGATCAACCGTGACTTGACACTGAAGAGAAACCAATCATTATATAAGGCTAAGTGCAATCTAAGCCTGTTCTTCCTCAAGTCAGCTTTTAAAAGGAAATCATTAAGAGCAATTAATGTTGCAGTGTGGGGTAGATTCAGCTCTGCAACCTAGGTAACAACAGTTCAGATGCCCAGGTGGGCAGGAGAGCCAATGGCATCCTGGCCTGGATCAGGAGCAGTGTGGCCAGCAGGAAAAGGGAGGTTATTCGGCCCTTGTGCTCAGCACTGCTCAGGCCACACCTTGAGTGCTGTGTCCAGTTCTGGGCTCCTCAATTCAAGAGAGATGTTGAGGTACTGGAATGTGCCCAGAGAAGGGCAACAAAGCTGGTGAGGGGCCTGGAGCACAGCCCTGTGAGGAGAGGCTGAGGGAGCTGGGGGTGTGCAGCCTGCAGAAGAGGAGGCTCAGGGCAGACCTCATTGCTGTCTGCAACTACCTGAAGGGAGGCTGTAGCCAGGTGGGGTTGGTCTCTTCTCCCAGGCAAGCAGCAACAGAAGAAGGGGACACAGTCTCAAGTTGTTCTGGAGGAGGTCTAGGCTGGATGTTAGGAGGAAGTTGTTGGCAGAGAGAGTGATTGGCATTGGTAATGGGCTGCCCAGGGAGGTAGTGGAGTCACCATCCCTGGAGGGGTTGAAGCAAAGCCTGGCTGGGGCATTTAGTGCCATGATCTGGTTGATTGGCTAGGGCTGGGTGCTAGGTTGGACTGGATGATCTTGGAGGTCTCTTCCAGCCTACTTGATTCTATGACTGTTATTGCTTCTTAAATTCGTAACCACATTAACATATTAGACTTATCCTGACTGGAAATGTAGTGCATTAGCGTTTCATGTCTCTTGCAGGAAGCACACAGCATCATCACTTGGGACTGTTTGGAGACCACAGGATGTAAATGCTGAAGGAGGCCTGTGGTGGGCCTTTTGCTTGGCTGGGTCACTGAAGGTCAGTATGCACGTTTGTGGGGTACAGAATCTTGACTTCTCTTCCTTCTTGCCAGTGAAGAGTCAGGAGGGGAGCACAAGATTGCCCATCTGTTCTTTGCTAGACACAGAATTCCCTCCCAGAGCACAGAAGGGGCTGCCACTCCCCTACCACATTGTAATTTAAATACCTCCTCTATACAGAGGGGCTCAGAGGATCATTTTATTAAGTGAATGCTGATGTGTCACTTCCACATAACAAGGAAACCAAATCTGATTTGTACTGACAAATGGATATCCATATGCTGTTGTGTGAGGGAGCACCTGGAAATTCAGGAGGTCAGAATCAGATCACAAACCAAAAAGAATATACATCTGTTCACCTTGGTTCCATCACAGCCATCTCAAGCATTTGCAGAGTTTGCCATAGGTAAACAACATATTTGTCCTTCCTGTCACCCATCAAGAGAAAAATCCTCACCTCTTAGGAGGTGTAGCTCAGAGTGAACTGCCTCAGAGATCAGAGCTGACAATTAAGGGAAGAAGGGAGAGGAATGCAACTCCTCACACCAACTACTGACAGGATCGTTTAGAATGCCACTAAGATGATTTCTATTTTTCAATGCTTAAAACTTTAAAAAAGCCAAACTCCACTACGAATCACACTTCAGCTTTATTGAAAACACAGTCCAAAAAAAAGTATCTTCCTACAAAACGTTCAGTGTAAATTTGAAACAAAGGCAAAAGCACATTACCACTGCTTGCCACCAAAACGTCAACCTAAGGCAGGAAGCACTGTCACTTTTGTAACACAGCAAAGTATCCACAACTGAGAACACGACAAAATAACTCTCAACTACCAAACTAAAATCAGAAAGGGTTTGGTGGGGAGAAAGTATGTGCACAGAAAACAGTGCTGATGAAAGCAACACTAAAAGCATTGGTTTGCAGCTGTTTCACCTTGATCCCAGATACAGCCACGTGAAAGCTGTGCTCAAGACCAGAGTTTTACAGAGCCTTAAGCACAAGTCAGACCAAGAAGCCATGGCTGATTCCATTCAACGTCTCTCAGCCTCACACACACTTGAAGATTGTGTGCAGCTTAACTTTCTTCTTTGCAAACTGAAACCTTAGCCGGTAGGAGCACCTGAAAGTGCATGACACTGTTCCAGCACCAGCAACATCCACTGAAACACGAGGTCAGAGCTGTCTGTTTATGGTCATGTCACCAAAGCCCACGCCAAGCTGACCCTGTGATGAGACGGCCATCAGCACTCAGAAAAGCCTGTCCCCTCAGCAAGACTTCCAGACACAGCTTCGTGCAGACAAGAGCAATGTGTGTTTGCTACTTAAGCAACACTGGGTCAGGTTCCTAATCCCCAAAGGAAACCCTGCCATGCTTTGTGTACAAATACATGTCCAGATTCAAAAATCAACGACCCAAACATATCTTTGTTTTCTATCTCTTTGTTTTCAAAGCAACAGAAGTCAGGCCAAACAAGACAAAAATATTTTGAAAGCAACCCTTAAAAATGTGAAAAGTGGCTCAACTTTTTGTTCTAGGAAGCCAGCGAGGAGGAAGTTACTTACACAGATTTTGTGAACTGAAGTATTTGGTCCAGACCAGGAAAGCTCATGGCCAGGGGAAAACAGAAGTCATGCAGCAGTTCATTGTCTCCTAAAGCATTTAAACATATCCACTGTATTCACAGTACCACTGGCAAGCCTCTCTGAATGATCATTTGACATGGAGAAAGTCCAAAGTGTGCCCATACACAAGGTACAAACAACACAGGAAGAGTCTCACCGTGGCACCATGCACAGTTTGGCTTTGATTGGAAGGTGAAAGAGCCACACGTGGCTGACCTCGCAATGCTGCATCTCCATCTCCAGCCAAGGAAGGCTGCAAGGCCCACCGGGAGCTGCAGTCAGTCTGCACACCACAAGGGAGGGAATTGATGAGCAGGGAAACGACACCCATTTGGTTAAATATTAAGTGTGAGGTAAAGCTCCTGGAGCACTAACCTCAAACTGAAAGGTTAAGGGCAAGTCCACACAAAGTCACCTACTCCCCAGTAACTGCTGGCAGGGGCTCAGACTGGCTGGATGAGCACACATCTCTGGCTGAGAAGTGAGCCAGTCTCCTCACACTACTCACAGTTAAAAGAATGTTTACATGCAAGGGCTAAACCATTTTCATCTCACTCCAAATTTGCATTGGCTCTTGGTAGGTCATTAGAGGCCTCACTTCTACAGGCAGGATTGTTTCAATGGAATGTAGTGCTAAAAAAGATCAAGTGTAAATGAATGCATAAATACTAACATTTTCATAGTGGAAGAACCTTTCTAACTAGGGAACATCTCTGCACAGACTATGGGAGCAAATAAATACATTACAACCAGAACAAGTGCCCTGGGGAAGCACTGAACTACCGTTCTGGAAAGGAGCTTCATCCAGTGATGCCGACTATAAAACTTCAGGTGAGGCTGGGGTGAGGGAGAGAGGTGAAAGCAACAGCAACACTTGAGGTTAGCATACAGCAAACATTGAGAAGCAATTAAGAAGCATCATCCCCAAGTGCTGGTAGGTACAAATGAGCAGTCAGATACCTAAAGCCTTTAAGAACTGAGATTTTCTAATGTTACATGAGGCCTTCATGCAGACATAGCTTTAAATAGGGGGATTCTGGAAATCACATTTGGTATTAACTCCCCAGACCTGTTCTCCTTCCTAAGATCCTGACTAACATTGTCAGGCTTTAACTGTTAACATGAAATTTTTAGGAGGTTGTCTCTGGATCTCATTGGACCTGGGGGTTGACATGACTCCATTCAGAACCAGACAGCATTCTTGAGACAGCAAGAAGCCAGTACAACAGAGTTGTCTGCACAGAAACAACTAGAACAACTCAAATGAATCAGTCTCAACAGAATGGAGCTGAATATGATAAGCTACTGTTAAGAGTGTGCACAGGTATCACCTGGAAACCCTGTCCCAGTCAGAAGAAAACTCAGTTCAACAACTACAGCTGTGTGCAGCAGACTGCACCTCACACCTTGAACAGAAAAGGAGCATCACAACTTCTTGTGACAGCAGAGCTGGAGATGAGCACGCTGGGCAAGGCAGAAAGATGTGGCAGACATCACCACTGTCTGGGTGGCAGCTGTCAGCTTAGACTGCTTTCCCTAAACGGGATGAATTCAAAAGCAGCCTTTTTGTAACGTTCCAGTGCTGTTAAGGTGACAAAGAACTTGCTGGTTTACCAACGGTAAATTCAATATTCCAAAGCCCACGATTCCAGCTCCTGAAATGCACAGGCTGGGGAGGGAAGTTGGTGCATGCAATATTGTCTCAAGTCAGCGCTAAAGTAACAGCAAAAAGACTAACATCAGGGGGTAGGGCAGCCTATTTCCTTAAAATGTTTAAAGGTTCACAGGTCACATCAACATTTTAGGCAAAAACTAAGCACATTTCTTTTGGAAGAGGTTACTAACATGGCCATATTGTAGTGTGTCTCCACTCATACTACTTTACCCAGATTTTTTCAATGGCTATTTTAAAACCATCTGGTAAGATGTAAGCCCACAGGATTTAGCTGTATTCCTGTAGTGGGCATTTCAAAATCATAGGTGTTAGACCACTAAGTGTAACTCTCAGCTGCTGTCTGTACACCACTTGAGTCCATCCCACTTCAGGAAGAGGAGAAAAAGAAAGAGGAAAGAAAATGAGCTAGACCATTCTTACAAAACTGAAGGGAAGTCACATGCACAAAGTCGATTGCTTTGTTTCTGGCTTACTCCTTTCTAATGCAGATTGTGAATTCTCCGAGAGCCATCCTGTCTTTACCACACAGCAGCCGGCACAGGTGAGCACCTGAAGTAACATCAGCAGTTGCAAAGGCACATGGGCCAGCAGGACAGAGGAGGGACACATCCCCCTATGCCCTCACCACTACTGGTGAGAAGCTGGCAAGTGTCACACTCACATGTGTCCCACTAAGCACACACCTGCACAAGCTCCTGTCTGCCCAGACTCTCACTGCAGCAACCACTGTGCCTCTGCACTACTCAGGTGGTACTTGGGAACCAGACAAGGAAAACAACTTGTCAAATCCTTTAATTTCTATGACACTAAACCAGACAATAGGGTAAAAGGTATTGGAGGACCAGGACCAGAGACAAACATCACATTACAGACAGTAAATAAAGCTTCCTACAACTGCAAAAACCCTGTTACTTGTACAGGAACCAACACTACTATTTTTTATCACTTTAAGCAAAGCACATGTGCTTTATGCTTAGAAATCCCACACTACAGTTCTGCCACTGCACCTAACATTGTGCTACTGATGCAGAATAAAGCCAAGAAATGGCTAACTTAAAACACTTACTTTACATCTAGTTTTTGGTCTTGTGTGGTATCTAATTGAAGATGGATGCATTTATGTGCTTTTTTGCCTCCTAAGAAGCGAGGCAGATGTTAATGTTACTAAGATCAGCTGTATATACCTTGAAGGTACAGACCACCTGACTCTACATGAGTCAAAATACTAGGAATGTATCATCAACATCCATTAATGAATTACCAGTAGCTTCTATTTAAGTGACCATATTCTGCAAAAACTATATAGTGATCTCTATCTTACACACAGTATATTTGTAGCACTGTATCTGTAAAGAAGTTTTGCATAAGCATGTGATTTTCAAGGCCAAAGGTCTAGTTTAACGTGGACAGTGTCACAATATAAACAGCTGATTTTACAACAAAACACTGTCAGTAGTTGCACAGCAGAGTTTTGAGTTTCCACCTTGGAAACCATGTGGCATCTTAGCCAGCTTTTGTACTTCAGTGTAACATCTTCACTAACACAGCCTTAACTCAGACAAATCCGACTGCAGAATCCAGCAGATGGGGTGAGAACAGGCAAGGCTGCAACGTTTGTTTGGAAAGGGAATTTTAAACTCTTCCCTGTCACTTCTGTGCTTACCAGCAGGAACTGCCTCTGCTCAACTTCAGCAACTGCCCATCTCACTTTAAGAAACCATACACACACTATAATCTGTTGTTCCTCTATGTTCTTGGGTCACTGATGCCAGGTCAAACATCTCTCCAAAAGCATGAAGAGCAATGTTCACTCTCCCTAGGTTTATTCCTTACATTAGTTAGTTCAGTTTCATAGATTGTATTTAAGTAACAGTCTTAAAGTTGTAACAGAAATATTTCAACAAAGCTAACTAGCTTCACACACCACAGCTGACCTGTCCCATTCAGACATGAGGACAATTTTGGTCACACAATCACTTGCATGGACAAGTGGACACATTGCAGTTATTGTTAACCATAAAACTAATACATAAGGCTACAAGCTTGGAGAATACCTGCAAAGTGCCGCTAATAATAAATCTCTTGGTATTTAAAATGTAAACACATTTCAAAACAACTTTTCATTAGACTTCCCTGGTTTTGGATGCAGAACTTTTGAATCTGAAAAGGATTTCTCCCTAAAATGTCAGCATTAAACTCCAAACAATAGAAAAGATGCTTGTAAATCTCAGTCAAATCAAACAATTTTACTTTGTCTTCCAAGACTCAGTACAACACATCAATAGCCACTTTAATAAGCCTTGAATTTATACCGATCACACACATAAAAAATAACTCTACAGCAATATTTACATTATACCCCAGTTCAAGTGAGAAAAGGCAGCTGCAAGGAAAAAAAACCTATGAGAAATCCTCATGTATCCTGGAGCTTAATATCTGAAACACTCTAGAGAGAAAAGCAGCTCATATGCACACACACAGCAGTAAGGTCTACAGCCAAGAGCGGTCATCTCGGGAGAACAGCCAAAGAGCTTCTAGCACAAAGTTCATCTTATTTCAGAACCACATTAGAGAACCAGTTGTCACCACAACAACACATATCAGACCTCCAACTGCAGAGAGACAGACTTGTTTCACAGAAATGGGAAACAAACAGCAATGTCATCTGCCTCACTACGCAACGAGCACACACTGAAGGTGTCCTCTTTCCTATCTGTTTGAAGATTACTTGTGGCAGAGCAGGACAAAAGTGCAACTAGATTTTGATGACCTGGGGTTTGGTTGGCGGGGGTTTTCCGTACTATACACTGCTTAAAGGATTCCTAAGGCTGCAGTAATGCTAACAAAAAGGATGTTACCACCCACCAATGCCATCCTGAATCTAAGGCCTCTGAGGAGTCCAACTGTAACACCGCAGAAGTTTTACTTACCAAGCCATCTATGTCATAAGCTTAGAGTTTGATATCTACACATATAGGCCTATATACATGGTCGTGTGTACATTAAAAACAGGCTAAAGATACTGGAGTATGCCACTGAACAGAAATCCTGGTAAATACCATATATAAATTCAGAGAAATAATTTACTTCAAATTAAAGAAGGTTGTAAAAAACTGCAATTGCAGGCTCCTAGGCCTGTGCTACTTGCATTGATTACAAGTACTGCTTATACACAGTAGTTCATCAATAATTTTACAGGGATGTACTTGGTAGGGTAAGTGACCTCCGCGGCACAATAGCTTACAGAACTGTAAGAGCTGTGACAGGAGGTCTACACAGCTTTTTACAAAGCATACTAGGCTCAGATTTAACACTGAAGTTAATCTTCATCTTGTACTTCACTCTATTCAGTAAGACATTGTCTGACTACTGGCATTTGTAGCTAAGAAGAGAAAGCTGAAGACGCTGGCCTTTGGCCTCGAGAGAGAGCTCTGTGACACTAGACTCTGAGCAGCCCACTGCAGCCAGCATCAGAGGGACTGTGATGTCTACCAGTTGCTGTCATTTTAAACACTTCCACTAAGAAGATGTTAATCTACTGTCAAGGCTGCCTACTTCAGGTAGTTAACATTTCCAGCAAGGGTCATATTAAGCTTCAAGTGTACCTTTGTTGGTGTTTTTTTGTCCTTTTTACACTTTTTTTAACCAAGTCCCAAAGTTACTCTTTATAGCTGTGTCTGTAACACAGGAGGTACTGCACATTCAAATGGTAACAGATTTCTATCTAAAGATGTGAGATTGTCAAGAAATAAAAAGGAATGGATTATTCTCTTCAGCTTCCAGTCTTCCAAGGCACCTCCTGCATTGACCTACTGGGAAATGAACAAGTAGAACAACAAGTTCACTGCATAGAACAGAGTCTGATGTACCTAACTTCCTCAGAAGCACACAGCATGAAAAAGTGAGACAAGGTTGGACCCAAATTATAAACAAAGAAAATGAATATGAAAATGCTGCTGAGATGACAGGAATGCCATGAGGTTGATGTTTCCAGCTCTGTTGGTTGCAGGTGATGGTTGATCACAGTGTTTTCTGATGCCCATTTGCAGATGGCTTTGTCTCCGAGTCTCTTGGATTGTTTGACAGATGAAGTTTATCTAATCCTGCAAAACATTAAACAACAAAAGGAAAACTCAGATTCTCTCATCATACAGGTGTTCAAAAGAATACACACAATCCAAATTCAACTTTGTGATTAAGGACTTCACATTTGAAATTTAATATTGAAATTTAATATATGTGCTCTGGCCAAATGTGTTAGAATAGAATCAACCAGGTTGGAAGAGACCTCCAAGCTCATCCAGTCCAACCTAGCACCTGGCCCTAGCCAGTCAACTAGACCACAGCACTAAGTGCCTCATCCAGTCTTTTCTTGAACACCTCCAGGGACAGCAACTCCACCACCTCCCTGGGCAGCCCATTCCAATGCCAATCACTCTCTCTGGCAACAACTTCCTCCCAATATCCAGCCTAGACCTCCCCCAGCATAACTTGAGGCTGTGTCTCCTTGTTCTGTTGCTGGTTGCCTGGGAGAAGAGACCAACCCCAACCTGTCCACAGCCTCCCTTCAGGTAGTTGTAGACAGCAATGAGGTCTGCCCTGAGCCTCCTCTTCTCCAGGCCAAACAACCCCAGCTCCCTCAGCCTCAGTCTTTGCTGAAGACCGGAACTGACTTTCTACCCCATGTAATAATTACTTCTGGGAAGCTCCATCAGCTGTGCTCAAAAAAAAGGCATCACAACAAAGGAGCCAAGGTTTCCACCCACACACAAGTTGAGATTGGGTTCTGGCATAATTTCTGAGGAGCAATACAAAAAGATTTTTTTTCAGCCTTTAAAGAGCACAGAAACAAAGTGGAGATAACTAAGCGCAGGGATGTGCCATTAAGATGAACATTGTACTTTAGCTCTTGACTCTCCAGCAAATCTCCAAGCTATGCATTCTCACCTTAACACAAACTTCCACCAGAAATACAAGTCTTCTGTGAGCTCTAACAGAGCTTCAGCAGTAGCACATCAAGGTATCAATGCTAGAGGAAGGAAATGATGTACAAACTAAATTCAGTGCTGTATTACCTATCGCCTTCAGGAGCTCTTCTCGCACAGCAGAAGTGAACTTTCTGACCAGACACAACGTTGTCACAATAGCAAAGAGCAGGTTGTAAGATAACACAATGTAGAAGTTGCCCAGCCAGTTAAACCTTCCAAAGTCTCCAAGCAGATCAAATCTGGTAATTCCTGTTAAAATTGCATTTGAGAATAGAATAGAATCAACCAGGTTGGAAGAGACCTCCAACATCACCCAGTCCAACCTAGCACCCAGCCTTAGCCAGTCAACCAGACCATGGCACTAAGTGCCTCATCCACTCTTTTCTTGAACACCTCCAGGGATGGTGACTCCACCACCTCCCTGGGCAGCCCATTCCAATGGCAAATTCACATCAAAGTCTTGGTGACATTTTTCAGGAAACACAAACATTTCATTCTGTTACTTGTTGCGTATGGCAGCAAAAGTCTTCCAGACTTTTCTTCCACACACCCTATAAGATATACAGTTAAATACACAAGACAACGTTCCCAAGATCACTCATTGACTGCTATAAACTTTTAAGGCACACCAAAATTTTAAGTTTCCTAGTAAAATGGTTGAATGATCTGAGCAGAGGTAAATTGTCTGTTCTAGATAAGACTATTTACTGAAATACAAAAAGCAGTATAACTATGGGGGGGAAACAAAATCAGTACTAGTTGGAAAACTACTTGAAATCCATTTCTACTAATTCCTTATCTAAGCCAGAAAAGGATGATAGGCACCATGGACTTTCTTATTAAAAAATACAGGTAGCAAAAAACCTTTCCACAAGAGCCAGAATATTTTACATTAAATACCAAGCCTTTGTGTTTTGGTTTTGGGTTTTTTTTTCCCCGCTAAAGTTTAAAGCCACCTTTGCAAATGTAGTTTTTCTCCTGGATCTGCCCACCACTATAGCCACAAAGGATTTGCACAGAAGGAAGAGAGCTTGGCTGAAAGGCAGTGCTGACAGGTCTTTTTCACAGTGGACCTCCTAACACTGACACTTGAGCTTTGTGCTGATCAAAAGCCAGTCAATCACTAAAGCTAAATGAGCACAACTTTCCTGAAACACAAGTTGTCTACAAGTGGCAGGGGCCATCCCAGAAAGCAGAAGAGGAAGAACCATGTGGTGTTCCTTTGCTAGATCCACAGCAAGGACTGCACTGAATTAAATATGATGTGACACCCAAATAACAGTTGCCTAGGATTGATGAACCATTATATCCCTCAAAAATATTTTGGCACAGATGATGTGATGCACACCCTCAAGGCTGAGATCACCAGTGCAGAGGAAAGAAGCTTACCTTCCCCAGTACTAAAATGACAGCAGCAAACCAGGCAGACAGAAAACAACTCTGGCTCTGAAGTTCCTGGAGGCAACTTCTCTATCTCCTGATTTTGAAAGAGTCTGGAGCTTTTAAGAACTATTACTCCAACAGTGATAATAAATGAAGAGAGACAAAATTAAGGATCAGCTACCTTCAAGGGCAAACTTGGCACTCATGGATCTTATTGTACTGTGATATCCAAGACTTACAGCCAGCTGCCACAACATTTAAATTTAAGCATGCTTCTTATACTCAGCATCAGCCATTTGAACATGAAATATGGGCATCAAATTTATCTGAAGCAAATTTGTTACCTATGCTAAAATGAAGAAAATTAAAGGAAGAAGTTTCAAAGGGTAATGAAAAGAAGTCAGTGAACCTGATCAAAATAGCAAGAGAGGCAGGGAGAGATATCATAAAACACAGAAAGTCTTAACACAGAAACTGGCTGACTGAATTAGCAGGTAAAACAAAGCACAATAACCACAGAACTGCTTTCACCTTTGAAGGCAGCGTTCTTAACATTTCCAAAGCAGCAGTGGTTTAGTCAGAATGTAGTGCTACAGGAAAACTGAGAACACCAGGGTTGAACACATGCAATCCCAGACCTTCCAAGGAAAGGAACAAAACAGGTGGAGCACTGGGTAAAGAGTTCTGTGCAAAAAGGAGTAATATGCCTTGACAAAAAAAGTTCAGAAGAGCAGCACAGGCCTTATAAGGACAAACAAAAATGAAGCCTAACACTTCTGATAGAGCAGGTGGGAAAATCATCGAATCCTAGAACCAACCAGGTTGGAAGAGATCTCCAAGATCATCCAGTCCAAGCTATATATATACACTGTCTTGTATACCACACTTTGACACGGCAATGAATGATGTCATCTACTTTTACTCACAACCTTGAGTCCCCCTGAATCACAGAATCAACCAGGTTGGAAGAGACCTCCAAGCTATCCAGTACAACCTAGCACCCAGCCCTAGCCAATCAACCAGACCATGGCACTTGGTGACTGGATGAGGCACTTAGTGCCATGGTCTGGTTGACTGGATAGGGCTGGGTGCTAGGTTGGACTGGATGATCTTGGAGGTCTCTTCCAACCTGGTTGATTCTATGATTTGGTACTCTTGGTTATTAAGTGTTCTGTTCCCACTTTGTTTCTCAGTGGGTAGCAATATGGTGCTGGTGGGAAACATTTTTTGAGGAATTACTAAAAGGGTGAAGAGTTCCGGGGGGAAAAAACAAAAAAGAGTTATCTTGGAAAAATAAGTAACTGCATTAAAAACTTTCCTGAGTTCTAAAAGAATGACAGCTTAGACATCACCACCTCCATATCTAACAAGACCACTATGAAACATGTAAAGAATCCTTCTCATTCCATTTCTAAAACATGAAAAAGGTCAGTACATCTATTAGATCATTTGCTTTTCTACCTTTCCCATAATGATCATGTCTGCACATGCAGCCCAGACAGCCAACCGGGTGCTGGGCTGCATCAAGAGCAGTGTGGCCAGCAGGGCAAGGGAGGGGATTCTCCCCCTTTACTCTGCTCTCCTCAGACCCCACCTTCAGTACTGTGTGCAGTTCTGGAGCCCCCAACACAAGAAGGACATGGAACTGCTGGAGCGGGTCCAGAGGAGAGCCACGAAGATGCTCCGAGGGCTGCAGCAGCTCTGCTATGAGGACAGGCTGAGAGAGTTGGGGCTGTGCAGCCTGGAGAAGAGAAGGCTTTGAGGAGACCTTAGAGTGGCTTTCCAGTATCTGAAGGGAGCCTACAGGAAGGCTGGGGAGGGACTATTGACAAGGTCTGGTAATGTTAGGATGAGGGGGAATGGGTTTAAACTGGAAGAGGGGAGATTTAGACTGGATGTTAGGAGGAAGTTCTTTACAGTGAGGGTGGTAAGACACTGGCACAGGTTGCCCAGGGAGGTTGTGGATGCTTCCTCCCTGGAGGCGTTTAAAGCCAGGCTGAATGGGGCCTTGAGCAAGCTGCTCTAGTGGGAGGTGTCCCTGCCTATGGCAGGGGGTTGGAGCTGGATGATCCTTGAGGTCCCTTCCAACCTAAACCATTCTATGAATTCTATGATTCTAATCTTTTCTGTATGGTCTAGAAAATCGTTTTTCTTAATGAAGTGAAAAAGACTATGGATCTGCTTAACATATTTCTTTCTTTTCATCTCTTCAGTGCCACAGGGCAGGAGCATGTAGCACAACACATGTTGATATTTTTGCAAAGCACCACATGACTCACTGTACTCTAATACACTCTATTAATCCTGTTTGGACAGCTGTGACTGGGCATTTGTTAGCTGTGTGCTAATTGTTCCATCTTATTTCTTCTTTTATTTTATCTCTATGGCAAACTATCCAGGAATTTCATTTGTTAGTCTGCTTTTTTTTCTCCTTTTTAAAGTGAGTTTTACCATTAATCTGTTTCCTATGAGATAACAATGCACCCAGCATGTATACTTGCTTTCAGAGAATCCATTTATCTGCTGTTAATCTCATAGATCATTAACAATGAATTTATACTTCTTTTTTTTCTTTTTTGAAGCAAGTGAAGAATGCAGTAACTTAGTGGATAAAATACTAATGTTAACATTTGATTCTAAATCAGCCAATTTTCAACAGGGAGAAGCATTTTCATTTTATATTTATAGTACTAGCTATATTTTCAATACTTGGATTATTCTCTTGCATTTTGGGGAAGTTTAATTACAGATTTTTTAAACCACGAGCTCTAGAATGTGTGTCTTAAGGTTCAACCCTCCAAAATGGATTAGAGGAGTGGGGTGGGTTTTTTTGGTAGTTGTCATAGAAATTATCTAGTATATTCAATAAAACAACATCTGAAGATACAGAGAGCATGAAAATGTAAACTGCAGTTTACTGGAAAAAAACATTAACTGCTCTTGATAAAAACATTAACTGCTCTTGATCTCCTAGTATTCTGGCTGAGAACAGAAATTAGCTACAGAACTGTTGGCTACACATTACTGGTTTGTGGGCCCGAGCTTGAACTCCTAAGCTTGTACTTCAATCTTGTACAGCCCGAGGTGAAGATTTTTGTTTTGTTCCTTTTAATGTTCCCAATGAAATTCACATTAGCTGCAAGTATTCTGCACTGCTTAAACATGTAACAGCCTTGCAATCTCATTTCAAGAATTCAAGCTGAAGGTTACCTATTTAAAGTGAAGATACAAAATATCTTGTCTTTCCAACTGCTTGAAATGGTTTTTCCACTTCAAATGTTACTGCCAATTCTTATCAATACAATCAGAACTTTCTTCAGTTCTACGATGCTGGATTCCAAATTTATATATTGGAAAACACAAGTAACAAAGAATGTAAGCAGGGTATGTTAGGGACAATTAAAGTAAACTACTGCTGATAAAACCTTAAATGAAGAGTCATTAACTGTTTTTAAAATCACAGAATGGTTTAGGTTGGAAGGGACCTCAAGGATCATCCAGCTCCAACCCCCTGCCATAGGCAGGGACACCTCCCACTAGAGCAGGTTGCCCAAAAAGACATTTGGACTCAACATTACCTCAAATCTTATGCCCAACCCCCCCCCAATTGTGTTTTTCTCTACAAAACCTGAGCACTCTGCTCTGAAAAAGCAGTCACCATATTTATTCTTCCTCAGCATCTCCTGGTTTAAATTTAAAACGTGACCTAAAGAAAAAAAACAAACATATATCCCCTAGAAAACGTTTAGCTTCTCTTGATTTGTGAATATGTGCTCTACAGCTCACTTATGAATCATAGATTTTCCTTCTAAGTGTTAAAATCGTCACCTAAAAGGCAGAGACACCACTGCATGCAGCTCGGAAGCATGGTGCTGTACACACAAGATAGAATCATAGAATGAATCATAGAATGGTTTAGGTTGGAAGGGACCTCAAGGATCATCCAGCTCCAACCCCCCGTCATGTCGAGCTTGAGTTCAGCAGCTCATGCCAGTGTAGAAAAATTGGCAAATTAAATGTATACTCTGAAAGGTACAGCTACAGGTTGTTCCTTTTTTTCCTTGTTTGGTTTTTACAACTCCATTAAAACCTCTTTTATTGCAGTGTTCTGTACCTTTATTTCACTTACCTAGCGTCCTTGACATCACTGGTAAAGCAGAGCTCAGCACCAAGATAGAGACACAGTTTCCAATGATCTATTTGAAAACGACAAACAGCATTTCGATTATAAATGGGATTGCTGAAGGAAAAGAATGGGAAAGTTAACATCCTTCACACTGAACCTAGAGCCATTTACAGTAACATACTGTTAGCACCGCTTACTTCTGTCCCATCTCTCCATAGCGCATTACGCAAGATAAAGATGCCCCAAGGAACCGAGTTTAAAAATCGAATCTGCAATTGTTTGCTTCTAACCAAAGTGTTACACATGCTTAGACTCCAAATAATTCCGAACTACTATGCTGTAAAAGCATCACCTGTTTACTTAACTCCTGCAAACTTTTCATAAAGACCATTCCCTGGGCTTAGCGCAGAAGACTGGTACAAAGCTTAAGCTGATGTATGTAACTGCTTGCAGGATTAGCATCACTAAAAAAACTCCAACAAAGAGTTTCCTTTCAACTGAATGCCTGTTGACTACTTTAAACAGCGCGGAAAAAAAAGTCACAGCTGTTAGATTTTGCTCTCGTTCTTGTGAAGCCTTTTATAAAGAGCAACTGAAACTTTCTCTCACAAGGGAGAAAGAACAAGAGGAATTTCTTGAAAGCAGGTAGACGTTTGTGCATTCGCTGTTTATTTCTACACTGTTCCTGGAGTACTGTAAACAATCAACAGAAAACATTAAGAACATTCCAACTCCCTACTACCTATTTACTACAATCATTCGGTGTGTTTACCTACTTTCTCACTTCCAACAATTTAAGTAAATATGTCTTTGCTCGTTGCTTAATTAAAACAAATAAACAACAAAACTAACGCACACAGCCAGTGAAACACATTGAATAATTAAATTCAACATCTGTTCCTCGGTTACTGACCACTTCTTGTCAGCTGTGAGAACATTTAGCCCAAAACTCAGGCGCGTTCCTCACCGTCAGCTTACAGCGTTTGTTATTCCTGAAGCCAGTGCTAAATTGTGGAAAGTCAAATTAGCTTCAGGCTGCAAAATGTAGCAGAATAAACCTCCTCGGTTTTAGTTTAATTATTCAAATTTCAATTATTTTGGCTGTATTTTGGCTGGGGAGCAAGTTCTTCAGATTTCAAACAAGCTCCCTGAAGTACAGTTAGCACAATCCAAGTTACTCATTAGCAGTAGGTTTCCTTTAGGGAAAAAAAAGTTCTTTCACTAGCTTTTTCTATAGCTAGTTAACAAGGTCTGCCATTCCCGGCTTTTTACAAGTGAATGGATGCCATCCAAACTAAACAGAGCACATCCTTTTTCCCACTCATTCAGCGTTTTGAACATCTTCCAGTTTGTGTTTACGCAGCTTACAAACAAATACTGATCACTGCAAATGAGCCATTCCGGGCAATTACTGGCTAAAAGAGTCAGTTTGTCTTGGGTGGGAAGAGAGAGAGGAGGGGGCCATCACCACCGCAGACTTTACCTTACCTTTGTCATAGTTGTGTCATCCTTTCTGGGAGTGAAATTTTCAAAGAAACGAAGACTGTAGAAGCCGACGACAGAGGACACCATAAGATAGCTGTGAGAATCAAGGAAAACAGAACCTCCGAGGAATGCAAGCTTCACTCAAGTTCTCAGCAGTCTCCTAAAAGTCTTAAGAACCGAAGAAACAAAAACACTTCGAGTGCTCAAGGACTGACCTCTCTATTTCTTCTTTCCAGCCAAGCGTCTTAGTAAACGGCCAGCGTCCCAGCAAACTACACAGAAAACTGGTTAACAGGATTCTTAACCAAAGGATACAAAATCAAAATGATTTCAAGTGCTGCTCCCACAAAACCAAAAGTGGATAGGGATGCATTTCCTATTCCTGGCCCCTGCAAGAAGAAAAAGAGTTTACATCATTTAGTAAGATGCACGCAGCTGTCCATAAAGTTAATTTCCAACAGGACCAGAACCCCTAACAACTTGCATGAAACGAAGCCTTTTCAATTCGGTATTTAAGGGACATTCTGACATTGTAACCTGCAAATCTCTCATCATATGCAATTGTATCAGCCAGCCTTCCAAGCTGAGTGAAATGGATTACTAAGGCAGAATACACAACAATTCACATTTCACTCAGGCTGCACCTACACACCGTGCTGCCTTTTATACACAACCATTCACTCTGGATAGTAAAATGAGAGGTCTCAGAAGATGACACTTTTAGCTGTAGACAATTTCAAAGGCAGAGTGGCCAGCAGCCCTAAACATTATTTATAGCTCTGCCACCTCAAATACAGCTGATACACAGGGGAAAGCACTACTAAAAAGCCACTCGTGAGGAGAGAACTTCTATTCAGTATGTTGCTGTTTACTTTCTTCAAGTATTTTTGCAGTAAAGGACGAAAAAAGTCAGGTTTTCTGGGAGGAACCCAAACCCAGACAGGTTTTCCACACTGGTTTTTAACACAGTTTCTTAAATTGAACATTTCTAGTCCATATAAAAGCAGGAGGCATGAGTAAAATGCAAACCCCGATTTACTGGATCACTCTTTCTTCATCAAGGTTCTGGGCTAGTTGTGGTGGTTTGGCTTTATTAAGAGCTCTCTATAGCATGACACTTAATAAATGTTCACATGTGCACAGCACAGAAACCCAGAACCACAGTAAAGGTTGAGGCCCAGAAGTTTCAATGTCATTAAAGTAGAAGTTCTGACTTCACAAAAGGTCACAAAGCTTTACTGAAGTTACAAAAATCATAAGAGAAGTTTACTTTACCCCTGATCCCTTTGGCATTGCAGTCTCATCAACCAACAGGTAAAGAATGTTGAGAGCAACTAAGAGGACTGAGATGGACTATGAAGAAGCAGAAACAGTCTTGTTATTTAAAAGTATTCCACATTTTTATAAAGCATATATTTATTCTGAATAGATTTAAGGATGTTAAGTACCTTTTAAAAGGTCAGGAAAAGAATATCGAGTTAGTTGCTTAAATAGTTTCAAAGAGAATAGTTTCAAAGAGAATAAAATCAATCAGGTTGGAAGAGACCTCCAAGCTCATCCAGTCCAACCTAGCACCCAGCCCTATCCAGTCAACCAGACCATGGCACTAAGTGCCTCATCCAGGCTTTTCCTGAACACCCCTAGGGACGGTGACTCCACCACCTCCCTGGGCAGCCTAGAACACAAACCCTAGGAGGAGAGACAGAGAGCTGGGGTTGTTTAGCCTGGAGAAGAGGAGGCTCAGGGCAGACCTCATTGCTGTCTACAACTACCTGAAGGGTGATTGTAGCCAGGTGGGGGTTGGTCTCTTCTCCCAGGCAACCAGCAACAGACAGGACAAGGGGACACAGCCTCCCAGTTGTGCCGAGGGAAGTATAGGCTGGGTGTTACATAGACATCCCACAAACGTAAAACTATTCCCCAAATGATTGGAGAATTCCTCTTTTTGATGAAAAAAGAAAAGAAAAAGAGCACAAGAATTCTTACTGTCTCAATCAGTAGCAAGATCATAACAGCTGGATAGACCAAATTCCTTTCCCAAGCAGAAGCTTTTTTCCGCCTTTCTGTTCAGAAAAGAAAACCAGAAGCTTAGCACCATAGAAAACCTCAGAATAAAGCAAGTAAAAAATTATTCAGCTCTAAGCTGTTGTTCTAACTGCAGGTAGCAAAAAGTAACCTTATCTTGAAGCAACATCAAGCAGCTCATAAAAACATCTGTTCTGAAGAGCTGCATAAAGCAGTGCCAAAAACATGAAGCCTTTTTAGAGAACGGCTGAGGAGACCGAGCAGCAGATTTTGCCTTTCTCATTTACAGGTATGCTTTACTGTAACATTTTTCTCCCCACCCCTAGCATGCAGCAGTACTGCAAAGTTTAAAATGCACTGAATTTAAAAATAAGCTGTTTATAGGTGCACTTCAGTATGACCTAAAGGGACAGAAGGGAATTGCCAATGTGCAAATATATTCCTCTTACAGTGTAAGGCAAGACAGACAAAACTCACTCACTGCACAACACCAGCACTCAACTTTTTTCTCACCAGTCTTAATTTTGTGCACATTGATCAATGCAAAATCCTGCAAGTCTTTGTGTAAAGAGATTCCTGTTGAGTTGCTGCCATTACCAGAAGTGTAACTTTACAGTTTCAAAAGACATAAACATGCTAAACACTCTTCTACTGTTTCTAAACACCGCTTGACTGTCATAGAAATCAATCAAAAAGAGAGAGGAATGTTCTCAGACTACCCCAATTAATCACAAGCATCTCGTTACAGATGAGAATCCTGAGCACCCCACAAGGAAATAAAGAGTGCTACAACTTCTCATTAAAAATTAAGATTCAAATAAGATCCAAATCAGACACCCTACTTAGATTTATTTCTTAAGAGCGGCACATGCAATTTAACTGTAGACACTACAGTAATTTGAAAGGCCTGCAAATGCACCAATTCAGTTAAGACCAAACTGGAATCAAGCAGGTGGCTGCTGCAAGCTAAAAGCAGCATCTCCAAGCCATTGATTGCACAGGAGACGGCAGAAAAGAAGTGCAGTACCCAGATTCGTTTTCTTGCTCTTCACTTTTTCAAGCTCCCGTTCCAACTCCGCTGTCTGGTACTCCACTGCAGAAGATGCACCTTTCAAAACAGAAGACAGTAATTCATTTAGGATGGGACTAACTATGGTACTCTAAAGCACACTGTGACATTCAGATTTTGGAAGCATCATCACCTTAACAGCTGCGGTGTTAAACTCTGGTGATGCCTTCGAGATTCTTCAACTGCTTTTCAAAGAACAGAGGTTTAGTCTAGAACACTCTAATTTTATCTAATCGGGAAAGTTCAACACATCAGAGGTTTCACAGTGTGACTCTCTATGATCCCTGCCTATTTTGCTGACCATCAGCTGCAAGTCATAAGAGAACTATGGCTAAGCTGTTGCAGAGGTGCAAAAAGCAGTTACAGTGCAGCAGCCTGACACCCCACGGCTCAGATGTGTCACTCCTGTATGTCTGTATGATTCCATGTATCAGGCTGTAAAGAATCTGTGGATGCCCTTCAATGACATTATTATTATTTAGCAGCTTAAAGACAAAGTGGACCTTTGCCTCCAAACTAAGCCAGTGGCTAGACCTCCAGCTTTGGCTTCTGCCTGTCTCTCACCTTTCTCAGTTCTTTTTACTCCACAAACTGTGGCCATTCCTGTGACCTGTTCGTTCACATCTTCCACACACGTCTGTTTGCCTGATTTGGCCAGCATCTCTGGGCCACAGAGCTCCATCAGACAACCACGTTCAAATCTTCCTCACAGCCACCCACGAGACCACATTCTTTCATCTTCCTTTTCATGTTTTACATCACATCAAGGGAAGTTATTCTGCCCCTGTACTCAACACTGGTCAGGCCACACCTTGAGTACCATGTGCAGTTCTGGGCTCCTCAGTTCAAGAGAGATGTTGAGACACTACGTGTCAAGAGAAGGGCAATGAATCTGGTGAGAGGCCTGGAGCACAGCCCTGTGAGGAGAGGCTGAGGGAGCTGGGGGTGTACAGCCTGCAGAAGAGGAGGCTCAGGGCAGACCTCATTGCTGTCTGCAACTACCTGAAGGGAAGCTGTAGCCAGGTGGGGTTGGGCTCTTCTCCCAGGCAACCAGCAACAGAACAAGGGGACACAGTCTCAAGTTGTGCCAGGGCAGGTCTAGGCTGGATGTTAGGAGGAAGTTGTTGGCAGAGAGAGTGATTGGCATTGGAATGGGCTGCCCAGGGAGGTAGTGGAGTCACCATCCCTGGAGGTGTTGAAGCAAAGCCTGGCTGGGGCACTTAGTGCCATGGTCTGGTTGATTGGCTAGGGCTGGGTGCTAGGTTGGACTGGATGATGTTGGAGGTCTCTTCCAACCTGGTTGATTCTATGATTATCATACACCTTTTCCAACTCTCTCCTATATGCTAGCTCTTAGTAAACCCTAAGTCCTCTCTTTATCTGCTGGCCATGGCCCACCTGTGGTTGCAGCAATCCTGTAGTAGTACCATGCTCCAGGTACTTGGGGTTTTAATGCTAATAAATTTCTATGAGACTAGTAGTCTTGTCCAGGCTTTTAGCTCATATCTTGATCATCTGCCTACAAAACCTACCTATCAGCCAGGTTGCTGGTACACTGACACTACTCTCTGGCCCAGCCATCTCAGTACAAGGGAAGGTAAATTTCTCATCCAGCTCCCACATTCTCCACATTCCAGCACAGTGAAGTGATTTTTCAGGTAGGACTATCTAAAAGTATTTCTTCAACTTCTTTTTAAAGTCTTTTTTTTTTTTTTTTCCATCAGAAGTATAAATACTGATCTGTTCAATGCAGTCAAATTACCAAATGTGATCCACAAATGTTTCAAGAATTGATTTTTAAATGTCTAATTGCATTCCTCTTTCACATACATTTTTGCTGTATGCAAATATATACACATATATAGCCTCAGGGCTAGCCCTAGACATTTATCTTTTGTATCAGTGACATAATGTGTATGTGGTAATATTTACAGAGTTTCAAATACATAAACATCTCAAATCCCAGAACTCCACACATTGCTTTGCAACAACATCTATTAATTTGAAGTACCTGCAACATGAATGTCTGCTTAAGGCCTCTGTTTTTTCAGTAAGTAATCACAGTATGTGTTTTTTCAGAAAAGGTAGGTTTCCTTCGAAGAAAGTAATTTCAACAAGACCAAGTGCAGTGTCCTGTATCCAGGTCAGGGCAATCTCAAGCACAAATCCAGGCTAGGCAGTGCGTGGCTGGAGAGCAGCCCTGAGGAGAGGGACTTGGAGGTGTAGGTGGATGAGAAGCTCAACGTGAGCCAGCAGTGTGCACTTGCAACCAGAGCCTGGGCTGCATCAGAAGAAGTGTGGCCAGCAGGTCGAAGGAGGTGATTCTCCCCATCTACTCCACTCTGGTGAGACTCCACCTGGAGTACTTCATCCAGTTCTGGAGCCTCCATTACAAGTGGGATTTGGACCTGATGGAACATGGCCAGAGAAGGGCCACTGGGTTGAGCAGAGGGCTGCAGCAGCTCTGCTATGAGGACAGACTGAAAGAGTTGGGGCTGTTCAGGCTGGAGAAGAGAAGGCTCCCAGGTGACCTTATTGGAGTGAAGCTGGAGATGGGTAGGTTCAGATTGGATGTGAGGAGGAAGCTCACCATGAGAGTGGTGAGAGCCTGGAATGGGTTGCCCAGGGAGGCAGTTGAGGTGTTTAAGGCCAGGCTGGATGAGGCTGTGGGCAGGCTGATCTAGGGTAGGGTGTCCCTGGGCATGGCAGGGGGGTTGGAACTAGATGATCCTTGTCCCTTCCAACCCTAACTGATTCTATGATTCTAATTATCACATAAAAATTGTCTTTTGTGATGATGCATTCCTTCCAAAAGAGTCTAAACCATCTGTTTTATGGAATGACTCATTACTATGAGTTGAGAAAAGAGAGGTTGCTACCGAGCTCAGTGGAAAAAGTCTTAAAAACTTTAATTAAAGCAGTTCAAAAAGTAATAAAATTCAATGCAGCATTATGAAATTATTTTCTTTTTTCTCCATAATTTATTTATGGGTCTCTGAGGAAAAGCTTTATTTGAAATAAATGTAGTTCCCCTTTTTCTCACTACAAAAATCCAGAGCTTAACACAGTGCTAGTCACAGGATTCTTTCCACCCAAGTTGGCACGATCACATTAGGTCCCTATGAGACACTTGCAGCAATTCTGACTCATATTTAAGTGCTGTTGTAGTTCCTCCTTAAAAGAAAAAGTTGCAAACAACAGGTTGCTGCACAAAAGGTTATTTTATGAGAGGGGAAAGCAAAGTTTCAGATCAGTCAAGAGAGTATTTGAAAAGGATGCAGCTAAATTCTTAAAAGCTCTCCAACATTAGCTTCATTTCAAACATGCACAAAGTTCAATGTCAGCGCTGTCTAGCCAATAAATCAAATCAGTAGACGAGGCTTGTTTGGACTAGCAATGAAAAGTTAGAAGGGATTCTCCAAGAAAGCCACAAAGCAGCTCATTTAAGGTCAATTTAACGGTATTATTCTGTTTTTCTTCCAGCCCCGACATAAAATTTCAGTACCTCAAAGGAAATTGTAAGAGTATCTATTTGCATTCCCCCTAGGTGATTGGCAGTTCAACACCAATTAGTTCAAAATTACACTGTTACTAGCCTGCAATAAAAACAACACCTTTCATCTTTCTTACATAGGTAAGGATACCTTCAGAGCCAATAACTTTGATCAAGTAAGTATTTTTGATCCTACCCCACCCGTCTCTTTGGATTCAGGAAAACTAATAGCTAAAGGCAACTTTTTGCTTTTGATATAAAGAAGTCCCAGCTTTATTCTTCGACTGGAGGAGTGATGTGGGGACTGAAATATAATACACTGGAAACAAATGTTTTCCCAAAGCCCAGTATCTCTTCAATAGATAAAAATACTAGGGTAGATAACATGATCAAACTTTCCCCTCCCTCCTCCTCCTCCTCCGATTTTCAGTTATACACTGCAGACACTTGAGGAGGAAGAAATGTTTCCACAAAGCAGACAGGCAGCTTCATAGATTGATCTTCAAATAGGAAGAATTTAACAGAACACTATCAACTGCATCATCACCACAACATCAAAAATGGTCCCAGCTCTTATAGCTAAACCTTTTTCGTCCTCTGAAAACAGAGGCTTTACCCAGCCTATTCAATGGACATTGTGGTCCATGCTATTCCCTCCCTACGGCCAGGCACTAAGTAAACCTTAAGGAGGACAAGGCAAAAAGTGTGACAGCAACTATTCCACAAAGTGTTGGGGGTTTTTTGTTTGCTGGGGGGGGGGTTTGTTTGTTGGTTGGTTGGTTTTT
>WAAF01013413.1:36218-106163 GCA_013400475.1 Tricholaema leucomelas
CAGCTTAAACCCATTCCCCCTCGTCCTGACATTACCAGACCTTGTCAATAGTCCTTCCCCAGCCTTCCTGTAGGCTCCCTTCAGGTACTGGAAAGCCACTCTAAGGTCTCCTCGAAGCCTTCTCTTCTCCAGGCTGAAGAGCCCCAACTCTCTCAGCCTGTCCTCATAACAGAGGTGCTCCAGCCGTCTGATCACTTAAGTCACACACCATTTAAGCCTTGCTCTGGTCCCCCATCACTTTTAATGGCAATATATCCCTTTGCACATCAATGGAGGATATATTCCAGGATATTTCACTGGCAAACTCAAGCAGATTTTATTTTGCACTATCACAGCCGTGGAAAAGTTGCAACAGCCACGGCAAGGGAAGTGCCCAGCTTAATACAACTGCTCCAATACGGCAACAAAGAGACTTAATCTGTGTGTTAGGTTGCACATTATGGCCTCCAACATCACAGCACTACAGTTAGTGATGTAATTAGCACTGTTTGTATTCGTTTTTTTTTCAGTGCAGTAAGCACTGTGAGCATGAGTCCTCTGAGCTCTGGCAGAAAGGGTACCTATTTTCTGGCACAGTTCATACCTATTAGAAAGACTTCTGGCAGAGATGATGAAGCTTTCCATGCTTGCCACATAAATAAGCACACTGAAAATTACTTAATTACAAAAACCTTGCAGAGAATCTTCTTGTGCATATAACATATTGCTCTCCTCCATCTACATGCCAAATCCAAGGTTAGATTTTTAGTTATTTCTTGGCTTAAGTCCATTAATTTTCCCTGTACTCCAAACTAGGGATTTTCAAGCATTCCTTCAGATGGTGGTGTCAAGACCATTCCCTCAGCATGTGAAACAGAACTCGGCTCCCTCTCCTCTTAAAGGCCATTTAAGCACCGTGTCTTCTACCTGTCAAGGTGAGTGGGGTTCCATTTATGTTGCATACTACCCAGTCAGCTAAAAGAGAATCCAGTGTTTCAGCTAGTGGTCAGGTCAGCCACTCATACAGCTCCTAAGGGCAGACACAGTTAGTAGATGCCTACTCTGAACAGATTAGAATCAATCAGGTTGGAAGAGACCTCCAACATCATCCAGCCCAACCTAGCACCCAGCCCTAGCCAGTCAACTAGACCATGGCACTAAGTGCCTCATCCAGGCTTTTCTTGAACACCTCCAGGGACGGTGACTCCACCACCTCCCTGGGCTGCCCATTCCAATGGCAATTTCAATTCCTACAAACGGGTTAGGTCCACCTCATGTAAACTGCAATATAAACAACCATTGCATAGTCTTCCATGCAGAAAAACATCAGCCAGCCATCACCTAAGCAACTCCCTTCTTCACCTGAACACTGCAAACCATTCTGAGCTACTAAAAGATATTTAAATAACTCCTGGGTCTTTTTTCTGTATCAGTCTCTCTTGTGCATAAGCACAATCACCATGACAACATAAAATATTCAGTAACAAATATTTTACAGTTGCTAACATCAAACCCACACAACAATTCTAATTACCCCACCACATCTTCAAAGGTATTCACTGCATGCACTCTTCTGTGTCTGTATGCAACTGTGTGTGCACCTGTGTCAGAATAAAAGACTAAGCTTCCAAACAGCAAAGGTGAAGGTTATGTTTAAACCATGGCTGATTTCAGCAGGAAGAAGTCACTGCTCCTCCACAATTTTAGATGCTAGAATAAAGTTAACCACCATGGTCTACTAGTGTCAAAGAAGACTTATCATAGAATCAACCAGGTTGGAAGATACCTCCAAGCTCATCCAGTCCAACCTAGCACCCAGCCTTAGCCAGTCAACCAGACCATCGCAGTAAGTGCCTCAGCCAGGCTTTTCTTCAACACCTTCAGGGACAGCAACTCCATCACCTCCCTGGGCAGCCCATTCCAATGCCAATCACTCTCTCTGTGAAGAACTTCCTCCTAACATCCAGCCTAGACCTCTCCTGCACAACTTGAGACTGTGTCCCCTTGTTCTGTTGCTGGTTGCCTGGCAGAAGAGACCAACCCCACCTGGCTAGAACCTCCCTTCAGGTAGTTGTAAACAGTGATGAGGTCACCCCTGAGCCTCCTCTTCTCCAGACTAAACAATCCCAGCTCCCTCAGCCTCTCCTCATAGGGCCTGTGTTCCTTACTGAGACCTGAAGGAATTGAACCTGAAGACTGAGTATCACAGTATCACAGCATCACCAAGGTTGGAAGAGACCTCACAGATCATCAAGTCCAACCCTAGATCATCAAGTCTAACTGAGGTACATGATGGAAGACTGAAGAGTAAGAGCGAAAGGCAGGAAATTAAGGAAGACTAAAATAAGTCTTAAGACAACACAATGGATGTGTCACTACATGAATAGTCTGAGTTTCCAATCTGAATCAACTTGTGGATGGATGGCTTATCCACGCAGCTGAAAGCAACTCAGAAGACAACTTAGATAATCTGGAAAGTATGTTGTACAATTGATATGTTTTTCATAGCTGCTTCTTGCTGTGCTGCAATACTCTCTCTCAGAACCCAAAGCTTCATACTGTTTTTGAAATGCTTCAAAACAGAAACACCTTATCAAGAAGTGCAAAATTGCCACAGTGAATGCAACAAATAAAGAATATTTGTATAATTATCCATTATTGTTTAAAACTACTGATTTCTCCAAGTAGCTTCTAGAATATAAAGGATTGCTTTGATGTTCACCAAAATATTACCTAAGAGTCTAAATAGTAATTGAACAGGAAAAAAAAATCCTCCAAACAAAACCCAAAACTCCTAATGCAGAAAGGACAGGCTCTTGCTAATAGAAGTTAATTGTTCCTCAGACAAGGCTAAAACATAGTCCCTTGCCAATCCAAACTGTTTCGCAGTAAGGGTAGTGGGTCTGGTCAACTACTAAATTTGCTTTCTCAGACTCAGAATATTCCCATAGTGGAGATGATGAACATGTTAAGAATATAAACAAAGCAAACCACACAATTACACACAAGAGTCAATCATGACTGTCACAGTGAGCAATGAATGCTTGTTCCACACTCAGATGTTGATGTTCTCTGTTTTGAGACAACAGGCTGTGTAACAGCAAGATCAATACTTCTGACCAGAATCTCTCTACCCCAAATACTGTGTTAGAAGCAGTATCAGAACAAACATACCATTAAGCTTCCTCTGAATTGCTTCTTCCTCTAAGGTAATGATATACATCTGCTCATCTAAGTCTTCAAGGATCTGTATTTGGAAACAGAAATATGAACTGAGCATCAGAGGCACTTGTTTTTCTGCCTGTACTAATCTAGTCAGGCTTGTTTTGCTCTGGTAACCTGTATTTAAAATATAGTCTACAGCTTTGCAATCCTGATACAAATAGGAACTCCACTCAGTATTGTTCCATTCTGTTACAGATACTCTTTACTGCAAGCAAAATTTCTGTTAAGGCTTCACCTCAGGTTACCACTCATGTTCAATTTCAATCTAAAGAGACTTAGGAAAGAGAGCAAGGGACAGTATATCTAACCTTTATTCAAATCATTTCAACCTCCTGGTCTTCACATTCAATTAGATCAAAGCAATATTAACCATACATTTATTTTTAAGTACACTGAAAACTGATTTTTCACATCAGCCAGTAGTTCAAGCTAATATAAATTGCTACTAGATGCTAAAACTAAATAAACCATGTCTGTCTACCTTATTATCAGGTCCTTTGAGCTCAAAGCTTACAGACAGCAAACAGTATTTATTTTCTTTGTACCTTCAGGGCTGAACTGACCAATGAAAGGGACTGCAAGACCTAAGTGCATCCATATTTTTGTAAATACAAACCAGGAAACATGACAGAGTCACAGCATTCAGTGTAAGAACAGCAGAGCACATGTGTCTAAGTTGTTCTTACAGACAAACGACTTATGTTTCGCTCATCTAAGTGTACCCTCAGGTTCCCTTCCTGTTATTCAGCCACAGTTTGGTCTTGCACCCTCTGCTTCTGACCTCAGAACAAGTCTACACTTCTCAGGCATTTGCAAAACAGACAGAGTAGGTAGTAACAATGCACAAGTACTGACTACAGAAACTGATGGAGAGAGAATCAGAAGCTCAAACATTCTAAAAGGAAGTCTTCCAATGCCATTCTACTGCACGAGGACAATTTGTGTGACACTTACTGTTGGCTTCACCAGCAATTGACCCATCACTGTAAACATCCGGGAAAGCCCCACTGGTGTGCACACTGCAAGGAAGATTAAGCAAAACAGGGACTTGTGAGTCAAACAGCAATTCGCATTGGGATGCTCAATGTGCTACTCCACATATAACCAAAGAGAGTTTTGAAGAGAACTGCAAAGGACTCAAACTCCAATAGGAACTTTAAAAAACAGCTCATACCAGTTTTGAACAACATGAGCATCTCTCCCCTCCAAACAGCATAACTGGTTTACCTTTTCAACAAGGAACACTATGGAATGGGGTATTTTAAACTTGCTCTAAGTATGTATTCAAAGCATGTGGCACCAGAGGCTATTCTGCAGTGCCAGGATACATTCCTGGGCATTAAGATTTGGTTGCCTACACTAGTAAACTGCTAGAACTATCCCAGCCATGACTTGCCCTGGGCCAATTAGAACTTTCCCAAACAATTCTCAGGTGCAGTTCTGGAGTTCACACAGTTCAGGAACCATTATCACGAGGCAGTATGTACACAGCTACCTTTGCAAACTGCATTATCATGGATGTAGGGACACTAGTTGGCCACAGCACTGCAGGACATCTCAGGCACATCTAATCAATTAGCACAGGTGTGGCCATAAGGTCAAGAGATAATGAAGTTGCTTTGCTCTGGAAGTTATACAGCAACTTGAGTTGATAGCAGGCTCAGCTCCCAGATTTTAAGCTGGGTTTCTATAAAACAATCATTTGTTCTTTTTGATCATAGCCTGTGATGGCTTCCAGGTATGGTGCATGCATGCCTGTTGGGAAAAAGGCCCAAATACACTAGGAGAATTATTAGGAGAATACACAGAACCGACTTCAAATACTAAAACATGTAAGAGAAAGAAGGTATTTTTAACAGCACAGATGAGGACACACATTTATAGTTTCCATTATAATAAAACAGTGTTGCCAAAAACAAAAGCACACAACATTTTAATGCAAGAATTAAATTTACTTTTATTAATAACAAGTATTCATAACAGGAAGAAAAAGAATCATAGAGTGCTTTGGTTTACAACAGATCTTTAAAGGTCATCTAGTCCAAGGCCCCTGCTGCAGTAAGATCTTCAACTAGATCATGTAACTCAGAATATCATCCAATCTGACCTGGAATGTTTTCAGGGTTTGGGTTTCTACCACCTCTCCGGGCAACCTGTGCCAGCATTTCATCACCCTCATTATAAAGAATTTCTTCCTCATAGATAGTCTAAATCTACCCTCCTTTATTTTAAAATACATTACCCCTCATCCTGTTGCAACAGGTCCTACTAAATAGATTGTTCCTATCTCTCTTATAAGCCCCCTTTAAGTACTGGAAGCCTGCAAGAAGGCCTCCCTGGAGCATTCTCCTCTCCATGCTGAGCAACACCAACACTCTCAGCCTTTCTTCATGGGAGAAGAGCCTTTCTGCCTCCTGATAATTTCTGTGGCTCTCCTCTGGACCGGCTCCAAAAGGTTCTCATCTTGTGCTGAGATCTCCAGAGCTGGAGTCTCACCAGAGCAGAGAGGAGCTGAATTCAAAAAGGCCAACATAAGCTGGTCTTCCTTTGCTACAGACAAACTCTGCAGGAAAAGAGAAAAAGAAAGCAATGCTCCATCTCACCACCACAGTCTTACTCCTACACTGCTCCACCAATGACACCAGCTGAAGATCTACTGAAGTTCCACTCCACAATCTACTAATTTCCCAAGGCTGGATCCTGCCCTTTCGGCCATATAGATTTAACATCTCGGAGAGCCTTAAATAATGTCAGTGGTTTGCTTGTGTAATTTGCAAGTAACTCTTCCAAAAATTGGTGCTTAATCCACATTATTTTGTTGAATTGGCCTACAACAGCCTCAGAACACAGAACACATGCTGCGTTTTCAGTTCTGCTGAAGTAAACTTCAAGGCAGCTGTAGGAAGTTTGTATGCCAACTTCCCATTAAAACATTCAGCAACTGTTGTGAATCACACCCTTGAACCAAGTTTGGGGTTTTTGTTTCGTTTTAAACTTCCCCTCCTCCCTCCCAAGCATATTTAAGAATCTGCACATGCAGATAACCTAAGTAGACTCACCAAGATTTCTGTGAGCAATACCTTTCAGAGACTGATCTGCTTAGATTTATGGACATTTCAATCTATCATTGCTTACCTTTCTCCACAGTGACTGCCCTCTAAGTACTAGCTGTAAACCTATAAACCTGGAGAAAAGTAGAAACCAAGAGAATCTAGAAAGAAGCTGTTCTGTCCCATTCTTAATTTTCTGGAAATTACTTGGGGAAGGAGGAGGTTCAGGGGTTGAAATAAATGGAATTTGGAGCCTTCAATCACTTTTCCTATTTCCCTGAACACAGCTGACTGAACTCTGGCCAGGCCCAGTGACACAAAGTGGTTTTTTTTTACTCCATTTGTTCTACTTGCAATCATGACGTTTAACAAGGCCAAGTGTAAGGTCCTGCACCTGGGTCGGCACAATCCCAGGCACAGCTCCAGGCTGGGTGGGGAATGGCTGAGAGCAGCCCTGAGGAGAAGGACCTGGGGTTCTGGGGTGATGAAAAGCTCAACATGAGCCTGCAGTGTGCACATGCAGCCCAGACAGCAACCCTGTGCTGGGCTGCAGCAAGAGCAGTGTGGCCAGCAGGGCAAGGGAGGGGATTCTCCCCCTTTACTCTGCTCTCCTCAGACCCCACCTGGAGTACTGTGTGCAGTTCTGGAGCCCCCAACACAAGAAGGACATGGAACTGCTGGAGCCAGTCCAGAGGAGAGCCACGAAGATGCTCAGAGGGCTGCAGCAGCTCTGCTATGAGGACAGGCTGAGAGAGTTGGGGCTCTGCAGCCTGGAGAAGAGAAGGCTTCGAGGAGACCTTAGAGTGGCTTTCCAGTATCTGAAGGGAGCCTACAGGAAGGCTGGGGAAGGACTATTGACAAGGTCTGGTAACGTCAGGATGAGGGGGAATGGGTTTAAGCTGGAGGAGGGGAGATTTAGACTGGATGTTAGGAGGAAGTTCTTTACAGTGAGGGTGGTAAGACACTGGCACAGGTTGCCCAGGGAGGCCGTGGATGCTTCCTCCCTGGAGGCGTTTAAGGCCAGGCTGGATGAGGCCTTGAGCAGCCTGCTCTAGTGGGAGGGGGTTGGAGCTGGATGATCCTTGAGGTCCCTCCCAACCTAAACCATTCTATGATTCTATGTAACTGAGCTCCAGCCTGGCCAGACAGCAGCTTTGTGAGCAGGAAAGCTAACTGGCATGTGCTCCAACTTCTGACTACACAGGAGCATTCTCCATTAAAAATAGGACAGTTTACTGAATACAAGACAAAGTAAGTGCCCCAAAATAACCTTCTCTCCATACTACTGACCCTCCTGCTGTCATTTGATTTTAAAATGGTGCTTTTCTTTGAAGACTGGAGTCCCTATTTTCCAAATACCTGCTTTAAAATGTTAGGAATTGAAGAGTGGAGTCCCTATTTTCCAAATACCTGCTTTAAAATGTTTGGAATTGAAGACTGGAGTGCCTGTTTTCCAAATACCTGCTTTAAAATGTTTGGAATTGAAGACTGGAGTGCCTGTTTTCCAAATACCTGCTTTAAAATGTTAGGAATTGAAATTCTGGTGAGGTGTTTCTCAAAACCTAAATATGTTCAAACTTCAGAACCCAAACTTAAATGAAATTCACACTCCTAACCCTCACAATCTTACATTTTCACCATGAAAGAAGTTTCATTTAATCTGTAGAAGAAATACACAATCATTCATCAGGAAAATACTCACCCAGAAGTAACAAGCATCCCATCAGTGATATGCAGGAATACAAGTATGGGAGGTAGAATTCCCAGAGGTCTGTGAAGAAAATATTGCACATTGCTTTAGCTTACTGCAAACTGAATTAACTTCTTAAGCATTCAGAAATGAACAATTTTGTTTTCAATAATAAAATTAACAATTACTCAGTTGTTAACCCTACAGGCAGCTATATTCACAAGCACTTCAGCTTAAAAAATATCTCCACTTTTACTTCCATTCCACTTAAATCACTTGATTTTAACACACATCATGTCCACATGAGCACAGAATTTCTCAGCATGGTAAAAATGGACTGAACACAAAAAAATGGGACTAAATTAATAGTTTGTTCATAATACTCAGATAGCATTTATCAGAAACACAATTCACTGACAACATTCCATTTCCATAAATAAATTGAGACTAGTGTGGTGATTTTGGGAATTCCATACCATACAGAGACTCCATACTGGCAGCATCATTGTCTATAAGAGCTGAAGCCACCCATACAATTCCAAGGATAAGCAGCCCAAGAAGAATAAGCATTACAAGAGTTTCCAAAATGCGTGCTCTGATGCCCTGCAAGCAGAAGAGGGGAGAGGGAGAAAAGAACTTTGAATCAGAAAAATACAATTAAATAGTAGAACAGAATAGAATCAACCAGGTTGGAAGAGACCTCCAACATCATCCAGTCCAACCTAGCACCCAGCCCTAGCCAGTCAACCAGACCATGGCACTAAGTGCCTCATCCAGGCTTTTCCTGAACACCCCCAGGGATGGTGACTCCACCACCACCCTGGGATAGTTCCCAGTTCCCTACCTCCTGGGTAGTTCCTTCTTCCTAATTATATACTCACATTTTATCACACAGACAAAAGCAGAACATGTAATAGACATTTAAAGGGTAGTGCATAAAAAAGGAAGTACTTCTGGCTTTATAGTGCCCAGATTGCATTTTTCTCCTTAAAACCACAGAAAACACTTTTAAATTGCACATGCCTTACACTTCTCATTAATCTCATTATTCCAGAAGGTATTCTTTATCCCATATGATTTTGCTCAAGCATTTTTAAAAGATGGATTACTTTTCTAATACTTTCAGCAAAGAAAGTGGATTAGCAAATTTTTATCTATGATTCCAATCAAGGGAATGGAAAGCCAATTATGGCAAACAGCCAAATGGCCCAGCAAGCATTAAAGCTTGTGCAGGTACAATGCACCAATTTAGTTAAAATACATCCTTCACTGCAACTGCTCCTGCATCATTCCTGACAGTCTTCAGAGCCCTCAAGTGTACGGTCAGAGTACTGCTTGCTCACACACTGCTGCAGCTGTCGGAGCTGCATCCAGCACCTCCCATCTTTGCGTGCTCCTGCTGAAAGAGACACATACTTCTTGCTTACAACGCACATAAATCACAAGTCTTCCAGGTTATACATCCCAGTATCTGCTCTTGAGTCCAGAAACATTAACAACCCTCTAATGGCTGAGGGCCAGATCTGCACATGCATATTGGATTTTTTTTTTTACTGGTGTTTTTAACACTGACTTTACTGATGTTCAGCAAGAACTAATGAGATACTGTCTTCAGACAACATTACTATTAGGGAACCACCAGACTGCTGCTCACACAATTCTTTTTTCTTCATTTATCAGTACACACCTCCACAAGCAAACCAAATTTCTTGTGTATTACACAGGTTCATCCCAACTTAGATATACTCCACTGAAAGGTCTACTTTATAGCTAGGAGCAGAGAGTTCATTTTACTTTATTGCTTACTTTTATCACCTCTTTTCTGACTGCCTAACACAAGAGAGTAATCTTCATGTGACAATTACCCTGAAAGTTATGCTCCCTACATCGGCTCTGCCTCCAACCATAAAAGAGGACCTCAAGCATTCTAACCATAAGCATTAATCTCTTCTAGCACCAATTCCTCTCTACTATCAGTTGTCTGCTGAACAGCTGAAGCAGCACAAAGGGAAAACCAGACAAAAAGAGACCTTTGTGGAATCTCCTTTAAGGCTTAAGTAAGCAGATGAAGTCCAGCTCCACAATGGATCTCAAACAACACATTTCAAATTAAAGGTAGTATAAATAGGATATAGATTTACTCCTAAAATGTAATTTGTGTATAAGAGTGGCTTTAAGTTTGTCAAAAGTTATTAAAACATTGCTTTTGTCATGCTTGGAAATTTGATTTCACTCTCCCTTGAGTTATTTTGAAGGTAAGCATCCAGGCTAAATATATGTATTTAAGTTTAAATAGCTCTATGTTTAATACTGGAGTCTTGAATTTGAGTAATAAGGTACCAAGAAAGAGATTACAGTCCAATTACTCAATAATACAGTGCCTTCACTTCACAGAAAATGCAAAACATTGAGGATGCATGCACAGAGATCTGATCCAAGCTTTCAAAAAAACCCTGAAGACTTCCTTCTCTTCTCAGCCAGGGGAAATATAAATCTGCCTTCTGCATTTCTGAAAGCTTTACCACACAAACTGGATTGCTCACTTCTCTGTCACGAGACACATACACGAATCTCATCCTCACTGACTTCAGGTTTCACAGCAGCAGATTCTTCTGGACAAACCTGGAGAATATTTCATTTCATACATCAATCCAAACACCAAATCCTCTCCCCTTGGAGCAACACAATTGTCCAAAGAGAAAAACAAGAAATATATGGTCATGGAGACAGCTAACCAGGTGGCTGAAAGAGCCAATGGCATCCTGGCCCGGCTCAGGAACAGTGTGGCCAGTGGGACAAGGGAGGTTATTCTTCCCCTGTGCTCAGCACTGGTCAGGCCACACCTTGAGTACTGTGTCCAGTTCTGGGCTCCTCAACTCAAGAGAGATGTTGAGGTGCTGGAAGGTGTCCAGAGAAGGGCAGCAAGGCTGGTAAAGGGCCTGGAACACAAACCCTATGGGGAGAGGCTGAGGGAGCTGGGGTTGTTCAGCCTGGAGGAGGCTCAGGGCAGACCTCATTGCTGTCTACAACTACCTGAAGGGAGGTTGTAGCCAGGTGGGGTTGGTCTCTTCTCCCAGGCAACCAGCAACAGGACAAGGGGACACAGTCTCAAGTTGTGCCAGGGGAAGTATAGGCTGGATGTTAGGAGGAAGTTCTTCACAGAGAGAGTGATTGGCATTGGAATGGGCTGCCCAGGGAGGTGGTGGAGTCACCATCCCTGGAGGTGTTCAAGAAAAGCCTGGATGAGGCACTTAGAGCCATGGTCTGGTTGACTGGCTAAGGCTGGGTGCTAGGTTGGACTGGATGATGTTGGAGGTCTCTTCCAACCTGGTTGATTCTATTCTATTCTTATTTATACAAGTGTTCTCTAGAGACAGGCAAGGTTAGGGCAATACAAACAATTAATTCTCTCCAAAACAAGATGACCACAGACATGATGGCAACAGACAGCTACTGGGTGGTAACCATTGCTTCTAGGCAGAAATACCATTAGCACAAACTCCAGGAGAAAAGTCAGTTAGCTGCCTCACAACCCTTCTCCATTTTCTGCTTTCCACAACAGAATAATCTCTGACTCTCAGAAAATTAAACCTGCCTCCTGTTGTCACCTATGTAATGTGTTGACAACACTGCAGTCTCACTTCTGCACTGACAAGCAGGACTGACAGTTGGCTCCAAGGGTAGAACAATTTTTGTAGCACCCAGCACACACAATCGGACTCACACACTTATGATGATCTGCAAACAGTAAAACTCTGAAGAGCTTCAGTGAACTGACCAGACAGACACATTCTGCCACAGGCACTAATGAAAACCTTGTAAGAGTCCAGGATCAAAACCAAAATGACAATACTTAATGCATACAGGTAAATACTTATCTCAATTATGCACCCAAGAAACTGTGCCCCATAAAAATATTTATATACAAGTAGGAATTAATGTGCCTGGAACATATTAGTGTACCTGTCAAACAGCTCCTATTTGTAAGGAATGCAAGGTTTGGAATTAACAGACACATTCCTGGAGAATCACAGGACAGCTGAGCTCTGCAGGGACCTCGGGATGTCATCTGCTCCAAAGCCCCTGCTCAAGCAGGGTCACCCAGAGCTGGGTGCTCAGGACTGTGTCCAAGCAACTTCTGAACATTATCATTTGTCACATCACTAAGAGCCAAGTAAAAATCTCTACTCACAATTTTAAAAACAGAAATAATAAAGACAAGTAAACTTAGAAAAGCACCTACAGAATCACAGAATCAGTCAGAGTTTGAAGGGACCACAAGGATCATTTAATTCCAACCCCCCTGCCATGCCCAGGGACACCCTACCCTAGAGCAGGCTGCCCACAGCCTCATCCAGCCTGGCCTTAAACACCTCCAGCCATGGGGCCTCAAACACCTCCCTGGGCAACCCATTCCAGCCTCT
The DNA here is from genome assembly GCA_013400475.1 of Tricholaema leucomelas. Lineage (NCBI taxonomy): Eukaryota > Metazoa > Chordata > Aves > Piciformes > Lybiidae > Tricholaema lacrymosa > Tricholaema leucomelas. Next base: position 48,587 of record WAAF01013413.1, read on the forward strand.
CACCACTCTCATGCTCAACTACTTCCTCCTCACGTCCAGGCTGAATCTCCCCACCTCCAGCTTTGCTCCATTCCCCCTAGCCCTGTCACTTCCTGACAGCCTAAATAGTCCCTCCTTAGCCTTTTTGTAGGCCCCCTTCAGATACTGGAAGGCCACAAGAAGGTAACCTCAGAGCCTCCTCTTCTCCAGACTGGACAGGCCCAACTCTTTCAGTCTGTTATAGCACAGCTGCCCCAGTCCTCTGATCATCCTCTTGGCCCTTCTCTGGACACATCCCAGCATCTCCACATCCTTACAACAGAATAGAATCAACCAGGTACTTTTCTCAATAAGAGAAGAACTATGCAAATAAACCTTGATTTCAAAGCTGAAACTTATTTTTCCTAGCAAAAACCTCTTCACTAACATTTTGCTTTTGGCTTAACACTTTTTTTCCAGTCATTTCACTTCTCTCCCACAACCCCATTACATTACTCAGATTTCTGAGATGAACCAAATGTCACAGCCTATCTTGATAGCACAAAAGATATTGCCACTTCTAGTTCATGTAATAACTGTTGTCAATTTAGAATCCATTTAACCCTTACATTTTGTGTGCATGTGAAAAGAAGCACTAGAACCTGCCATACTTTCTGTACTCAGCACTGGTCAGGCCACACCTTGAGTGCTGTGTCCAGTTCTGGGCTCCTCAATTCAAGAGAGATGCTGAGATGCTGGAACGCATCCAGAGAAGGGCAGCAAGGCTGAGGAGGGGCCAGAGCACAGCCCTGTGAGGAGAGGCTGAGGGGGAGCTGGGAGTGTGCAGCCTGCAGAAGAGGAGGCTCAGGGCAGACCTCATTGCTGTCTACAAATACCTGAAGGGAGGCTGTAGCCAGGTGGGGTTGGTCTCTTCTCCCAGGCAACCAGCAACATAACAAGGGGACACAATCTCAAGTTGTGCCAGGGGAGGTCTAGGCTATATGTTAGGGGGAAGTTCTTCACAGAGAGAGTGATTGACATTAGAATGGGCTGCCCAGGGAGGTGGTGGAATCACCTTCTTTGGAGGTGCTGAAGCAAAGCCTGGATAGGGCACTTAGTGCCATGGTCTGGTTGATTGTCTAGGGCTGGGTGCTAGGTTGGACTCTATGATCTTGGAGGTCCCTTCCAACCTGATTGATTCTATGATATTCAAAACCAGCAACAATCTCACCTAGAACTGCAGATGACAAATCAGCTTGTAATTGTACATTTATTGTTCGTCATCAGCCTACTCTATCTTAGCTGTCTTGTGTACAGAATTAAGAAGTCAGTACAATATGAACAAACACATAGTGTAGGTACATACTTCAAATCCTATCCCTGGAACTGTTCAGGGCCAAGCTGGATGGAACTTCAAGCAACCTGATCTACTGAAAGGTTAGGAGGCAAGGAGGTTAGAACAAGATGATCTTTAAAGTGTCTTCCAACTCAAGCTATTCTCTGAAGGAAAACCAGTAAGCCAGCACTACACCTCTGTGTCAAACAAGTGACTGCATTTGAATCAACTGGAAGAGGTTTTTGGTTCCTTTTTGACAGAGTCCAACAGGAAACAAATGAAACCTTAACCACCCAAATGAAGAAGGTGGCCTACCCAGCAGGTTAAGTGTGTCCATGTGTGCATATGTATGTAGAGATAGAGGAAAAAGGGAAAAGGATGGGAATAGTCACCTTTTACATCAGAGTTTTCCAACTTGACTGTTTAATCAGGAGAAACTGCCTCAGGAGGTCCCATGATCACTCCTTAACATTCCTATGGAAACTAAATTGACTATGCTAAAGGAATGGGAAAATAATTTGTATTTTTAGCTTCTTACATTGTATTCAAGAAGAAAAACCAATTTGTTCAAGTCTTCTTTTCCTAATGTTTCTGACATGTAAGAACAAGGGTTACAAGTATCTTAAAACCAACCAACTTGCAAAAGTTTCTCAGAAGGTTGTTCTAGATCTCAGTTTCCAAACCTGCATTTGATAACACAGATGTTACTTCATTCTTCAAGTGTCCTTCATTACTAACAGAACCCATGTAATCACAATTAATTGACTTAAGAACTATTTTAATGCAATTCCACATGCAACTTAGCCTGGTTTATAGGAGGAGATTTCTCTCCAAAGCACTGAGTAAGGCCCCAAAGGGTACCTCCAGGATAGTGATGCAGAGAAGAGAGACCAGTTTGCATCTATCCCACATTCCAATAAAGAATTCAAACATACAAGGCAGACTAAAACAAATTATAAATGTCTATACAACTTAAGGAGAGCAGAGAGGGAACAACCTTGACACCATTATCAATTAAAATATCAAACTCAGATTTCAGTACAGCATTAACTACACAGCCTTAAATAACTCCCATGCCGTAGACTTACAAGATGAACACAACCACAGCCTTCAGAAATAGCTAAAAATATGTTCCACTCCACCTCAGGCTAAATTGTGTTGCTCTTAAACACATGGAAAAGACAACTCTAAACTTGAAGAGTGAGCTTAGGCAGTACACTTGGGTTTGTTTTCAGTAAAACAATAAAACCTCTGCTGGAGTTGTGTTAGCATGTCAATTTTAAGGGGTTCAAATCCCTCACTTTCTCTTGGTCAATTACTGCTGGAACGCAGGTTAAAGTTGGAGAGCTAACAAGAAAACAGACAAAAAAGTCACCAAACACTGTGAAAAAGGCAACTGAAAACTGCACCAAGATTTTAGAAGTCTTTTTCACAGTGCTTCAAATACCACATATCAAAAAGAAAATCAAAAGCTACAGAAAATGTAATTGAGCCTCAAGCTATAAAAATAAATGGGGAATGAAAATATATACTAAGGGGCTGGATCTTCATACTTCCACTGCTAGACACTGAGAATACTGCTGTGACTTCAGCTTACACTTATGGGAATGAGAAGAGAGGAATGGGAATGAAATAAGGAAACCAAGAGGACCTGGAAAACAACACATTCCCTTGCAGGGTGTTATTTCTTGCCCTAAGAGGCAAAATCCCTGGTAAAAACACAGAACTACAGTTCCACCTCTACCTCAAGACAAAATACACTTTGTTGCTGTAGTGATTTTGCTGAACACCTTTTTAGCTCCTACTAGGTAAGCATTTTTTGAACTACATCACAAATGTGTGTCCTGGGTATGGCTTCTGCTAATTAATTCTACATTTTAATTTGGTTGCAAATTGTGCAGAAAAAGGCTACTATCAATGAAATCAAAATCACTGCATGTTACTAACAAAACCAAAGAATCCTAACAAAGTTTCTATGGCAGTGAATATTTGAACACAGTTCTGCTTGGACATCTTGACCTCCTGCAAGGTAGGTAAACACCATTTTTTACACCATGCCCTGAGCCACAGGGAAAGCCTGGGAAACATTCCTGCAATGGTAGGACATTTAAAGTACACACCAAGCCCATTGTTTTCATGGGACAAAAAAGAGTCGTAGTAACCATAAGATTTGTTCAATGAGAGGCTGACTGCAACAGACATATGTGCAGAAAAGAAAGAGAGATGCTAAAAATGAGTGAGAATTCCAGGAGATAAGAAGTTGATCATTTTATGTATTAATTTACCTTTTCAGCACATGATCTCCCACTTCTTTCTCATTTTGTGTGCACTGCTGAAATGATCAGTTTCAAGCATTCTACCCATTTCTATGGTTAAAAAACACATTTTGAGCAATTTTTGTTCTGACCTATTCAAGGCACAGCAGAGAAATTTTTGAAATAAGCAAAAGAGATTTGTTTTCCATCAGGTAAAATAGAAACAGATACTGCATTTAGCACACTGATATTTAGACAAGACTGCCACAAATTCCTGAGTCAAAACCAGAAGCTGTAGTTTGAGGAAAATTTAGTTCGTTTAAAAAAAAAAAATTCAAAGTCAATGACTCAGAATCCTCACAGAGTAAAATAGGAGATTTTATTGAAGACCAAAGATATTCAGGAATCAGATTCAAGCAATTGGGAAAAGTTTCCTTGCCCATGCAAGAAGCAAAGACTTTCACAGAATTCATAGAATCAGTCAGGGTTGGAAGGGACCACAAGGATCATCTAGTTCCAACCCCCCTGCCATGCCCAGGGACACCCTACCCTAGAGCAGGCACCCACAGTCACAGACTTCAGACTAAGCAGTGCTGACTGTATCTTCTCCCTGTCCACATCTTCCCCTCACAGAAACCTTCCAGCCTGTGGTGATTTTAAAATGAAAGTGAATAGTTTTTCATCACAACACAAGTGTGTCTTGAAGTTTATTTTTCAGTCAGTACAAGGGAGGTTGTAAGCAGGTAGGAGTTGGGCTCTTCTGCCAGGTAACTAGCAACAGAATGAGGGGACACAGCCTCAAGTTGTGCTGGGGGAGGTATAGGCTGGATATTAGGAAGAAGTTCTTCACAGAAGAGAATGATTGGCACTGGAATAGGCTGCCCAGGGATGTGGAGGAGTTACCGTCCCTGGAGATGTTTAAGCAAAGACTGGATGAGGCACTTAGTGCCATGGTCTAGTTGATTAGACAGGGCTGGGTGATAGTTGATTAGGTAGGGGTGGGTTGGACTGGATGATCTTGGAGGTCTCTTCCAACCTGGTTGATTCTCTGATATCTCAAAAACTCACAATCACAGAAACATTCCATCAACTGATGATTCCCATCAGCTGATTTTCCTGTTCATGTCATCTCCCAAGTGATTCCATAGTAGTTAGAACTTTATCAACGGAGCAAGAGGAAGCAACTGAAATCATTTAATTGTACAAATTCAAGTTACACATAGGTAATGAAATCCAAAAATTCCCAAAAGAGAAATTGAGAACTAGAGAAAACAACAAAAGTTAAAAGGAACTTGATGGGGAAAGTTGCAATGAATTGAGTATTGGTGAAGACAAGTGTAATAAGCATTAGAACTGTCATGTTGGCAATAAAGAACCAAAGGCACTCAATGAGATGTGAAGACAAACTGAAATAAATAGGATGTCTTTAGTACACAGAGGAAGGGGACATCTCCCCAGAATGCAGACACCTCTGCCAAAGAAAACTTAGGCCCTGTTTTCCAGTGTCCCAGAAGAGCATCCAAACCACAGCATTGTATTATGTATTAACAGCTGTCAGACTTTCCTGTTGACATCATTGCACGCAAATAACTCAACCTAATTCTCATCAGACCCCACCTGGAGTACTGTGTGCAGTTCTGGAGCCCCCAATACAAGAAGGACATGGAACTGCTGGAGCGGGTCCAGAGGAGAGCCACAAAGATGCTCAGAGGGCTGCAGCAGCTCTGCTATGAGGACAGGCTGAGAGAGTTGGGGCTCTTCAGCCTCGAGAGGAGAAGGCTTCGAGGAGACCTTAGAGTGGCTTTGCAGTATTTGAAGGGAGCCTACAGGAAAGCTGGGGAGGGACTATTTACACGGTCTGGTAATGTTAGGACGAGGGGGAATGGGTTTACGCTGGAAGAGGGGAGATTCCGACTGGATGTTAGGAGGAAGTTCTTTACAGTGAGGATGGTAAGGCACTGGAACAGGTTGCCCAGGGAGGTTGTGGATGCTTCCTCCCTGGAGGTGTTTAAGGCCAGGCTGGATGAGGCCTTGAGCAAGCTGCTCTAGTGGGAGGTGTCCCTGCCTATGGCAGGGGGTTGGAGTTGGATGATCCTTGAGGTCCCTTCCAACCTAAACCATTCTATGATTCTATGATTCTAACAACCAAGATGGACTCCTTACAGATTTGCATCCTAATGACTGAGATAAAAACCAGCTCCTTCTCACTTTTTCCCCCCTAGGAGTCATTTAATTCTCACCACAGTCCATCTTGTATTGGATAATGATAATAGGAGATTCCTTTGTTCCAGTTAGGCCATTGTTTTAAATACAACCCAAATTACTTAAGGAAAGAACACACAGCTTGCTTTTTGACATCTAGGTGCATGTTTAACACAGTGTACTAGAATAATATTCCCTCCAAAGGGACAGAAAGCATAGCAAATACTTAAAATTAGGGAAAACTAGACAAAATAGCAGAGAAAATGCAAATACCTACTAGCTTAAATAAAAGACAGCCTACAGCTATGAGACTTAAAACAAGTACCCTGCTGCAGCCTGCCCTTCTATCCTTTGCAGAACGCCTACTGTTAAAAAACCTTAGGATTATGTCTAAGATCTTATTAAAAGGGACAAATGCAGCTCTCCTCACACTACAGTAAAATCATACAGCCCAAATCTTCTGGGGAGAAGGAAATTAAGAAATTAAAGGATAAACACAGTAAAATTAACTGTTCTATTGCTGTTCCTTTCTCCTGCAAGTTTCTTCTGTAACTCCATTGACCAGCCCAGTCCTCACTAATTAGCTCTCGGACACTCCACTCCACCTACCAAACTTTCTCAGCCTTTCCAAAGCCACCTGCAACAACAACGTGGGAGATGTGGGATTTCTGACACTCAGTCTTCCTCTAATCATTTAATTTTGGATTATAAAGAATCTTTCCTGCTGGACAAGAATGATAGGAAGACAAGTAGATATTTTCCATATCCTTTGTAGTTTGGCAGAGGGTTATGGTAAGTAATGCAAAAGTATAAAGAGAGACTTGGAATTTGTGATTGTGCTTCAGGAAGGAAGAAACCAGGAAGATGGTTCCCAAACAGAAGTGACATGTGGAAGCACACAGGTCACTACTAAAGTTCTAAAATAAACAGAAATTTTAAGGTGGGTGAGGCTGAGGGAACTGGAGTTGTTTAGCCTGGAGAAGAGGAGGCTCAGGGCAGAGCTCATTGCTGTCTACAACTACCTGAAGGGAGGTTGTAGCCAGGTGGGGGTTGGTCTCTTCTCCTAGACAACCAGCAACAGAACAAGGGGACACAACCTCAAGTTGTGCCAGGGGAGGTCTAGGCTGGATGTTAGGAGGAAGTTGTTGTCAGAGAGAGTGATTGGCATTGGAATGGGCTGCCCAGGGAGGTGGTGGAGTCACCGTCCCTGGAGGTGTTCAGGAAAAGCCTGGCTGGGGCACTTAGTGCCATGGTTTCTTCCAACCTGGCTGATTCTATTCTAATGTCTTTACTAACCCTCTGCACAGGTGAATAAAATCAAGAAGAAAACACACTTGCAGGACTTGGCCAAAGCACCAGACTGCTCCTATAAAGATGAGAAATCCCTCAGGAAAAAAAAAAAAAAAGAAAAAAGAAAAGGTAGCCAGCAATGGAAGACAAACATCTTGGTCCTATGGTCTAGTTGACTGGATAGGGCTGGGTGACAGGTTGGACTGCATGATCTTGGAGGTCTCTCCCAACCTGGTTGATTTTACTCTATTGAATTCCTAGTGCCTTTCCTTTGTAAATAAAGCTGTTGGCTGCCTTACAAATCCTCAGTACAGATGCATTAGTTCCTTCTATATTAAGAATTAATCTAAAATGACAATAGAGCAGTCCTTAACGTGGAGCATTTCAAGTAATACTAAATAAGTAATAAGGATGAAAGATCTAAATATCACATTGCTGGTTCTCAGTATTAACAGGCAAAAAAACATTGGGCTTAGAGAAGGAATCAGAAATGGTGTTTACCTAGCAAAGCCTCATGTTATAAGAGGAAACTTAGAAGAAAATGGGCTTGTGCCTTTTAATGATTAAAACATTCCAATTAAATGTAGGCACTTGGTGCCATGGTCTGGTTGACTGGATAGGGCTGGGTGCTAGGTTGGACTGGATGATCTTGGAGGTCTCTTCCAACCTGGCTGATTCTATTCTATACTTACCACTAGCAAATGAAATTATATAACAATTCCCTGTGAATTAAAATACCATTCCTATTAAATCTCTACAGGCCTTAGTGCTTTCATCTAAAAAAAAACCGCATAGACTTAAAATAGGTACAATGTTTTTGCAAACCTTGAGAAGTCACTACCTGGTATCAATGAAAGCACAGACTAAGATGAAAAATATTCACATATTCAAATCTTAAAATATTCCTCATGTAGGAAACAGCATTTTTTCATAAAACAGATCACAGTGCTCAAATAGAATAGAATCGAATCAATCAGGTTGGAAGAGACCTCCAAGATCATCCAGTCCAACCTAGCGCCCAGCCCTATCCAGTCAACCAGACCATGGCACTAAGTGCCTCATTCAGTCTTTTCCTCAACACCCCCAGGGACAGTGACTCCACCACCTCCCTGGGCAGCTCATTCCAATGGCAAATCACTCTCTCTGTGAAGAACTTCTTCCTAACATCCAGGAAACCAGCAGCAGATCAATTTAATAAAAGAAAGCCAAGTACTGACACGGAAAATTGTTCACATTGCCTTCTAGAAGCCTTTCACTCAGATGTGCCCAATTCTTTGAGGTAAATATATTTTCCCATCGACTACGAGAAGGGAAACCCCAGCTTCCCTGAATCACAGCCTTTTCAGGGATCATTTCCTTCTTTCACAAAGGATAACACAATTTTCTAGTTTAAGTATAGTAAAATTCATCCAAGTATTTTAAACTGACAGTTAAAAAGAATCACCTCTTGCAGTTTCTAGATCTATATCTATCATCTATCGCATACAGAAAGGTTCATAAAGGGCACTGAGAATGCTTCATGCAGACAAAATCTGAGAACTACTCATTTCTGCCCTCCCAAAAAAAGTACTGCAAGGCAGGAAAACAAAGAAAAAAAAAACCACCATTTCAGAACCCACTGCTTCAGTTTACATCAACCAAGTGAAGAGATTCAAGCTCAGTACTGGGAGCTGTGCCTTCTCTACACTTTGCAAGTAGTAGAATTATTTAGCATGTCTATTTTTACTCATGCAGTACTTTGTTAGCTATCCTAAAACCAAATAAAGACTGGCTTTTTTTCACTCAACTTACTCACTAAGAGAGCAGCAGAGAAAGAGTCACATATTATTCCATTTACAGGCATCCAGATACATGTTAAAGCTTTTAGCAAAGAACTGTGGAAATTCCACAAAACACATACATGCTAAATACAGCAGAAATGTACGAGCTCAGAACTACATAGGAGCTGGGACAACAAAAGAGTTCAGCACTGCAGGATGTTCCTGGCTCAGATGAGGTGAAATAACTAATGCTCCAGTGTTAGCTTCCAAAACTAATTAGTTTCACAGATTACCTCACATACTCATAATGCTTTGGTCATCTAATACAACACAGTGTGCTAGAGGAGCAAGGGTCAGAAAACTGTATTTGAACTACCACTCTGAGTGGTCAGGATTTTCTTTGTGCAGCATTTTCACCCCAATATTACCAACAATCTTTCTTCCATGTTTATTACTCTGCTAATTTCTATACCTCAAATACATGAAAACATTGCAAGAACACAGACTAACTTGACACACTTTGCTTTTCTATCTAAAGAGTTGGTCAAAAAAACAAATTGTGATCTCAGTTCCGTAAGCTACAGCAAAAAAAGCTGAACCACTGCACAGCTAAGTCACAGTGAGGCAGGTAACATAGAAAACAGCTATGCTGAATAAACTACATCATTAGTTTATCTCCTGTTCACCTTTTTTTTGTGACTTACACTGAGGCCTCTTTAAAAGAGCTAATTTATGGAAGCAACCAACTGACATTTAACTACTTCAATGAAACGGAGCACAGATCACATCTCATCACATCTTGATCCAATGTGTGCAACAACCAACATCCACTTACTTCCCCCCTTTTGCTCTCCCCAGAACTGTTACTTACATTCAACAAATCATAGACCTTATGGCAAAAATCAGAAGGACAGATTTTTGCATATGATGCCAACTGACTCAAGCAAGATGTTTTATCAAATGTCTTGCATGGCTACAAAACCCAATATCCACAAAGCCATGATTCCTCAGTCTCTCCAGCCACTGATTCCTGAATTTTTTTATATTGCTCTCACTGAAACATGGCACAGCCTTAACTTGAACATTTGCTAGTTACTTGTCCTGGACGTCTAAATAGAGACACTAAAACAATTAAATTAGCCATGCTTAAGCCTAGGCTTTGCAATACAAAAAATAGTACAACCAACACTCCCAAGATCTTCCTGTCCTGTAGTACTTTTCATGCTCTTCCTGTCTTTAACTTTACTTTGCCTTACGGTCATTTCGAATGGACAGAAAAATAGATGTCTCTGTGATTACTGTGTTCAGTTCTGGGCCCCCCAGTTTAGAAGGGACATTGAAATCCTTGAGCATGTCCAGAGAAGGGCGACGAGGCTGGTGAGAGGCCTCGAGCACAGCCCTACGAGGAGAGGCTGAGGGAGCTGGGGTTGTTTAGCCTGGAGAAGAGGAGGCTCAGGGGTGACCTTATTGCTGTCTACAACTACCTGAGGGGTGGTTGTGGCCAGGGGGAGGTTGCTCTTCTCTCAGGCAGCCAGCACCAGAACAAGAGGACACAGCCTCAAGCTGCGCCAGGGGAAGTTTAGGCTTGAGGTGAGGAGAAAGTTCTTCAGTGAGAGAGTCATTGGCTACTGGAATGGGCTGCCCAGGGAGGTGGTGGAGTCGCCGTCCCTGGAGCTGTTCAAGGCAGGATTGGACGTGGCACTTGGTGCCATGGTCTAGCCTTGAGCTCTGTGGTGAAGGGTTGGACTTGATGATCTGTGAGGTCTCTTCCAACCCTGATGATACTATGATACTACTTTTTACACACAAAAGTATTTCCATCTCCTACTTATCTATGGTACAGATATATCTTTCAACCACAGGTCTTCAAAAGCAGGCCATACACTCAAGTAACTCTTTTCAGACCAATTTGCTGAAATACACCTGCAAGGTATGATTTTTTCCCCCTCTTTGCAGAACTGCAAATGAAGGACTGATGGAATAAAGCTACAGTTTCATCATGTTTTCAGAGTTTACAGTAGACACTTGTCAATGTGACATGTTAACAACTATGCTAAGCCTTCTCATCTTCCATTTCCTTGTCATCCCTGGAGGTGTTCAAGAAAAGACTGGACGAGGCATTTAGTGCCATGGTCTAGATGACTGGATAGGGCTGGGTGCTAGGTTGGACTGGATGAGCTTGGAGGTCTCTTCCAACCTGGTTGATTCTATGAGTCTTCTCAAATTCAAGACTGTATGTACCTGTCCTCTGCATCATGAATTGCAAATACACTCTGCATCTAGCTGGCTACATACCATTTGTGAGGCTTCAGCAAAAGCAGGAAAACATACAAGGAAGCAAAATATGGACGATCCTTGGCATAAGATCTACCATTAACTCCTGAACATTCACCTCACAGATTATGTTATGGGTTTGTGTACACACTTATTTTAATAGGCAGGAAGAAACACTCTGATGAAGCTACTTGCCAAATCAGAATCCTAAAATAATCAGGATCTGCTTCTAAATAACAACCAAAAAACCAAAAATCTAATAAAATTTTAAGTGGTGTCATTTTAAATTACTCCAGTTTAAAGAACTGGACTTCATAACTGAACTTAAGATGTTACCTTATGTCAAAAATACAAAAGCAAACAGCTGCCTTTGATGTGACTGATTAAGCAACTTTTGTCTCTGGTATTACTAATGGAATGAGTAAATGGATTGTAATATAAAGTACAACAATTAGTGTACATTACATACCAGTAAACATTTCATGGACATCAGAGCACTAAGGTCTCAGTTCAAGCTGAATGATTTTATAGACAAATAAATATGACTTTAAATGCCAAATAAACATACACTGTTAACAGGGTACCTCAAGACTATTTGGTGAGCCATTACACACCGTGGCCTATGGGTACTGCAGTTGGAGGTATATGCTAGCATAAAACACAAACTCAGATGCTATTTCCAAGCAACATTCGAAACTCTTGCACTCCACAAAGCATTTTTCCAGAAAAATCAAGACAAACTTAGAAAACTGACTGGGTTTAGACATTATCTTATATTGGAAAAGGTTTCCAAACCACTTTCCTCACTACTCTTAGTTATAGGAATTGCTTTCCATGGAACACTGCTTCAGATTAGCAAAAAGTTTCTAAAAGTAAATACTTCAAAATTAATTCTGACCATACTTCCTTCACTGGCTTCATCACATACTGAAGATGTGTTTTACAGAGCTCTACATCTATAATTGTACCAGAGTACACGCAGCAAAACTGGAGAGTACAGCTTCTCTACGTGGAAAAATAGAGAATTAAAATTTCCACCTTCACCAAGAAAGTAAAAAAGCAAGCAGCAGGCTTACTTTTCACCTGTGCTTATTACATGTTTAGTTGCCTGGAGTTTGTGAATACAACACACTGCAGCAACATCAATAACTTCAGATTAGTTCAGTCTTGTTATATAGTAACATGACTTGGAAAAGCCATTGCTATAAATACAGACTACATCAAATCAACTCAAATACCGAAGTGATGGAAAACTTCAGCTCTGTGTCTGCTCAGCAAGCTAGCAATAGCTTACTTTTACAGGGGAAAAACAAACATCTCTTTAAATAATGCTTGTATTTTTGCAAAGCTTCAATATTTCACTTTCTCCCCAGATGAGGAATTTTATTTACACAACATGTTTAGAATCATATTGCAGCCAAAGAGGAGAAAAGAAGAGATCTGCTGTTCACAGCAGAAACCACCATTTGGAATCCACCATCTTTAAACTTGCAGAGGCTGATCTGCAACAGCTAAGACAGGCAGGACTTTGCAATCCTGAGAGCAGAAAGTTTCTACAGTAGGAGCAAGCACTGCCCACTAAACTGTTGTGAATGCTGGCCTGCCTCACCTGTCCCAAAGGCAGGAATAAACTGCTACATTTTTAAGTGGTGGCTTTATTAAAATAAACTCAATTTGGAAAGAAATACCAAGGAAAGGCAAGCAGATGGAGAGGCTAGCTGACACATAACAATAGCTGGTGAAATATTACTTTTATTTTCTGTAATAAACACCAAGATCAAAACATTATGCAAGTTAAATTTCCTTGAAAGGTTCCCAGCAGGAGTTTTCCTTTTTGTTTGTGCAGTACACGATTTCCTCTCACCCACAAAAAACATACCAAGAACCTGCATGTGCCACTAACACTAAGCAGCACTTCCTTAATCACTCATTTCCAACAATTTATGGATGATCAGTGGCAAAAAACGAGCAAAAATAATGAAAGCATGCAATGAAAGCTCATTGAGACAAACCGGCTTAGACTTCCTACTCATTTCTGTGTCTCTTTAAGATGGGGGTCTGATACAAATTAGCCACTGGGAAAAAAGTCATCTGGTCATAAAATACAGTACAGGGTCACTTTTATGTAAGTTTGCCAAAAGGGACATAAACCAGGACAATTTCAAACTGTGACACAGGATAGAAGTATATTAAAAAAATCTTTGTTCCTTCTCCATTGTGCTGTCATGTTGCTCAGCTTTATAGACATTCTGAGCACCAGCTCTGGCCTCTTCGCTTCCACCTGGTCCACCTAATTAATTAAGCAAGGAAGTTACCTCAAATTTTTGTACTATTTGGTTTTATTATCATGCACTTCTTTTGATGTTCCAGGAGTTCACCTCTTAATCCACAGACTCTGTGTGTTGTGTTCTGAACATTTTGGGATGTCTGGATAATTTGGGTAATTGGTCAGGATGTTGCTGTCGCTCATGTTAAACTTTATGCCATGACTTCAAGTTCAAAGATCAGTATTAAGGTAAAATACTTCATAAAGCCTTTTTAAAACTCTCCACTGGTGATGATGCAAGACCCAGTTATTCCAGTTTCTCACGGCGCTAAATTGCGCTATTTGTATTTTCTTACAAGGAAATTACTCCTAAACATCTTTATCTTTGTCAACTTCAAACAAATACAAATTTCAGTTGAAGTTACATCAAGAGAAAGCATATTTTAAAGGTCAAGAAAAGGTATACCAATTATCTCCTCAAAAATGCTTGTCTCCTTCACAAAGCAGCACAGATGTAATTTTCTGCGCAGTCTGTCATCACACGTGGAAAGATCAGCACTGTGAACTACAGATGCCCAACTGCAAATGTCAGAGTTTTTCCAGAAGATAAAGGAAGAAGTTAATTCTGGCATTAAGAAATGTGGTTGACAGCTTTGTTTTGTAACTGCACTGCAGAATTAGAGATGGCCAGGGAGAAGAAAAGAGCAGCTAAATAAGAAATATAACTGTGCTTAGACTCTCAAATGAAGAACACAGAAAGATACGCTACAGCTTTTAACAGCAGTGCAGGACATGAGTTACTTCAAGTATCCCAGCAGTTAACAGTACCAGCTAAGGTGTAATACATCACATTGACTGCCAACCACATTAATAGCCTTCAAAAAACTAATTAACCTGTGCATAAACTACACACATGGCACATACACATACCAGATAGATACACGTATGCATGAATTACATACCTCCAACATTGCATTTAGAATTATTCTCCTGATAACAGAAGTCTGTAACTGGCACTATATAAATATAAACTACAATGAAGTGCACTTAAGCTCTTTAAAAGGGCATGGGCAACCCCCTTAGGCCCCAGATGCCTTTTTTGAGTTAACACAATGACTTTAATCAAAAATCTAGGCAGAGAATCAGTTTGGTTTTCAATACAACACTGCATTTGTCCATGGCAAGTGCCTGAACTCTGTATTTCTCCCCTCCACATAGTACGCAAGTCCTTGATTGTTTTAATTTGTTGCCCTGGGGAGTCAAAGAGGGGCCATGTGCCATTTAGAAAGCATACTAGCAACCAAGAAAAGAAACCATAGTAAATTAGAAAGTGGCTGATCAAGCCCATTGTGATTCATGAAACTCAGGTAGGGGGACAATATTTCCTTACAAGAACACAGAAAGAAAAAGTTACACAATAGTGACCCATGAGCTACCTCAAACATCACAGCTTGCAAGAAGTCCACATCAAGTTTCCAGCCACATTGAGTAAGTAGAGTTAAACACAGCAGTCCATCCCCAAATCATCTGACTCTGAATTCAGTTTGGTCATCCAAACTTGTAACCAATGTAACAATCTACAAGTTGGTCAATGCAAACTATTGCTGCTGTAGCTCCAAGTTGCTCTGAACAGGCTACACCAAACAAGCATTTACACGGCAGCTTGGTTAGGTTCTGCAGATCCCTTCTGACACAGCTATATTGTTCAGTTCATGTATCACATTATTCTCTCTGAATTCATTTTTTCCTTCACACTGTACTTTCCACCTTTCTGGTTTGGTTTGACTTTTTGCTGCCCTCTGCTTTCTCTCTCAAGTGTCTACACGAACCCTAACATCCCAAACGGAATGCACTTTGGTTGCATTTTCTCCAATTCCAACCAATAACAGAAATGAGAACTTCATTGCCTCCACACCAAGCCCTATCAATGCAACCAGGAATGATGTTTTCTTTCCCATCACAATCAAACCTTTGTTGATTCAGTTCACATACAATCCACCAATGACTCACAGCCTTTTTGCACCTATTTTCAATGCATTTCATTCTCCTGATTTCAGATCACTTTTCAAGATCTTTTGCTTTCTAGTAACTGTCATCCAGGGGGCACAGAATTCCCTCAAGCGTGGTACTGTTAAAAACAAAAGTGCAATCACTTGGATGATAAAGATTAATGACAATGCACTGCAATTGGTCCCCAGATGATCATTCCAGTGTAATTTAGTTGATATTTACAATTTGAAATTCTTTTTGCTGTGCCTCCCATTATAGTCTTTTTTCACTGTTTCTCTAGTTCACATATTAATATAATCTTTATCATCTTGTTGTTCAGAAGCTGCTTTGCCAAATTTCATGCTTCACTGAAATATTCAGCCCTCTCAACTTGAATACCTTCAACTAAGATGAGTATTTTCAGTTATTCTCTACCCATATAATATGTTAAGAAAACTGTTATCAATCCTGACCACATGAACCCTTTTGGGGATGCCCACATTCTTCAAAATTCACAAATCAAGCTTGTTTTCTCTGCACCATTTGTGATTTAATCACCCTTCCCATTAGTAAGAAGCCTACACTTCTTTGCCTTGTTACTTCATCTCTAGTTTATTTATTGCACCTTCTCTCCTTTTTGCATCCCAAAGTCATTTTTCAAAAAGGAAAATCTTGATTAGAACATTTCATTATAAAATAACAGACAAGTTATTGACCTCAGCATACTTGGCTTTTCAAGGACATTTCTTCCCTTGAGCTTACACACAGCTACTCACTGTACACATGTCCTTGCCTCACCTGCTTGTGCAAGAACACACATCTGGATGCACAGAGTCACATCAGCATACACATCCCCCCAAAGCTGCAATGTCAGTTTCATTAGAAATGAGGGCTGACAATGGAATATCTACTGTAATTACTTTGGATTTAATGCTGTTTTCCTACCTTTTTTAGGCCAGCAAAACCTTCTGATTCCAGGAAGAAAAAGGCAAAAGGCATCAACACAAACAAACATAGATTTGAAAAAAGAGAAGCAAGATTCCATAAACCTGCAACAAATGAGAAAAGGAGTTTCCATTATAAGTTTCTCAGCTTTATAAGTTAAAGATATTCCATCCTCCTCCCTTAAACATCAAAGCATAGTACGCATAGAAGTGCTAGCAGAAGTTTTTATGGGTACATCATTATTACAGGTCCATTTCTCTGAGTTTCCTCATACAAAAACTGGATAGCAACTACAACAGCAGCAAACACCTGAAATCTTAGGAGACAAACTGCCAACTCAGGTGGACTACTTCTACAATATAGCACTGAAGGCTTTTTAGATACCCATTTCAAACGTTTTCAGACTAAAAATACTCTGCCAGTGTCAGTAAACTTCACAACTCAGTTCTGCATATCCACTCCTTCCCACATTTTTTTCCTTAATGGATACTTTCACAAATCATGGATTTTAACATGAGTGATACACAAATGGCACCATCACCTCCAGATCAGAAGAGAGTATTGTGGTAGCAGCAAAAGAAGCCTTCCACAATAGGAAAACTGGCTCACTGGGCAAAAGGACAGCAGTGGATGTTCTCTCAACTTCAGTAAGGCTTTCAATACCATCTCCCACAAGTGTCCTCACTAATGAAGTATGGGCTAGGTAAATGGACTCAGGGTGGACCGAAAATTGGCTAGGCTTCTAGGCTTAACAGGTTATGAGCAGCAGTATAAAGTCAGGCTGGAAGTCAGTAATCAGTGGTATACTCCAGAGGGTCAACATTCAGCTTAACAGCTTCACTAATGACCTTGATAATGGGAGAGTGTATCCTCAGCAAGTCTGAAAGACAAGATGTGAAAAAGCAGTGGCCAGCCACTCAGATGAACCTCAGCAGGCAGGACAAATGACCAGAGAACTCACTGGACACCAGTTGACCCACAGGGGCTGTGTAGAAAAGGCCTTAGAGGTTTTGTTGGACACCAAGTTAAAATGAGCCAGTAACATGCCCCTGCAGCAAAGCAGGCCAACAACTGGTTGCTGCAAAGCAGGCTGAGCTGAACTTCCTCTCTGCTCTGCGCTGGTGGGCACACACCTGGAGCACTGTGTCCAACTGTGGGCTTCTCCATACAAGACTGAGTCCAATAGAGCACTACAAAGATGATTAAAAAAAAAAAAAATCAAAGCATCTTTCATACAATGACAGGCTAAGAGAGCTGGAACTGCTTAGCTTTGAGAAGGGAGGTGTCAGGGAGATTTCCACAATGTATAGAAACAGCTGACAAGGGAGGGAGAAAAGAAACCGAAGTTGGTGTCTTCACAGTGGTATTCAGTGAATGGAGAAGAGGCAATGTGCATGAATTGAAAAACTGGAAAACCCACTTCAGCATAAGAGGAAAGAGAGAAACAAAACAAACTAATACCAGCAAACAAAACCACCAAACCTTTTCCACTGGGCATGTAGTCAAACACTGAAACAGACTGACCACAGAGGTTTTGCAATCTCCATCCTTTAACATACTCAGAATCAAAAGGGCACTACCCTGAGCAGCCTTCTCTAACTGACCCCGTTTTGAGCAAGACTATTTTCAGAGGCTATTGCAAACTCATCCCATACTCTAGGAGGAAAAAAATCCACTTCTGACTAAAGCCAGGACATCTGTAAGACATGTGACATTTGCAGGAACGGAAGTGGTTTAGCAAACATCCCGAAGTGACAACTGATCCCCATTAAGGGTACCTGCCCCACCAAGATTTTCTAAGCTGAACACTCTCTGAACAGCCAGTTCAGGTGCTTAAACACGAACCCATCATCACCCTATCAAAAGCTGTGCAAGCTGTGATGTTTCTTCTTTACAAAAGCAACTAGTATCTAACAGGTTTAACTAGTGTCACATAGTCTGCATGCTGCAAACATTCTGTAGCTGAGAAAAAAAAAGGCTTTATGCCCCAAAGCACACACATTACCACCATTCTGGACTACATGGTATCGTGTAAAATCCACAATAACATCCCTCATGATATGAAAGAAAATTAACTAACAGCTTTGTTTATGTCTTTCCTCTCGTGTACAGGCTTGTTAGACTTTGAAATTGTCCATTTTGGAAAGTATTAAGGAGGGAAAGAGACATTTAGTCTGTATGTATCTACAGAATTATTGAGACAAATTCAGTTCCAAATGCAAAATAGTTATCACAGTTAGCTTCACCTCCACACCTTTACCATACATACTTCTTTTCCTCATATGAAGTTATTCAAATGTAATGAGAAATAAAAACAAGATAAAAGGAGGAAGGTGGAGGGCCAAGAAATCTCCTTCAGCAGCACCAGGACACCAGGAACCAAACTTAGCCAAATAAGCTACAGAAAACAAAACAGGAACATTCCTAAAGATGGGTGAAATATAATACCCAATTGCTAAAGAAAACAGAGTGCCTAAAGGTGGCTAAACTCCAGTTAACAAAGAAGGGGATTTTTCCTTTTGAATTTGCTTAGCCAGGAAGCTCCTGTTACCATTCAAGAAAACATTCAGGCATAGCAACATCAGCAAGAATGCCACTAACAGCCCTTAGCAGGGGCACATTAACTCAAGCAGTCTGGGTATTTTTCCACCTTTTTTTTCTCCCTCAGAAAATTCAGACTCTAGTGTTAGAGAAGAAAAAACTGTTAGATGGAGGTGAGGGTCTTATTTCAGCAGCTCTCTCTAACTGAAGGCATTCAGTTACCTAATGCAGAGCTGAATACTTAGTTGTCCTAATTATACCAGCCCTACTACAATGTAAAAGTGTTTAGGATCTATATAGTGTGTACAAAGCATTTTAAAAGGAGGGGAGAGTGATGTAGATGTGGGGTGACTTTTATGAAGATAAAACAGAGGAATTTACACATTAGTAGCTGATAGGAACCCTATTTACTGACTGTTAAGATACAGAGCTACAATATGCATATAAAGTTGAGATGTAAGGACAGTGTCATATTGCTGCTGATATACACATCCTCAAAGTCAAGAACATACTGGGACCTTTTTTCTTCTCCTACTGTGTTTCTTATGATGATTTGATAGATCAGAAATCAAATAAAATAGACCCAGAAAAACAATTATTTCTTACTACACTGACTGCAGCATAAAATTACATGAGATACACTTGCAGATATCAATATGCACTTGGCAGTCTATTGGCACGGGGTTTTGTTTGGTTTTGCATTTGTAGTCACTTAAGAATATCTTCAATAAATCAGGTCAATAAAACACCGACATTAAAAGTCTCTTGGTGTTTGGCAGGCAGGAATTTCTCATCTTCCTTACTCTGGCAGTTTCATTACGTTTTACTCCCACCTGGTGGCTGTATCCAACAACAGCAGGAGTGAACATCCAGCTGTCACAAGAATTTCTGGGTTCAGTTCAACAAGCTTCAGTGGATCTAGGTTGTTTAGTTTATAGTGGATCTAGGCGAGGGCTTTCTGCCCAGCCTCAAAACATATACAACTAATGCAACAGTCTACAGTATAAACCCATTCAGGCTGTGTTTCGGTACCTCAGACTATATCTGTAATTGATCAACCTAGCAAAACTGAGGTGTTCTAAAGCAAGACAAATTTTCCCATTGGGTAACATTTGCAAACCAGCAAGTAAATTGTATATGAAGGCTATGCCAGGCAGTACTGTGGAGAGATGAACATTTCCTGAACGTGGGTGCTCTTCAAAGCGCCAGCAGCTCTCAAGTTTTGTACAGGCATTTCACAACTTCAGAGAGATGCTGTTACTTCAGACCAGGTTTTCACACAGAGCAGAGCAAAGCTACAGTGCAAACCCAGTGCGTACCACAAGGGGGACCCCTTCCCAAAGTAATGGTCTTAACCAGCGGTCACCCACCTTTGGCCAGTAACGCCAACAGAAGCCCGTGGCCAAGGGCGAAAATTTACTCTTTATGAAGCTTTCACAGCAATTGTGGTGTAAAGCTTGGTTTAGTTCAGCTATACCCACAGCCATGCCTACCTCTAGCACAAGCTTTTCTATAGACAGCCAAACTTGGAAGCACCAAGATGCTGAATTTACTGCCTCGTTAGCCGTTACTATTAGCCCTATGAAACACAAATGACACTGGGTATGCACTAAGAGGTACTTGTAAAAGATGATCATGTCAAAATCGTATGATGATGGTCACTGGAAAATTCAAAAGCCTTCCTATGCAACAGCTATATTTCCTTACACACCAAGGTACATTATCACAATGCTTGAAAATTACCTGTGAACTTACATCTCCCCTGGCTTCCTTTGTCTTCAGGGTATTCTCTAAGGTCCCACATACACATCTCCTGAAGAGGGTAAAGTCCACTCTATCAAAATGTCCCTACCTATGGCAGGGGGTTGGAGATGGATGACCCTTGAGGTCCCTTCCAACCTAAACCATTCTCTGATTCTATAAAATCTAAGGTGTTTATTCTACTGTTTTCCTTACTCACTTTTCTCAGGTCTTGAACTACTCTGTCACCACAGTTAGGGTCACCACTGACCACCACACCTACAGTCAGCTCCTCCTTATTCAGAAGTTTAAAAAGAAACATTAATATCTCCCTTTTTTGTATGTTTTGCTGTCCAGATAAAAAAATAATCAGTTCCAGAAAGATGACAGCAGAAATGCATTATTTCACCTATCCACATTTCATTTCTTGCAAATGTCTTTTATCTTTACCAAAAAAGAAAATTTAAAACACACCCAAACCTCAAAACCAAAAAACTTGCATCCCTGCAAGTTAGTACTGCAATGTACAGGAAAATGCCTAATGATACTCCCATTTCTCAGGGGAAAAAAGCTCCAAATCTCTTCATGAGAACTCAGAGGAGAGCACAGTACCATCTCCTCTCTCCAGCCAAATGTCCTTTTTCCACCAGGTAAAATTTGGACACTTTCATGCATCTTAGTGTCCACTGTACACATCATAGCTGTAAGCATGTAAGAACTGACTCTGCCAGACATCAAGACATCACTGCTGCAAGTGCAAGTAATATTCTTTTCCTGCACCTTGTTTTCCTTGAAATAGTTCACTCTCACTATGTCTCTTCACCACACTCGATACATTTCTATTCTACAATTTTCCTTGTTTCCAAATAAATCATTAACAGCTGAATTTAACTACTTAATCCAAATTGCTTATAACAAGCAAGTTTCTTAAAGCAGATTTTTATTTTGAGAACAAATGTATACATATCAGCATAAAGAGACAGGCTTCTGAATCTTGCATTAGCACAGAAGGAAGGAGTTGAAACAGTGTGTTCTCAAGCTAGCTTCTAACCCTCTTATTCTATATTAATAATCAAAGCAGTGGATTTGGTTCAATTCCATCAAGTCTGTGTAACGTCTTAAAAATAAGAGAACAGTTGAGACAGACTTTTCTGATGTGCCCCACAGAGCAGCAAAACCACCAGCCAATAACATATTAACAATTCAATTAGCATCTTAAAATGAAATGGAGTCATTAGTTTGAAAATCAGAACATATCTGTGCATGTAAAATGAAAACATCAATTTTAATCACATAACACTGAGTACTAACCATGAATTAGTGAGCCATTTAACCACTGAATATAGTAGTTTTGTGGAAAAGAAAGCAGGATCTCATTGCTGATTATTGAGAAAGGTAGAAGCAGGACTGCACCAGCTGAAACTGCTAGAGTGAAGGTGCTCAAGAACAGCCTGGAATTTAAAGAAATGTACCATTGTTACCACCAACATGCACTGAAAAGGGGAAAAAAAGATCAGTGTCTGAAGGCAACACATTCTTAAACTGTAAAGGGGCAGGAGAAATTGTGATTTCCACAACATTTCACTGGCAAAAAGCAAATTTCAAACATCAAGTAGCTTACAGAATGCAGTAAGAATTATTTTTTACCAATTAGCTCAATTTTTTTCTCTTGGGATTCAGATGCATTCAATTCCAATATCATACACAGCAGCTAAAGTATTTGAGTTCAGCTTTCTGTAAGTCTCTTAGTTTAAATTTCACACACCCCAAATGAAAAACATTTCCATTTCTGTGTTCTTACCACAATTTTGTAAATACAAACAGCTTTTAAATGTGTGAAAATCAGTACCATTATACATCTTTTAACACCAAACTAAATGTATGTGTATATATAGCTTTTTTGGACAAGTTTTAAGCACAAAAACCATCAGAATTAGTTGGTTTTTTTTTTCCAGATCTCAAATATGATTTACATCAAATGTCATCTTGTGTATTAAAAAGAACTATGTTCTTCAAGAGAAATAAGAACAACAAATATTCCTACAGAAATCATCCAATGCTAGAATTAAATTTGACACAGAAGTGTGTGACAAAACAATAGATCATTCCCACAACAGGAACATCACTAAGTTACTTAGAGAGATCTTATTTTTCCTTAACTGTCTACAAATTCATTCTTCATTCAGGTAATAAACTCACAGAAGAAAGCTTGGGTGACTAATATTTTTTTAAATGGTTTCTAAGCTGTTGTGGGTTTTTTTTTTTTATTTAAGGATATTTAACTATTCCAAGCCAGAACTGTAAAACTTAACACAGCCTTTCAAGGTGGCTTTATTTTCTCCCCACACACACTCCTGACAATTATGCTATGCAAAGAAACATCCATCTGCATTTGTTTGCCAGTTACTGCTTTTTGGGAAAAAACATGCCCACTTAAGGACAAGAAAGCTTAGGCTGAGAGAACAAGAAGCATTTTCTATTTAATACAGCACTTTTAAGGAAAGGTCATTACTCTGCTGGAAGTGCTAACCTGGTTTTGCATGAAGAACATGGTATTCAAAACTTTTATTTGTTGGGATTTAGAACTAAACTGGAAGGCAGATGCAGGGAGGAAAGCACTCAACAAGACAAATTATACCCTTTGAATATTAGAAAATTAAGAACCAGGCTAAAACCACAGCTGCTATGAAAACCACTCAATCTAGAAGAGCTCTCACTGTAGTCTTAAAAGCACAGAAGAGATGCTCCTCTGCTTGAGAAGAAAGTCTTATAGTACATGTTTCTCTCCAGATTTGAAGTAGACCTTGTGGCAAGCATTTCAAATTCATAGAAAATGAGTCCTGGACACTACTGGAAGAAGCACACCTACGATTTGTATCATCTCTGTACCTCTTTAGAGCTTGCCACAAATGCACAACTCAAAGTGAGCAGCTTGCAATGTACTCGGCACTTTCCCAGAGTACAAAACAAACCAATAAAACACTCCATGAGCTCTCCAAGAGGATGACAGTACCATCATGGAAGAGCTAAGACACTGTAAAAAGCAAGGAGTGAGTTCACATAGTTCAGTAAATCATGGAACTGAGAGGGCAGCTCACAGATGTTCTGTAAATCTTCAGACATACTGAAACCAAAGAGATTAATATCTAGCTTTACAAAGGAACAGGAAGAGGAGAGAGTTGCTGGCAGACCAGCAGGTCTAGCAAGTGCCTGCCTTGCATTTGTTTTTCTTTTTTAAGATGATCAAATACAGATGTCTACTTCAGGGTGAGCTAACAGGACTTCCATTGACTGCAGGGGGAACTTGAACAGCCACCTCACATATAAACACCTATATTTTAGAGAAGTAAACTTCAGTGTAGGTCATGCACTGAATTCCACCTCTTGCATCAGGTACTCATGAAACATCCTGGCTAACCTCATGCTTACCAGGAAAACCACAGGTGAAAATAAAGCTCTAGAGCAAGCTGCCTTGTATCTTGTCATGCCTCTTGTAATACAAGGAGACCTTGTAATACAAGCTGCTAGTTGACCACGTATTTTTCCTCTGCTCTCTAATAATCTTTTTGCTGGCA
Organism: Tricholaema leucomelas; assembly: GCA_013400475.1. Classification (NCBI taxonomy): domain Eukaryota; kingdom Metazoa; phylum Chordata; class Aves; order Piciformes; family Lybiidae; genus Tricholaema lacrymosa; species Tricholaema leucomelas. Next base: position 72,718 of record WAAF01013413.1, read on the forward strand.
CATTTAAAGCAGACTTATTTGGAAGCATACAAGAGTCTTATTGTAACAACACATTCAGGAAAAAAGCTATTCCAGAGAGCTATACATACGATATTCTGTTAACAATGGCATCTTCATCCTCTTGCTCATCTGAAAGTTAAATTACAACAGGTTATATTTAATACTTAGTCGCCGTTCCTCAGGCTAAAATGTAAATATAGAGGAATAAATTTTAATGTATAATTACTAGAACAATTTAGTACTATCAATGTTCTAAGAATGTTCCCCCCAAATTTTTGTTGTTCTTGTTTGGCTTGCTAGTCTTAAACTCTTACTGATGTAACTACACATTTCTTTCACTTTATATAAATATTCAGATCAAAACTTCTTGGAAATATCTTTCAGATAGCTCTATGGCAAACAAGCTTTCGACTACTACTATCACAACTGCTGCTAGGAATTGTGCCTTTGGACATCTCCAAAAGCACAGAGAGCAGGCAAGCAACAGGAAAGTCTTAGGGCCCATACTAACCACTTGTATAAATCTGAGAGATGTTTCATTTTCAGGATTGCTGTATTTTTAAAACAAGAAAGCATACCCAGAACAGTAGTAGTGACCACTCAGTTGCTTCCCCTTACTCATTCCTCCTCCCACCTCCTGGAGGCTTGGGGAAGGCAGAGAAGTTGTTAGGTTTAAGATACTGTGGCTTCCCTTCTGGTATTTCATGTTCTTGATGCTTATTTTCACTTATTACCCAACTAAAAGTCCAAATTTTATAACTGTTATCAACACTCAGTCAATCACTAATACATCTTTCATTTACTCTCTATATCCTTCTCTACATATGTCTGAACATTTATGTATGCATTTCTGTATCTAAAATGATTTTAAATTCACCTTTCTTTTAGGTCTCATGGGTTTTCCATGAGAGACCAGTCAAATTCACTTTAAAATCTAAGAACTAATATAGGCAGGTGCTTCAAGTTCTTAAGAATCACACACACACACTTGGAATAAACATGTAGCCACTAATGTAACACTGCTCTGAAATTCTTGTGTGAAAGTACACTGAGTTATTGTTTCTGTTTCTTTGAGGGGAATCTCCTGAGAGGCAAAGCCAAGGTCTCTCATGAATCACTTTGGCTAAAAAGCTTGTTGTAGAAACAGTAAACAATTTGTCCTCGAAGAACTCCAGATGTGCTAACTCTTCAAACATGTTTTATCAGGAAGATAGCAGCAGGCTACAAAGTTTGCCTAACTGCTCACAAAACTTGCATGAAGTCAGGACAGCTGCAGAGCTGCTCAGCTGATGAAATCAACTGCCAAAAAGGTAACAGAAGTGTCTTTATATCCAATATTGTTTGTCAGCCCAGCTCCCCCTCCCTGTTCTTTCCCATTTCTAAGTGGAGCAGTTTTGTAACAGACAAAATACATAACCGGGACCAGAATCTGTCTTATTCACCTGTCCTAAGTTGTGATGGTTTGGGTGTGCCCTACCCCTCCCACCCCTTCACTTTGGAAATCACCCAGACTAGACTCAGCCAGCTCTGGAAATTGAACGAAGCTTATTATTTACAGCTTAGCACAGTATACAAGCAGATATTTACAGTATATACATTTATATACAGAAATATACAAAGTAAAAGGTAATACAGAAACACAACAGCCCTCCCAGAAACCTGAGTCCCCAGGAGGGGCTCTCAACCACCCCTTCACCTTCCCCCTACCACTCTCAACCTTACCCCAGTCCCAAGGAAGAATGGAGGTTCAGCCAGGGGGGTTAGGAAGCAAAGTGGATTAGTCAAAGAGGGCAGAGAGGGGTGAGGTTAGAGATGCAGCTCAGTCAGTTCCCCAGCAGAAGCGAGAATGCCTTACCTATGTTTTGATTCTTACTTTTATACATCTCAGCAAGTTTATGAGCAAAATAGACATCACCATTGTTTTCTTTTCACAGCTTATGATCTAGTCCTTCTCACCCAAACATTCTAGCTAGCTCCAAACTAGCACATGAGTTTAAACAAGTGCATTTTTAGAAAGGTATTAGATTATTTTAAGATTTTACCATGAATTCAGCTATGAAAGCAGCTCTACCCTAACACAGGTCACTACAGCTCAACAGTTTCTGTTCAAAGTTCAAAATGCCAGAGTTGTCATGCATAAGAATGCTTCTCAAGCGTGACTACGATCTCAGACAACCAGGCAGAAGACAAACACTCTGCTATTTTGTACAGGTTTTCTATGCTGCTTGCCTTTAGAAGAAATACAGAAGAAAATGACAGGGGTTCCTACAGAGCAGTTTCAGACACAGTGTTTCTAAAAAAATGCAAGATTGTCTCAAGTAATAAGGGCAACCTGTGCCAGTGTCTTACCACCCTCACTGTAAAGAGCTTCCTCCTAACATCCAGTCTAAATCTCCCCTCTTCCAGCTTAAACCCATTCCCCCTTGTCCTGTCATTACCAGACCTTGTCAATAGTCCCTCCCCAGCCTTCCTGTAGGCCCTCTTCAGATCCTGGAAGGCCACTATAAGGTCTCCTCCAAGCCTTCTCTTCTCCAGACTGAAGAGCCCCAACTCTCTCAGCCTGTCCTCATAGCAGAGCTGCTGCAGCCTTCTGAGCATCTTCGTGGCCCTCCTCTGGACTTGCTCCAACAGCTCCGTGTCCCTCTTGTGTTGGGGGCTCCAGAACTGTACACAGTACTCTCTGAACAGTTAAAATTTAGTCTGCCACAGAGTCACAACATAACTACTACTAATCATGGCCATCCACACCACCTCTAGAAGTGCCACACAGTCTCTCACTCAACCATGAGCACCCTGAGACTGATTATTTCCTGAGGTGCCTCAGAGCACTCACTTCCCTGGTTAGCAATATCAGAAGGAACACTGAAGGGTTTGAGAAATGCAAACAAGGGAGATGATGATAACTCATGGCTCAGGAACAAAAGGAGGAGACAGACAGCATGGCAGCAGCATGGACAATCAAATCAGTCCAGGCTGTGCAGCCTGAAAAACACTTTTAGTCAGAGCTCTAGTTCTTCCACTGTCCTTGTGGAGGCAGAGAGAAAAAGAATCACCTAGTCCCCTAGAATCACCTTGAAAAGTAAATTTTGTAATGTATTAAAAAGTCTCTGCTTACCTGCTTTCCTTTTGTATCTTGTGATTATGAAGTAGGAAACTATGTAGAGAACAGCAAATAGGAGAAAGCAGATCTGGAAACAAACAAACAACTTATCAGGTTGTGAAGAAATGCCTAGTTTGAAATAAGGAAACAGGAAATTCAGTATCAAGAATTTAACATTCTATGGAACACTTATGTCTTGTATCTTTTTCACAGGATGTCTGGGGTTGGAAGGGACCTCAAAAGATTTATCTACTCCATCCCCTCTGCCAGAGCAGGACCACCTATACCAGATCACAGTGGAATGCATCCAGGCAGGTTCTGAATATCTCCAGAGAAGATGACTCCATGACCCCCCTAGGCAGCCTGTTCCAGTGTCCTGACTGGATAGGGCTGGGTGCTAGGTTGGACTGGATGATCTTGGAGGTCTCTTCCAACCTGGTTGATTTTATGATTCAGTGAAAACATTTTTCCTCATGTTTACATGGAACATCCTATGCTTCAACTTCTACCCACTGCCCCTTGACCTGTCATTGAATATCACCATGGAAAGCTTGTCCTGTCAGTGTAAGAAACTACAATGGCAATGCTGAAATAGAGTACATCTCTTAGTTTCTATTTCCTCTGAAAACTAGACCAAGGCTACAGAAAGAGACATCTAATTTTAGGCAGCCAATCTGGAAATTAGATATATGGGGTCAGTAATATTATTTTTAAACAAAAGAATACTACCAAATACCACTGCCCTTGTGTAAAATACAGAGTTAAGCCAAATTTTGGATAATTTTATTTCAGACATTAACAAAAATTACTGCAGTGTTGTTTGTATCTCGAAATTAAATGACCTTTATTCTGTAAGAGCAAAGCTACAACAAAAACGTGGGGTCTGTACTTAGAAGGAACTACTGAGATAAACAAGGTATTTTGAGGACACAGCAAGCAAAAGCTGTCTCAACACAAACAGGCCAATGCTGTATTTCTAGTTTTAGGTGACAGCTACTTTGCAACTCAGCAATAAGGTGTAACTATATATCTTGGCGTAATTATTCCTCTACTTCTGCCAGAATTGAAAGCAACTTCATCAAATATTTACAAAGCTGTTTACTACTGAAAATTCAGAGAGCTCTAAAATGATCTGCAAGAAGATAAATAAAATTTAATCAATTAAAGCTTTAGGATCTAAACAAAAGAGAATCATAAATTGGAGGTCCTTCATACTGACTAAAACAAGTCAGTAAGTTAACTCAAAAAAACATTACTTCACTCTCAATTTATACTTAGTGAAACCTATGATCACAAAGTGCTTTTTAGCTATGCATTCTGAATAGCTTTCTAAAGGGAGTGCAAACTCCAGCATTCTATTTTTAAAGTGGAACCCTGTTAAGCTGGGAAAAAGGAATGTGTTGCTCTCAATAGCAAAAGAATAGATTCTACTGCTCCATCATGCTGCAATTTCGAGTTCCTATTCCTCTTTGTTTCAGGATATTCTTGAACTGCAAAAAAATTCCAGCCCTTGTTTGTACTTGTTCCAGCATCAGTTCATGTTTGTCAATTACGAATGGCTGAGCACATCTGCAGTACCTCAGGTAAGGTCCTATGGCTATATATAGCAGCACTAAGCCTTTGTCTCTGTACTGAAAATACTGCAAATACTCACCTGAGAATCACACCCTACTAGCTCTGCATTATCCTCCAGCCACTGAATCCATCTACTCTGTCCTCCACACCTGTTTCAGCAGAGCCACTCTCAAGCTACAGCTTGGATTCCTTTTTTTTTTTTTCCTTTTAAAAAACTCACTTAAATTTCATACTACATCTACTACTTTGAGGCAATCCAGTCCTTTTCTTCACCGTGTTTTAACCCTGCTTTGTACTGACTGCATACCAGACACATCAAGAGAGGCTACATCTGGAGATGCACTGTACTACATTCTTAGTATCTTGTATTCAGCTCTTCCACAGAGTCCTGCTTTTGGATCTGTCATACAAAGTCACCCAAGCATGATCCAAGTCATACTTCTGGATCTGTACCAGACAGCTCTCTGCTCCTGTGATAACAGAGCTGGAAACAAACCAGAGGCATTCCAGTTTGCGTGTGTGTGCGTCTAAGGGCTGGCACTGAAGAGTTTAGCATTACACACAAGCAATAAATGTCTGAACTAACTCAAATTACATTGTACTCATCCCACCGAGTTAAAGATCAGCTGACACTTGTGTGCATGTTGACCTTGGCACTGAAATTCATGTCTTGGACTGATAAAGCATCATCTTCTGTTGCTACACTTTAACGCTAAGACAGAACACACTCAAAATTCATGCTTTTTTCCCATATACACAAGATATGATCATCTTTCACAACTAATTTTTGCAATGAAATCTGCATTTTTGTGTAGACAAAGACTGAGAGCTTCTATCTGTATAGCACATTATTCTTCCCAACCACTGTGCACAAGACACAGATGTAGCTCATACCAGGAAAAAAGCACATGGCTGTGTTGTACAGTGATTGCTCAGTGCCTGGTAATCAATGTGCCCTGGCAACAAACTGCATCTTGGGCTGTATTATCAGAAGCAAGTGGTTCAGAGGCTGGGTGCCTACACTTGCTCATCTAAGAGAAAAATCCAGGATCTAGTATGAACCACTCGGAAATATATTCGTGTACTCAGCTGAAGATAAAAATTTAGCCTCTGCAGCCCTTCAGAAGGATAGCTTCTATACCTCCTATCTTCACATAAAATTTACTAGCAACAGAAATCCATTCAAAACTAATCTAAGAATTCAAATCAATATGAGTTAGTCAGCATTTACATTCCCTTGTAGTTAATGGAATGCACTTATGGTGCTGGGTATAGGGGAAAAAAAAGCTAGGCCATCTCTACAACCCCTAGTGATAGGGCCAAGACACTTTTGTTCAGGGCACTGCATTCTGCGTGCAGTACTATACTCACAGTGTCTCTCTCAAAAAAAAAGACTCCAAGTATTTTAATTTGACCACTACTGGCTTTAGCAATGCCATTAAAATCAGATTCAAATGTATCTGCCAGCATTAGTGCAAGACTTAAAAACACCCTCTAAAATTAACACCCATAGCATCAACCTAGATCATGCTAACATTCTGCCACTGAATGATTATTCAATGTTTCACAGCCAGGCTATAATAGGTTATATTAAAACTTCTGAGTCATTCTATTAAATACTCCTTTCTGAAAACAAAAAACAAACAACCTCAAAAAAATCATTAATGCTAAGTTGGCAAAAAAAAAAATCATATTAAGACATCTTCTTTGGGTAATATTAATGTCCAGGGTGAGATGCTTGACTACCTCAGAAGTCACAGCTAATGAATTTTCTGTTCCAAATTCATACAAATCCTCTTTCTTAGCCTCTCATGAATATATGCTGCAGAATTTTTTAATACATATTTATTTATCACCACCACTCCCAAAACACAAACTTATTTAAACTGAAGTAGTCATGTTTTCATAATTCTTACCACTTGCACAGATTCTCTACTGGACATAAATTGTATCACAGGTCTTAAATTCAGCAAAATATTTTAAGACATGCTGCTATTGTCAAATTCAACACAAAGTCATTAGCATCAATTCTTCTCATCAGCTAGCTGTGACAAAAATAGAAAGTATAGGCAGGTAATGGGGGAAATGGTCTACTCCAGGCACTTAAAAAATCAGCAGTAAAACTGCAAAGCATCACATTTTGATCACAACTGTAGAGCCTAATACTAGAAACCATATCACTATAAGCTAAGAAGGTAAGGAAGGGATTTGACACAGACATACTGCTTCTATCCTTTTTATATTGCAACGCCAAAAGTATTTGCTGTGGAGAGCACATATGATATAGAAACAGAGGTACTGAAACAAAGTTCCACAGAATAGCGTTGCTCCAGTCAACCAAAAGTTTCAAAGGCCAAATTATCAAAGCAGTCAAGTATTAAAACAGTACCAAGTAGTAGCCTCTTTCTTGGAACCATGTTGATGGCAGTAAGAAACAACTTTTTATATATTCAGTTAATTAAGAAACTGGAAACCTCTGTGTGGGAAGCAGCTCAGCAACACAATACATATACAACAGCAAGCCAATGAAACATCAAGCTAAGTTCTGTCACCATCTTCATGAGAATAAATCAGGCCACAAAGAGCAACGGATCAAAGCCTCTGGCAGCATGAAGCAATTCCCCTTGCCTCATGACTAATAAGGGGGTTACAGCAGTAGCTTATTTCAGGTCATCTCTACCTAGCTGTATGTTTACCTTTTAGAGTGATGCAACAATCAAGGCTGTTAATTACCAAAGGCACAAAAGCATAAACTACAATCACAACTTTCAAAGTCTCATGTAAATTCTGGCACATTAATGTTACCAAAAGTCAGTGTCCCTAGCCACATGACAGTACATGCTTACAGGAAAGCTTCAGATGTTTTCAAGGTAAGGGATGAAGGGCGTGAGGAGAGTAGAAAGCAGCACAGAAGTTAAGATTCAACAAGACTTACCACTGTCCCCATAAATGAGGTGAAATACCACATTAAATAGGGAAGGGTGAAAGACAGTAGAATGCACTGCAGTTGAATAAACAAAGACTTACATAACCTTAAAAGCAGTGAGACTACACTGAATTAAATGTTTTCTTTGGATAGTTGTCCTTAACCTGTATTTCTGTTGCAGTGCTCTCTGCTTCACCCATCCCTCAAATCTCATCCATTATATCGCTGAAAACACTTCTTTCCAGAGGGTCTTATGCCTATAATTCAATCCCACTCAGCATCTCTACATCAGAGCAAAGACCGAGACATTCACTACAACCACAAGATCTAACAGTTGCATGGGGACATCTTATCCAGTCCCCCCACTACATGACCAACTATCCAGACAAAACCCAGGCTGGATATGCCTGTCTGTGCTCTTACAATAGCTGGTTTTGCCTACTGTCAGTTTTCTCTCCTTTCATTAGATTTTCTGAAATCTAATTTACACTTGAAATTTTCTTAAACAGATATCTGTACCTTCCATGAAGCCTGTCACCCTTTTGGTCAACTGCTACCACAAAGGAATTATTTTGAACTGTATCTAACAACAACTTGTTACGCTTCAGTCTTTCACGCTCATTTTATGTGAGAGGAAAAAGTGGAACTCTCCAAAAGCTGTTCCTGTTTTGGGAATAAACATCTCTCTATCCACTTGTCTATGCCAAGTATGTGGAGATGCCTATTGATTCCAGATGGATCCACTAGTGCTGGTCCTCGGGATCAGCAGCCAAAAAATGATGCATCACTTCTAAAAGTTCAATACAGCACCCATGTTTACAAGTAAGGGTACTTTTGAGATGACATAATGAAACATTTTATGTATGTAGTTAGGTTAAATGTACACCAATTCTGTCAGCCTTACAGCTTATACTACTACCACCACAACTGCACCTTCATTGTCACAATTATTTTCCAAAACATTAAAAAAAAAAAAAAAAAGGCAAAACTGAGAAACCTAAGTGAAGTTATTCATAGAATCACAGCATCAACCAGGTTGGAAGAGACCTCCAAGCTCATCCAGTCCAACCTAGCACCCAGCCCTACCCAATCAACCAGGCCATGGCACTAAGTGCCCCAGCTAGGCTTGGCTTCAACACCTCCAGGGACAGAGACTCCACCACCTCCCTGGGCAGCCCATTCCAATGCCAATCACTCTCTCTGCCAACAGCTTCCTCCTAACATCCAGCCTAGACCTCCCCAGCACAACTTGAGGCTGTGTCTCCTTGTTCTGTTGCTGGTTGCCTATGAGAAGAGACCAACCCCACCTGGCTACAACCTCCCTTCAGGTAGTTGTGGACAGCAATGAGGTCTGCCCTGAGCCTCCTCTTCTGCAGGCTGCACAACCCCAGCTCCTTCAGTCTCTCCTCACAGGGTTGTGTTCCAAGCCTCTCACCAGCTTCATCGCCCTTCTCTGGACACATTCCAGGATCTCAACATCTCTCTTGAATTGAGCCCAGAACTGTACTCAAGGTGTGGCCTAACCAATGCTGAGTACAGGGGAAGAATAACCTCCCTTGTCCTATTTTTAACTTGCAAGAAGCCGTTTAAGATACATATTACTCCTGAACACCTCTCTACCCCAAAATAGAGTAAGAATCATAGAATGGTTTAGGTTGGAAGGGACCTCAAGGATCATCCAGCTCCAACCCCCTGCCATAGGCAGGGACACCTCCCACTAGAGCAGCTTGCTCAAGGCCTCATCCAGCCTGGCTTTAAACAACTCCAGGGAGGAAGCATCCACAACCTCCCTGGGCAACCTGTTCCAATGTCTTACCACCCTCACTGTAAAGAACTTCCTCCTAATATCCAGTCTAAATCTCCCCTCCTCCAGTTTAAACCCATTCCCCCTTCTCCTGACATTACTAGACGTTGTGACCTAGAATGTTCAAGAAACATGTGGATGTGTCACCTTGGGACACAGTTTAATAGCCATGGTAGTGTGGGGTTGATGGCTGGACTCAGTGAGGGCTTTTCCTACCCAAACAATTCTACAACAAAAGGTATAGAGAGAAATCAGAGAAGAAAACAAATCCAGTGATAGTTCTGTAAAGCAGCAGACAAAAATCAAAGACATGACACCTGCACTACCTAAAAAGACCTTTCTAAACTGCTGAAAATTGGTTTTAGATTCAGATTTACACAGAAAATAACTTTCATATAACCTGTAACAAAAGCACCCATATAAAACAGAACCTAATATTTATAAGAGGTCTGGGGAAAATGTATCTTCTTGTAGAGGGAACTGCATTAAGAAGTAGCAAAACTAGATTTCTCTGAAACCTACACCCCCAAAATCATAGTCCTTCAAATGGAAGCATCTGACACTAATCCTAAAACTATATATTACTCCAGTTCATCATCTGCCTGGACTTGCACAAAGCAATTACAGTTGTAAGAGCACTTCCGTACTTAAACTTATTCTATCAGGATTGTTTTGTGTTTTTTTTCTTTCAGAACATATGTAATATAATTAAGTCACTGCAAATATACTTAAGCTTTCTAACTAGTAATCCTATGGTCACCAAATTCTTTTCTTCCACAGCTTTCCCCATACCACAAATGCAATCACTGTGTATTTATTTTGCCAAGAAAATCTCACAACCAAGTGTGTGTGTGTTTATTTTTACAAACTCTAAATCCCACATTATGCAAATGGAAAAATAGCATCAGCAAGTAGAATATTTAAAAACACAAACTATTATTGCAGAATAGAAGATTGAAACTGGAAAAGAAAAATTAAAAAACCCACACACCACAAAAAAAAAAAAACCAAAACCTAAGAATATCCTAAAAAGTAAACCCAGGGGAACAAAGAGCCACAGCACCTACTTGATTTGCATTTGAAATAAACAGTTCACAACAAGAGTAATGGAAAATGGAACCCTTTATATAGTGTATAAACAGACATAATAACAGGACACAGGGGAAAAACAGTTCCCTAAAAGCTTAAATATCTTCCGTGGATGTGAAAGATCTCAGCATGCTATAAATGACGCTAAAGAAAGGCAAACTATTAAGTGTTCAAAAGTTAAGAGATACTATCAGACCAGCACTGAACATTGTCTGGCCTTTACAACTCTTTCATGCAATGCTGATGAAGCACAGAACACAGATGTTCTTTTAACACTTTGTAACCAGCTAAAGCTGTTTTTCAGAAAGATGACTTTTTCAGTTCAAACCAAGTATGACTCTGGCTTTATTGAAGTCAAGGCTCTCACTGACTTAAAGCAAACTCATGGCTGAGCCATGCTCCTTACACTGAGTCATCAGTTCTCAATACTCATGTTTACTTCACTGAATCTGAATTTTAAAGCTCATACATGTCTGAAAGAGGCTGGATGTTTTCAGTAAGTGTTCCAAAGAGATCCTCAGCACAGTAGTTTCACATTTGAAGACCCATGCTGAAACTAGACTAAGGAGTTACCACCTATTAGTAAAAGATCACCCTTGTGAAGCAACAAAATACAAGGCAGAGCTCTCATAAACGGGCATTCTCTTAAAAACAAACACAACACCACAAGTAGCACACAGGCACTCCAAAAAAGATCAAGTCTGACTTAAATTGATCGTTAAATCAGACACAGGCACCTCAAAAGCCAAGGAAGATTTCTAAAATAATCTTTTCCTGCCCTTGCTCAATCTATAAACATGTCAGAAATGTTTGTCTTTTCAAGGGAGAATTAGCACAAGTCGACACCTAGAGAACGGCACAGGCAACACCAGCAGGATAACATGTGTTTATGGAAAACTCTGTAGCTTGTCAACTGAGAGAAGAGACAAAATAGAAATTAAGCACTGAAGTTTGGCTTTGTGTGTCCTTACTACTCCATCAGAAAGCACAATCCAGAAATTATCTATTCAGAGAAAATTAAGAAACGTTGTAAAATGAAAACAAAAAGAAGGGCTTTTTCAACTACAACTTTATTTCTGTTCTCTCATGAATGTATCATTTCAGCTTTTGGTAAAGACTCTGAGACACAACACCATCACATTCCACGAATCTCACTTTTCATAGAGGACTATAGAGGGTTCCACCACTCTAACACTACACAACAAACGTCAGATCCTTCTATTAACTGCTCCACGGCCTCCAGCCCACCTGCAGCTGGAATTAAAGTCTTATACAGACGTCAGACAGTAGAGTATGTTCCTTCCTCCAGCTAAGGGGCTGATGATCATACCCACTACCCACACAACAAGTGTCTCTTTGCATATTTTAAGGAATTATACTCACTGTGTGACTTCATAACCAGCAAGAGCAGGAATTGCTAGGAGGGGATGTTAACATAATGTTCATGTAAGCAACATACTCTGTGCACTTCATCGTGTTTAAACTAACTATAAGTGTAATGATGCTTCCAATTTGCATCTCCAGCTATGTGAAAGTAACAAGGAGGTTGTACACTCAGCTGTGGATGGCAGCAGATTATGCACTCAAAATTCTGTGGTCTCCCAACATAAAGACAAGATCACATCTGTACCAGTGCATGGTTTAACAGGCAAAATTGTTATTATTATCCCCACTGATTAACATAAAAGCTAGTCATCAATATTAAAGATCAAAGTACAGTTTCAAGAGCAAGAATATTCTGTCTCTACTGTCCAAATAAAGCAACAGTAAACCTCTAAAATGTGAGTTATTGATGCCTTATGTAATTTCTTACATGGCTATAACAATATATGAAGGGTTACCAATCGCTCCAGAGGGGCTGAAAAAGCTTTAAAGAAGGAGCTGCAGTACAGTTGTGCTAGTATTTTAAGTATTTAATAGACCTTCAGTATTTGTAACAGTACCTGGAAAGGCTGCACACAGGCATGCTTTCAGACTCAAGTTCTGTGCACCCTGCTTAGTACAAAAACAGCCTGCAGCACACAAAGTATCAGAACATGACTGTGGTGGATATAAGTAGGAGATAATTAGCAAATGAAGACATACAAATGGAAAAATGAACACTAAGGGGAAAGATGGATGTTAACATCTAGAAGAGACACATGATTTGTGTGTGTGTATACACCTTTCTTTTCGCAGCACAAAGATTAAGATAATGCTTAAAGACTTCCTTACAAAGAAGTATCTCTCTTTTCATGCATCTCCACTGGTCACAGTTCTCATGACATACACTACAGCTACTCACAGAAAAGAGAAGTCCAGAAAATCTCCTAAAATAACATTTCTCTTTACATAACCTTTTCTTGCCACTCTTCAGAAAAAAAAAAATAAATCACAGAAATAAACACTTCACCAGAAGAAAGAAGGTCTTAAGGTAAGGATTTTTAAAATATCAAAAATTAACACACTAGGGATCCAAGCAAGTAGCTGTTATCAAATAACTTAGCCACAGGTCTACATAAATCATTTAAGAGTGGTTTTAATATTGTCTCCCAAGAGAGTTGGAAAAAAATATTTCAAGTTAAATTATGCACTCATATTTTAAGTCAAGAAATCCATTCTTTCTCAGCAGAAACTGAAAGAGAACGCAACTAGACAGCATGTGCATAGAAGACAACAGTGCATGTCTTCCATGTGCAGTGTACGTTTTCTTCCTGGAACTGAAGCAGGTGTCACCTTCTATGACCTCTGAATAGCCCTCAAAACAATTAAAAAGCAATGAGCGAGAAAATCCCACAGGTCCTCTCCATCTGTAGTGTTGCACTTAACTAAGATAAGGCTGATGAAGATGGGACAGCTCCGTGTTGCTCTTCTCAGGAGCGCACGGGGCATGCAGCAGCGCTGAGCGACGTGACGGGTTAGGGAAAACACGAAGGTGACACACATCCGTTGTAAACAGCGCAGCAAAACACAGGAGGATCTCGGTATCGTTAAGCGTCAGCCCCAAATCCATGCACGCCTTACAGTAACAAGGCTACACTCGAAGGTTGAAGTGTTGAACACATAACGCAACTAACTACATTCAGAAGCGCACCTACGTTCTGCATGTACACAGGGTATCTCCCCTTTCCAATGAAGGTGTACGAAAAGAGGAAGAGTCATGACAGAGCAAGAGTTGAGACCCTCACCAGCCGGCCCTCAAGCCCCTTCACACCCAGCCCGGCGGGAGAGATGTGGGCACAGCTATGCCCGCACGGAACACGACACCCGAGCCGACCTGGACACGAGAGCTTGGGCGAGGGGTAAAGCAGCAAACGGCTCGCAGTGGAAGAGAGAAAGAAATGGACTACCCCACGACTGCCCAGCAACAGGGACTGTGGAACGGAGAGAGCAGCAAGGTGGGGGAGGGCAGGGGGTCCCGCGAGAGCGCAGCCTCCGGGACACCGCAATGACAGGTCAGGGAAGAGGGCGGGAGGGGACATCGCGTAGACGGGGAGCTCCGAGGCGGCCTGATGGAGGTGACTGCCGAGCGCTGCGAGAGCGGTGTCGCTTACCGTGTACTCCCGCACTTGGCTGTGGAAGTTCTGCTCGCGGATCGTAACCTCGTCCGCTTCCATCCTTCATAGTCCCGCGGCCCCCGCGCGCAATGGCGGCCGCCGCCGCCGCGCCTGCTCCTGCTCCTGCTCCTGCCCCCCCGGCGCTGCGCGGCCCACCATGGCCAGCGGCAGCGCCGACTGCTCCCCTGGGCCCCGGCGGCGGTGGAGGGACCCTGGCGGCGGCGCTCGCGGCTGGCTCCGCCGCTCTGTCACCGTTCGGCGGGGCGCGGAGGAGGAGGAAGGGCCGACAGCACCGCCTCAACTCCTCCTGCTGCGTCACCACGCAGCGTCCCGGCGCACACACGGCCCCCCCGCACCCGCCCCGGGGAGAGGAGGGGCTAGCGGGGGCGGGGCCAGCCCGCCGGAGGGGGTGGGGGCGTGGTTACGGTGTAGGGGGCGGAGCCAGAGCGGGCTGCGTGCGGGAGAGGCGGGCCTCGGGGAGCGGGAACGGGCGCCTTGCGTTAGCCGGCAGTGGCGGCCTCGCTGTCCATTGAGAGACCGGCGGAGGACAGGCGGAGCCCCGGTGTGGTGGGAGCAGGGAAGGGGAGTGGTACCGAAAAAGAGGAAGGGTCAGCAGAGGTGGGGATGGAGGACAGAGGCGAGGCAGGGCCCAGCTCATCGCGGACCCTCTTTCCCAGCTAGAGAAGTCACCAGAAGAGTCCTGAGTCTACAGATTAGCCAGGTCCCACCCACGAAGGTCCCTCAAGAGCTGAGTACATGATAGGGGAGTAGTAGAGCCCTGGGCAGTCGCTGAACGCTGTAACAGGAGAGAGTCTGGGAGTGGTGACGTCTAGTTGACCCTCCCTGAACTAAGTCTTCGCTGTGAAAGTATCCAAATCCCAGGTTTTAAAGATCATACCTAAAACTTAAAACTTCTGTTTCACTTGTCTGGAGCAACATTTTGTCTGTGAGCAATTTCTGCTGACAAATTGCTGGTTCATTTTTTGGCCAAGCACTGAAGCACAGTGGCAGTCTCCCAGTTGTTCCCTATTGCCTCTATGCACGTAGGCAGCTTTCTTTGCTTCTGAGTTTGCAAGTGGATTAACTGTCTGAACATACACAAAAACTAGGGCACATTATAAATAATAGATGGAGGTTTAGCAAATCAAACACTTTATCTAGATACAGAACATTATTCCAAGCATGTTTCAGAAAATAAGGATCACTACAGAAAGAGTGATTTGCCATTGGAATGGGCTGCCCAGGGAGGTGGTGGAGTCACCGTCCCTGGAGGTGTTCAAGCAAAGCCTGGATGAGGCACTTAGTGCCATGGTCTGGTTGATTGGCTAGGGCTGGGTGCTAGGTTGGACTGGATGATCTTGGAGGTCTCTTCCAACCTGGTTGATTCTATGATTCTACTTTCTGCCTATTTACATCTATTGATACATTATACATGATACTCATGCCAATTATAATCAGATTGTATTCCTCCATTCTTAAAAGCAGATGGTGAATTATTTATTAAACTTTAGAATTAGTAGAGGTAGTCTTTGAATATCTAATGCCTTTCTTGTAGTTCTGCATGGATGTAAAACTTCAGGTTAATTATGGCTGCAGTCTTTTGATACTTACAGACAAGGTATTTGCAGGCAGAATCACAGCAGGGTATGAGGTTAGAAATGCTGTCTCCTGAATCCACTGCTTGAGGAGGAAGACTTTCTAGTTATTCACTGAGGCTGTAGGAGCAGGAAAAGACCATTAAAAGCAGACATGAAGGAGCATAGAGCACAGTCTTTGAGATGCTTCTTAGGAATTTATACCCTGCTTTACAGCTACTTCCTGCTTAGCCCTAGATTGTGTCTGATAGACAATGTTATTACTCGTCTGTTATTTTTCTCCGAGGTATTCCCACTTCCCTTCAGTCATCTGCCAGTAATATTACCAGTCATTTGTTGACTAGAATAAATACATCCTTTCCAAAAAAGACATTTCCATATATGTGAGGGTTTTACCCAAAGTAATTTTCCTTATAATTTCTCTCATCTTTTGGAGCTTCCTGATGCACTAAGCACATATAATACTTATTTTACTGCTTGTGAGTGTTATGTTTGCCCATATGGACTGTGACCTTGCCAATATCACAAATTGGTTCCATGGCAACATAATAGGATCCAAATGAGTTATTTGAAATGAAGCCAATATTTTTTGTTAGCAAATACTCACTAGAAGCTTGTTGTTTTACCACTAGTTGAATAATAGCACCAGCATGTCTCTGAAACTAGTATCACAAATAATTTTTCTGTTCTTGGAGAACAGATGCTTTCAGTCCTGTGCTTTCACAGTCTCACAGTATCGCCAAGGTTGGAAGAGACCTCATAGATCATCAAGTCCAACCTGTTACCACAGAGCTCAAGGCTAGACCATGGCACCAAGTGCCACGTCCAATCTTGCCTTGAACAGCTCCAGGGACGCCGACGCCTCCACCTCCCTGGGCAGCCCATTCCAGTAGCCAATGACTCTCTCAGTGAAGAACTTTCTCCTCACCTCAAGCCTAAATTTCCCCTGGCATAGCTTGAGGCTGTGTCCTCTTGTTCTGGTGCTGGCTGCCTGAGAGAAGAGAGCAACCTCCTCCTGGCTACAACCACCCCTCAGGTAGTTGTAGACAGCAATAAGGTCTCCCCTGAGCCTCCTCTTCTCCAGGCTAAACAATCCCAGCTCCCTCAGCCTCTCCTCGTAGGGCTGTGCTCGAGGCCTCTCACCAGCCTCGTTGCCCTTCTGTGGACACATTCAAGCATCTCAATGTCCCTTCTAAACTGGGGGGCCCAGAACTGGACACAGTACTCAAGGTGTGGTCTAACCAGTGCAGAGTCCAGGGGCAGAATGACCTCCCTGCTCCTGCTGGCCACACCATTCCTGATGCAGGCCAGGATGCCATTGGCTCTCTTGGCCACCTGGACACACTGCTTTCTCTTCAGTCTAGTTTAGTTCCCACTCTCACATATTACCACCTAAAGGGACTCCGGCTCCTGCTTCACTTCTGAATGTGCTGCTCATTGCACAGGCTGTACAGTCTCAGGGTGTACATCCATCTATGTCTGTGCTTTTTCTCTGAGTTCTGTTGATTGTTCACCTCTCATTGTTTCTCTGTCCTTTTCAAATAGTCTCCTTTGATTTGTGAGCCATTAGACCTCTTAGCCTGCCAGTTTACAATTGACTGTAAAGCATGTGGCCATGCATTCACTGTATTCTAAATGATGAAAGTGCAAATACCTACCCATAGTACCAGTTCCTGGCTATGTAACATGCCTGTACTCAGTGTCATTTAAAGAAGAACCCATTAATCTGCTGGACCATCTGTGCTCATTCTGAACTATCCTCAAGTTATTTTTCTGTTAGTTACACAGCCTTGAGAAATGTTTACCATTTCTTTTTGAGAGGATAGGTTGCACTGCCAAATCCTTAAGCAATAAACCCCCATTTTTGGTATCAATAATTCTATTTTTCTCTCTGAAATTCAGTATGTGACTCATGATGACTAAGATGACTGTGCTGTTAAATACCACACATGAGGCATCTCAAATATCTACCCAGTAATACAACCATTTTTCAGACTGGTTGACAAGCATCAGATCGTATAAATTCAGTCTTTGAAAGTAAGCCATAGAACTTTTATGAAGGTCTTTTATCCAAAATGCTGGAAATTTTAAAGGAAATAAATCATCTTAATTTCTAAAATTAATAGGTGCAAGATTTATTCTTAAATCATGGCTACTCCTTTCTAATTAAATTCAAATGTGTTTAATGCATCTCAGGAGTGTTAAGATAATAAGTAGTCCTTTTCTGGAACTTAACATCCTCGATCCCTGTCAATAATTATATTGGGTGACTAATAAAATATGATGCCAGGCATTTTAAAAATCTTTATCTTCCTCCTCTGTCTCATTAGCAAAATGAATAGGTTTGCTCCACAGGCACCACATAATCTGGAGAATTCAATGTTGTTCAAGGACATTGCAAATAAATTTCAGAATGTGTTCCTTCATGCAACAGTCATATATAAAATGCACTTTTACAGTATCTGCCAGTTGCCATCCTGACATTTCACTTCACTGTCTAAGCATATTGCTAGCATCAAAGGCTGGAAGGCTAAAAAGGACCACTACAACTGTCAAGTCTGATCCACTGACCAGGAGAACTTTATGCATTTGCCATTGGAATGGGCTGCCCAGGGAGGTGGTGGGGACACCGCACAAACGCAGTTTAGAAAATGCACTCATTCCCCTCATAAGTCCAGCCAGGAATGGCCTAGGCTGGAATAGCATACACCATTTTGCATCATTCCAGGAACCTTACATATTGGTAAAAGAAACTTTCTCCTAGCTCCTTTCCTTCAAGAAGTTTCCTTCAAGAAGTTCAAGAAAAGCCTGGATGAGGCACTTAGTGCCATGGTCTGGTTGACTGGTTAGGGCTGGGTGCTAGGTTGGACTGGATGATCTTGGAGGTCTCTTCCAACATGGTTGATTCTATGATTCTATGTTCATTGAATGGGTTCATAAGGATCCATCAAGGTAGTCCCTGTTCTTCACAGGTTTACCTAAAAATCATATGACCATCCTGGTCGATTCTATTCTATTCTATGCCATTCTATTCTATGCAGTTATCCCATCAAAGGCTACACTGTAGGTAGAGCTCCAACGATCAATATTTCATCCACAGAACATATAGCACTTACCAGTTCCACCAGTGGTCTAGCAGAAAATCCTGACATCACTAGATCTGATCATTTTCTAACATAAGATAATGCTTACTTTCAGAATAGGACTCAGATCTAGGCCTTTTGACAAAAATCATGCTATTAATATGAAATTAGCTGATTTGCTCTTGAGAATTTAAATTCCATGCCCAAGTAGATACTACATTAGAGTAATTACACTTCCAAGTTAAAAAAGAAATGTATGGCAGGATCCTCAACCCCTGGGATGATATATAGTCCTCATATAAAAAA
Source organism: Tricholaema leucomelas (assembly GCA_013400475.1). NCBI lineage: Eukaryota > Metazoa > Chordata > Aves > Piciformes > Lybiidae > Tricholaema lacrymosa > Tricholaema leucomelas. The sequence goes on from WAAF01013413.1 coordinate 91,732, forward strand.
GCAAAGGCCACCTCTAGATTCAAACATTTGGCTATATCTAAGTATTTGAATGGAAGACTCCAGAGATTTGATATTGCCTTGAAGGTGGGAGGATAGAATGAACAACAGATTGTGATTCATCCAACTTCTTGAAATATTTTCATCTTCATCATTTTAAGTCCTAGGTCAGATGTTCAATTCAAATTCTACCCATCTACTGTAGAGATAAGCTATGCTGACTGTTCCTTACATGTCTATGCTACAAAGAATATGAGATATGTGAGCATGTTTTACAGTGTGTGTCACATAGCATCACAGAATGTCTTGAAGAGGAAGGGATGCATAAGATCAGGAGGTGGTGGAGTTGCCATCCCTGGAGGTGTTCAAGAAAAGCCTGGTCGAGGCACTTAGTGACATGGTCTGATTGACTGGATAGGGCTGGGTGCTAGGCTGGAGTGGATGATCTTGGAGGTCTCTTCCAACCTGGTTGATTCTATGATTCTGTGATCACTGAGTCAATTAGAATGGGCTCATAAGGATCCATCAAGGTAGTCCCTGTTCCTCACAGGACATTAATCCTATGACCAATCATTGTCCAGATATTCCTTGAACTCTAATAGGCATTATGGTGTGACTACTTCCCTGGGGAGCCTGTTCTCATGACCAGCCACACTCTCACTCTCAGTGACAAACCATTTCCCAATGTCCAACCTAAATTTACCCTGACACAGCTTCAATCCATTCCACAGGACACTCCTTTGAAAGCCACTATAACACTGTGCTTGCTTAGTTTTCTTTAAATCATAGAATCATAGCCCTTGTCCTGGGAAAGAGAAAAGGTCAAGTTACACAACATATAGTAGAGCATGCATGGGTTTAAACTGGCAGAGGGGAGATTCAAACTAGATGCTAGGAAAGGGTTTTTTCCAGTGAGGGTGGTGAGACACTGGCACAGGTCGCCCAGGGAGGTTGTGGCTGCTCCCTCCCTGGAGGTATTCAAGGCCAGGTTGGATGAGACCTTGAGCAACCTGTTCTAGTGGGAACCCTATGGAAGGGGGTTGGAACTGAATGATCTTTGAAGTCCCTTCCAACCTAAACCAGTCTATGATTCTATGCATCCTGAGCTCTCAATGTAGATCTTTCTAAGTCATGTCATTCTGTGAGTAATCACTTACTTAAATGGTGGGAATGGTTCAAAGTTTACAAGGTTTTGATACCTCAAAAGTTACTTGCTTTTGTCCTGGTAGGGCATAAATCCTGCCGGGCAGGTTTAACCCTGGCTCTCCTCCTTGGGGCTTGCAGGGATCCGGGAGCGAGTAGATGAGCAAACAACAAGGGTTTCGCCCCAGTAAAGCCCGGAGGGCTTACGGGTTGGAATTGATGATCTATGAGGTCTCTTCCAACCTTGGTGGTGGTGTTGATACTGTGCTAGGAGGGCTTAGCACCTCGTGTCAGGTGTCTTGTGTTGCCTTCAAGGTGCATGCATAATTAAAGAGGCTGGAAGGTTTGAATTCATTGGCGAGAACAATGGTGCTAGTGCCTATTGGCCAGTTTGGTTTCAAAATCGAGTATATAAAGGGGGATGACCTCAAAACGCTGCATTTCCACAGCAGCTTTTCTAAGGTCTGCCTTTTTACTTTAGCCTTTCTGCACCGTGCCGTTGTTTGCAGGGAGCCTCTCCTCGTTTGCGGCTCGTTAACAGCGGCCACGTGTGTGCAGCTCCCACCAGTGGCTCAGCAGCATCTCCTTCCTCCTCTGCCTCAAACATTTGTATTTCGCCCCGGGATCAGCGCGAGTGTGAAAGCGTCTTTCATACAGGAGGCTTACTCAAGGACCAAAGGCATCGTGAGTATATGCTGGAGTGAATGCCAAGGCTCCATTAATTACACACAATGTTCTTAATAGAATAGAATCAACCAGGTTGGAAGAGATCTCCAAGATCATCCAGTCCAACCTAAGTATAGTTAGAATTTTTTTTTTCCTGTTTTTGTATTACCTTTTCCAAGTTCTGATTGTTTAAACTGTTTAATTCTGAGCAGTTGCTTCCTGTTGACTGAAAATCTAAAGAACCTCAGGGGTTTTTCCTGTTTTTTTAATATTAATAATACAATTTAATGTTCATACAGAAATAGTCATAACTCATAACCTATTATTAATTTCTTCCTTGTTCAGTCACTTAGAATCATAGAATCAACCAGGCTCTGCCTCAAACATTTGTATTTCGCCCCGGGATCAGCGCGAGTGTGAAAGCGTCTTTCATACAGGAGGCTTACTCAAGGACCAAAGGCATCGTGAGTATATGCTGGAGTGAATGCCAAGGCTCCATTAATTACACACAATGTTCTTAATAGAATAGAATCAACCAGGTTGGAAGAGATCTCCAAGATCATCCAGTCCAACCTAAGTATAGTTAGAATTTTTTTTTTCCTGTTTTTTGTATTACCTTTTCCAAGTTCTGATTGTTTAAACTGTTTAATTCTGAGCAGTTGCTTCCTGTTGACTGAAAATCTAAAGAACCTCAGGGGTTTTTCCTGTTTTTTTAATATTAATAATACAATTTAATGTTCATACAGAAATAGTCATAACTCATAACCTATTATTAATTTCTTCCTTGTTCAGTCACTTAGAATCATAGAATCAACCAGGTTGGAAGAGACCTCCAACATCATCCAGTCCAACCTAGCACCCAGCCCTGTCTAATTAACTAGACCATGGCACTAAGTGCCTCATCCAGGCTTTTCTTCAACACCTCCAGGGACAGCAGCTCCACCACCTCCCTGGGCAGCCCATTCCAATGCCAATCACTCTCTCTGGGAAGAACTTCCTCCTAACATCCAGCCTATACTTCCCCCAGGAGCAGTACTTTTTGTATTAGTTAATTTGACAAAAGCTAAACATATGATAGGAGCCAACATAAGGCACATTAGGAAACCTGGATAAAAAGGGGCCACTTCATCCTGAAGAGTAAAAACAACAAACCACAGGAAATAACCTTGCAGTTTGTAGTCACTGGTAAAACAATGCATAGGATGTTGTCTTCTTTGAAGTACTGCTAATGCTGCCCAGCATATGACAGTTTTGCTGTTCATGTAGTCACGTCCACACTGAACACTGCTGCTGCAGCCTGACAGCTCATATCCCTGCCCTCTGCCCTATTATCACTGAGGCACCCAAGTGCCATTACTATGACCCTAGCCCACAGCAAGCTTTAGTCCATTTATAGTTTTAATGCTTCCAGAATTAGCATAATTAGAATGTAATTTCAGGCTTGTTTGTTGTCTCTGTGTTTTAACACCTGGGTATCATCAACAAAGTAGGAAAACAATCAACCTCTTTCAGATGGGTCTTCTCCACACTTCAGCTCTGTTACCAAAGTACCATTTAGTCTGAAATGCATTCAGACTGCCAGCAAACCATTGAGGAAAATCATTGGAATGGGCTGCCCAGGGAGGTGGTGGAGTCACCATCCCTGGAGGTGTTCGAAAAGACTTGATGAGGCACTTAGTGCCATGGTCTGGTTGATTGGATGGGGCTGGGTGATAAGAAGCTGGACTGCATGAGCTTGGAGGTCTCTTCCAACCTGGTTGATTCTATGACCATTGGTGTTGTCCTAAATAACACTATATGCTATGGCATATGTCTGGATTTTCTGTTGCAGTGTTAGAGGTAGCACAGCACTGAGCTCATAACCTTTCCAAGTTCTCTTCATGCGGCACACCCCAGTAAAACACTGGCAGCAGCTTAGTGAGATAAAATGTTTTAAATAGCTGAAACATCAGCCATACTCTTTCCCTTCCTCTGTCTTAACACCCCCACTACTGCTTCCCATCTTACTGATCTGCTGGCACATCCTGATGCCCTTTATATTTTCTCATCATACCTTGAGTCATGACCAGCTTGACTCTAAAACAGCTCATAAGGAAAGAAGGCTCAAATCTCTTCTCCATGGCTTAAAGAACCTTACAGAACAACTGGATTTATTTTGTCTGCTCATGTTACAAAATTTATCACATTATTTGGCAATCATGAAGCAATCCTGCAGCAGACACTGTACAACTCCAAATTCCTTACATCTAATTGATTTTTATATTGCTGCAGGCTAGTAATACTCAGAGAGCTTATGGAAACCCCAAGTGAGGATTTCTTTTTAGCACTTCATGCAGGTACCTCTTGGGCTCTAGTGCTGATCACATCCAGCTCTGCTCTTGTTCAATTTGTTCCCACCATTTCTTCAGCAATATTGACATAGCTATACTTGCCCAGACAGACCAGGGGAGAGTAACCTAGCAAAGACAAAAACATTAGTCAGAATGAATGCTTTGAACCAGTTCATTCCATGTTGACACAGAAGGAATGATATAACTCAGGGAGCTGCTCCAGCCACCACTGTTGTAGAGAGAAATGCCTCTGAGCAACACTGTACACTCAAAGCAAACACAAAGATCTTCTGTCTGGCCAGTGCCATTTTTAGTACTGAGAGTAACAGAAAAGGTGAGAAACTGTTGTCCTTTTGCATTGCACTCACACCATCCTTATACAGGGTTCATCAGCTGAGAATCATAGCCAAGGGGGTTGGTCTCTTCTCCAGGCAACCAGCAACAGAACAAGGGGACACAGTCTCAAGTTGTACCAGGGAAGGTATAGGCTGGATGTTAGGAGGAAGTTGTTGGCAGAGAGAGTGTTTGGCATTGGAATGGTCTGCCCAGGAAGGTGGTGGAGTCGCCATCCCTGGAGGTGTTGGAGAAAAGCCTGGATGAGGCACTTTAGTGCTATGGTCTGGTTGATTGGCTAGGGTTGGGTGCTAGGTTGGACTGGATGATCTTGGAGGTCTCTTCCAACCTGGTTGATTCTATGACAGTGTCTACTGACTTCTGGAAATGGTATTTTTGCCTTTGTAAGAAAGCAGCAGGTTATAGTATTCTTTCATATGAGCTTGAGTGAATATGTATATGAAGGAAAGACAAATATAATTTAATTACTGTTGGAGTCTCTCTTCAGGTTACCATTTTATTATGCAGGTTTTCTTTTATTTCCCCAAAGAGAAAAAAAAGTATTGAAGCCTGTACCCCAAATAAACCATTTCATTTAAAAGAGAGGAAGTATTTCAATGGCTGCTTGAATTAAATACAAGAACTAACAGGTTTTATTATTATAAAGTGAACAAAAATTACAATATACACATAAATGAAAGCATTATTTTAGTTACCTTCCTCTGTCACAAAGCCATGAACTCCAAATTAATATCTTCACTGAAGCTACATTGGGGGAAAAAAATGAGTTTTGACTACATGGGGAAAAAAAGAACTTCACAATGTGACCTATAGTTTTTTTTCTGAAATATATTAATGGATGGCATGAGGATGCCAAGATTAAAGAGTAGTAACAAAACATTAGTAAGCACTTTTAATGTAATTAGATTTTTGATGTATTACAATTTTTAGCATGTAATTATTTTTGAAGGGACTGGAAAGCAATATTGGATCACACCCTTATGCAGCTTAGTTACTGAAGAACAAAATGTGACAATGGTTTTAAATGCTATTGCAGAATAATAGTGAGTTGTCCATCAGAGAAAATGATGACAAGAATTTTCTCCTCTGGTAATCACTCATAGTGATTACCTAATAAAAGGACAATCCTTGGTACTATAAGAACCTATGGTCAGTCCAGAATGTAAGCAAGTGTTGGAATGTGCTCTATAAAGCATCTCAGCTTGCAAGTGACCTTGAATCTCTGTTTCCTTATTACTGGAGGCTGAGATTGTTCCATGGCTACATTCCCAGTTTGCATCAAGGGGCTGCTGGTAACATCAATCTTAAACACTGGTCTTTAAAACAATTTTTGATGTTAGTCTTGAACAGGTCTAATAATTTTGCTTAATCACCTCCTATTTCTACACAAAAACTGGGATCCAGGCTGACTTTTAATTTTTCATTCTGGTGAAATCCAGCCACAGGCTTTCTGTCTGCCATCAAATATCTGGAATTACAATTAGATAAAATATGTCAGATGCCCTGTGACACCCAATCATCTTTATTGTACAGAAGTTCACTTTCAGCTTAGAGTAGAATAAATTCCATTTGACTCAGAGGTCAGTACTTGGCAAGAAAAATGAGAACTGGATCATTTGCATGTTCTGATATGCAAAATGGATGCATCTAATTTGCATTATTTGTCTCCTAATGAGAATGACCTTTTCTGCTGATGGGAAAAGCAATTGAACTTGGGCATGTGAAAGTTATGGAGGAGTAGGGAATTCCAAACCTCCAACGAATCAGGTTGACTTCTTTTGTGAATTAAAAACAAATCAAGGTCATATTGAAGCCTAAATCCCAGTGCTCTTTCCTCTTTAAGGACACCCAGGTTAAGCTTGGTATCAGAATTCTACTACTCAGATATATCTCTAATAACACTTCTTGCCTAGGACCTTTCCTCCTTCCCCATCCTTTACAAAGAACATAGAATCAACCAGGTGGGAAGAGACCTCCCAGCTCATCCAGTCCAACCTATCACCAATCCCTGTCCAATCAACTAGACCATGGCACTAAGTGCCTCATCCACATCTAACATTTCTCCCACCACTAATGTGGCTCAAGTTAATGCCATAACATCTTTATCATTATTTTACACAACAAAGTTTAAAGCTACAAAAATTAGAGATCGATTTGCCCAAGGCCACAAAGAGGATGATACTCTATTAGAACTGGAACTCAGCTGCATCTGGTCTTTGGTCCTGTGTTCAAACACTTCAGATCAAGTTTCTTTCCATTTCAGTTTCAATATTGAAAGAAGCTGTGATCAGTTTCCAAAGCAGCATTAGGATTACGTAGCCTATGGTGTTCTATTTCTGTGAATGCCAGAGAAGGAAAGGAGTCCTGCATAAGGGCAGCTCACCTGTAGACAGGTAATAGCACCATTATTGCCCTGTAATACTACACTTAATACTGGGGGGAGAATATATATATATAATTATAGAATCAACCGGGTTGGGAGAGACCTCCAAGACCATCCAGTCCAACCTAGCCCTAGCCACCAACTAGACCATGGCACTAAGTGCCTTACCTATTGTGGCCAGCAGGACAAGGGAGGTTATTCTGCCTTTGTACTCAGCACTGGTCAAGCCACACCTTGAGTGCTGCATCCAGGTCTGGGCCACTCAATTCAAGAGAGATGTTGAGATACTGGAATGTGTCCAGAGAAGGGCAACGAAACTGGTGAGGGGCCTGGAGCACAGCCCTGAGAGGAGAGGCTGAGGGAGCTGGGGGTGTGCAGTCTGCAGAAGAGGAAGCTCAGGGGTGACCTCATTGCTGTCTACAACTACCTGAAGGGAGGTTGTAGCTGGGTGGGGTTGGTCTCTTCTCCCAGGCAAGCAGCAACAACAGTCAAATTGTGAGTATGCTTCTCTTCCTTTCAAGTTTACTCTCATCTCCAGACGTCAAAACAAGCCAGTAATATCATTACATAGGTCATAGAACTAGAAACACTCACTCAGGATTAATTAAAGGGCTAGGAATTCAAACAAGTATCTTGGCATAGCTTATAAGGAAGAGCGTAGTTGTTTATTCTTCTTTTTGTTTCTTTTTTCATTACAGTGCTGCAGAAGTTCCCCACAAGGGATCAGGGCCCCATACTGTGAGGATTTATTTAAACACTTAATGAAAATATGGCACCTGCAGTTAAGAATTTACAACTGCAATTACAACATGAAGAATAAAACTGTCTCTTCAGATGATTTCTGTAATCATAATATTCTAAATGATGTAACATATACCTCATTTTAAGTGTGGAGTTTCATATGGGTAGTGCAATGGGCTGCTGCAAGCCTGACACTGTTGCTCTGAAAATCCATCCAGACAAATCTGAGTTGTCCTAAAAACAGACATCTTACCTCTGCCACCAGTAAGCATGGAGGAAATTTCTACCAAGAAAAGGGATTTTGAAGCTGTACAGAACCAGCCAGCTCACTGGGCATACACATCCATACCCAGTCATTTAGAGCTTTGTTCTTAATGTTAGCTTACTTGTTGGTATGCTGCCTGTCACAAAATTATTTATGGGAGCAAAATACCAAACCTTTTCATGAGAAAGAATGTAATTGCACAAAGAGCTTTTGTAATTGTTCCTGTTTTCACCTCTGTTTCAAAACATATTTCTTATTTGGCACCAGTGCCAAGTGTTCACAGATTGAACAGGACCTGTTAGAGTTGTTTGTTAGAGTAATGAATTCTCCTTTAAAGCAGCATAGGAAATAACTGTCCTACCAGCAGGGTAACCTAACAATAACTTTTGTAATCCCCTAATGGTGTTAATTTCATAATTGATTTAGTATAATCTTGGGGACATGGTCTCAAGTTGTGCAGGGGGAGGTGCTAGGTTGGACTGGATGATCTTGGAGGTCTCTTCCAACCTGGTTGATTCTATGATATTTCCTTTCTATCAGCCCTAGCCAATCAACCAGACCATGGCACTAAGTGCCCCAGCCGGTCTTTTCTTGAACACCTCCAGGGACAGTGACTCCACCACCTCCCTGGGCAGCCCATTCCAATGCCAATCACTCTCTCTGCCAACAACTTCCTCCTAACATCCAGCCTAGACCTCCCCTGGCACAGCTTGAGGCTGTGTCCCCTTGTTCTGTTGCTGCTTGCCTGGCAGAAGAGACCAACCTCACCTGGCTACAGCCTCCCTTCAGGTAGTTGTAGACAGCAATGAGCTCTGCCCTGAGCTTCCTCTTCTACAGGCTGCACACCCCCAGCTCCCTCAGCCTCTCCTCACAGGGCTGTGCTCCAGGCCCCTCACCAGCCTTGATGCCTTTCTCTGGACACCTTCCAGCACCTCAACATCTCTCTTGAATTGAGGAGCCCAGAACTGGACACAACACTCAAGGTATGGCCTGAGCAGTGCTGAGTACAGGGGAAGAAGAACCTCCCTCGTCCTGCTGGCCACACTGCTCCTGAACCAGGCCAGGATGCCATTGGCTCTCCTGCCCACCTGGGCACACTGCTGACACATCTTCAGCTGCTCTCTACCATCACCCCCAGGTACCTCTCTGCCTGGCTGCTCTCAGCCACTCTGTCCCCAGCCTGTGGCACTGCTTGTGGTTGTTGTGGCCAAAGTGCAGAACCCTGCACTTGTCCTTGTTCAATCTCATCCCATTGGCCTCTGCCCACCCATGCAGCCTGGCCAGGTCCCTCTGCAGGGCTCTCAGACCCTCCAACAGCTCCACACCTGCTCCTAGCTTGGTGTCATCTGCAAACTTACTGATGCTGGACTCAATCCCCTGGTCCAGATCATCAATAAAGATATTGAACATATCTTACAATAGAATGATAGTTGGTATGTTAAAGCTAAGCAATTAGCAACAAGGGAGAAAGAGGGAAAAGAAAATGTCTCTTGTTGAATATTTGTGGGGGGTTGATGAAATCTGCCTTATAAATGACAACATAATGGAAGTGTTCCTTGGGTAAGGTCAGTGTTCAGCGTTGTCTTCCACAGAGATGTACGTTTCTTGGCACAGAAACTTTTGATTATATAAATTTCATATAGGAAATGCAAAGTGCCAAAATGGGAGACTTTGATCAATGATGCCATCCTGATTTATAATTGTGGTGGGCTTTTTTTTAACTGTGGTGTGCACAAAGCACTGATTTAAAAGCTCATTTTAGTTGCAACCTACCCCTTCCTTTTAATAACAAGAAAGTCATCTGATTACATTTTTTCAGTCATCTTTGTGTCACATATTGGATAATCTCCTTGTAGTTTAAAACTAAAGCTGCTAATGGATTGGGGAAATGGGTTCTGCTTTCACCCAGCAGATCTGTCTTTTTTATGCTTGTCTTTCGGGTCATTTATCTAAATAATAGCCTGTAGTACCCATTCCTTCCTTCCAATGAACTAAAAGATATTAATGATTAAAATCAGGGCATACACATCTTCTCCCCACTCTAGTTCTGGGCCCCCCAGTTTAGAAGGGACATTGAAATCCTTGAGCGTGTCCAGAGAAGGACAACGAGGCTGGTGAGAGGCCTCGAGCACAGCCCTACGAGGAGAGGCTGAGGGAGCTGGGGTTGTTTAGCCTGGAGAAGAGGAGGCTCAGGGGTGACCTTATTGCTGTCTACAACTACCTGAGGGGTGGTTGTAGCCAGGAGGAGGTTGCTCTCTTCTATCAGGCAGCCAGCACCAGAACAAGAGGACACAGCCTCAGGCTGCGCCAGGGGAAATTTAGGCTTGAGGTGAGGAGAAAGTTCTTCAGTGAGAGAGTCATTGGCTACTGGAATGGGCTGCCCAGGGAGGTGGTGGAGTCGCCGTCCCTGGAGCTGTTCAAGGCAGGATTGGACGTGGCACTTGGTGCCATGGTCTAGCCTTGAGCTCTGTGGTGAAGGGTTGGACTTGGTGATCTGTGAGGTCTCTTCCAACCCTGATGATACTATGATACTACTATGATACTATGATAGTTTTGCCAACTGAGGTTACCACTTTCAGCTGCTGCTTTTTTGGGGGGAGAGGGGGAGCTGCTGACATTCCCTTGTGTTTCCTTGCAGAGCTACTGGTGTGGTTGCTTCCTAAATTGTTTTAATCAAAACAGATTAAGTAGATTCCTTGACATCATCAGTCAGCACGAACTGAAAGGATGTAGAATCATAATATCTTTTCAGTTGGAAAAGACCTTCAAGATCATCAAGTCCAATCATTATCTAACAGAACAAGAGGACACAGCCTTAAGCTGTGCCAGGGCAGGTTCAGGCTGGATGTTAGGGAGTTCTTCACAGAAAGAGATTAGCATTGGGATGGGCTGCCTGGGGAGGTGGTGGAGTCACCGTTCCTGGAGGTGTTTAAAAGGAGCCTGGATGAGGCACTTAGTGCTAGGGTCTAATTCATCAGAAGGATTAGGTGATAAGTTGGACTTGATGATCTCAGAGGTCTCTTCTAACTTGGTTCATTCTGTGTGAACTCTCCCAAGTTTGGTGCTAATCCATGTACCTTAGCACCACATTTCAGCATTGTTTAAATGCCAGCAGGGTTGCTGATTCAACTATCTTCCATTCTAGTGCTTGAAAACCCTTTCAGAGAAGAAGTTTGTTCAGCTGCCCAACCTAAACCTCCTCTGGTGCAACTTGTGGCCAATTCCTTTTCTCTCTAGAAACAAATAAGATGAGAGACAAACACCCACCTTGCCACAGCCTCTTTTCAGATAAAGAGCAAGGAGGTCTCCCCTGAGACTCCTTTTCTCCAGGCTGAACAATCTCAGTTCCCTCAGCTGCTCTCCACTGATCTTGCTTCTGACACTGATCTCAGTCACCAAAAAAAAGCAATTGTATGAACAAATGAGCAAACATCTTTCAGTCAGTAAATCTGTTGTGACAGCCCTAGAAAAGAGGCAGTAACAAGCCCCCTCAAGGGAAGGTTCTGTGGAGTAGCAACTTCTTTAGCAGGCTAAGCTGGAGGTGCAGGAGGATACATTTGCATGGCTTTAGTCTCCAGAATGATAGGAGATATCTAATTTTTGTACTAAAACAGCACAGAGAAGATAAATGACCAGGCCCAAGGTCAGGAACTAAGATTGTGGAAACGGTGGGAGTAGGTGCCAGGACAGATATTTTTGTAGAGTTATTTGTTCAGTTTTTATCTTGCCTGGCTGAAAGTGCGTAAGGACTGAGCTTTCAGAAGCTGCTTAGCACATACCCTCTGGAAACATCAGGAAGATTGTGAACAACAGGGATATGTCTCTAAAACACTAAGGAAATTACTTGCCTCACCTACTGACACACTGTGAATAGATGGGAGTGAAGCACATTTGAAGGGCCCACAACATCATATTTCATACTGCCTTGAGCCTTTGGAAAATGCTTCCTGGAGAAGTGTCCTTCCACAACCAATCTCTTCCAGCAGATCAAACTTCAGCTCTGCTGATCCCAGTGGTAACAGTATAACACGGTGGGAAAGCAGTACTTCAAATAGATGCATCTGGGGACAAACAGATGCAAATAGGAGACAGTCTCAAGTTGTGCCAGGCAAGGTCTAGGCTGGATACTAGGAGGAAGGTCTTCACAGAGAGAGTGATTGGCATTGGAATGGGCTGCTCAGGGAGGTGGTGGAGTTGCTGCCCCTGGAGGTGTTGAAGAAAAGCCTGGATGGGGCACTTAGTGCCATGGTCTGGTTGATTGGATAGGGCTGGGTGCTAGGTTGGATGGAATGATCTTGGAAGTCTCTTCCAACCTATTTCATTCTATGATTCTTTGTTCTGCTAGAGACTCACAACAGAATCTTCAAGTAACTTGCACTGTTCTGAGGCTCTGATTACTTAGAATAAACTCATTCTGGCACAGTCAAGAAAGGCTTTGGAGGTGAAGAATTTCTTACACAAATCAAGCTGTTTTCTCCATTGATAAGAACAAAGAATGGCGTCATGATCTCAGTCTAAAAGTGTTTCTGGTGCTGCTTTGATGTTTCCCGTGGTGATAAATAGCATGATAGTCTCAATATCTGCAAATTACAAGAGCCAGAATCTACCTATGTGTTTTGTGCAGTCACTAAATCACAGTTTCATAGCTTGTGGGAGGTGTCCAGGAGACAATAGCAAACAGGCATCTCGTTCTGCTGAGGGGAGAAATAGGAAAGGAAATCTGTTAGCAAAGATTATCTCGGCAGGAAGCAAAAATGCACTGAAGCAACAATTCTATATGGACTTTCATTTCCAGTGAATCAAGCCATTATGTTCAACTCCTTTTTAAATGTGAAACCTGCCCTTGTGGCTTGTTCTCTGCTGTGGGATCACTGTCAAAACAAGGAACAATTACAGAATGTTCCCTCGGTGCAGAATTCTTATTTGGTGACACCCATATGACGCAGAGATCTAAATGTGGCACTTGTGAAATGGAAACAACACAGGAAAGTTGGGAGAGTAGCTGACAGGATTTTCTAATTATTCACATTTTAGGTTTTAAGAAAAACCTATTTACCAAGTACTTGAAGCCAGATTCTTTCCTGTAAAATGACAGACCACAATATTCTAGAGTACTACCTGAAATATTTCTTGTGATGTGTTTACTTAGATGTGACATCACTAGAATTGAATCATAAAATCAACCAGGTTGGAAGAGACCTCCAAGCTCATCCAGTCCAACCTAGCACCCAGCCCTAGCCAATCAACCAGACCACAGCACTAAGTGCTTCAGCCAGGCTTTGCTTCAACACCTCCAGGGATGGTGACTCCACCACCTCCCTGGGCAGCCCATTCCAATGCCAATCACTCTCTCTGCCAGCAACTTCCTCCTAACATCCAGCCTAGACCTCCCCCGGTACAACTTGAGACTGTGTCCCCTTGTTCTGTTGCTGCTTGTCTGGCAGAAGAGCCCAACCCCACCTGGCTACAGCCTCCCTTCAGGTAGTTGTAGACAGCAATGAGGTCACCTCTGAGCCTCCTCTTCTGCAGGCTGCACACCCCCAGCTCCCTCAGCCTCTCCTCTCAGGGCTGTGCTCCAGGCCCCTCACCAGCCTTGTTGCCCTTCTCTGGACACGTTCCAGTGCCTCAACATCTCTCTTAAATTGAGTGACCTAGAACTGGATACAGCACTCAAGGTGTGGCCTGAGCAGTGCTGAGTACAGGGGCAGAATGTTGAAGCAGTCTATTAAATGGGCTGATATTTCTTTCAGCATTACACTTCCTTGCTGATTCTATTTTGCCTGAATCACTGCTTTCATTTTTAGATAGTATTTTTTTACTTTACCAACAGCTGATAATAATACTATTTGCATATTTTTTGCTTATTTTTCTCCCAAATTTGGGATTATGGAGTTCAGCAAAACACGTGCTTGCCACATTTTGCTCTGTGGCATGAAGTACTGAAGAAGGCAAATGTTCATAGAATCATAGAATCGTTTAGGTTGAAAAGGACCTCAAGGATCATCCAACTCCAACCCCCTGCCATAGGCAGGGACACCTCCCACTAGAGCAGGCTGCTCAAGGCCTCATCCAGCCTGGCTTTAAACGCCTCCAGGGAGGAAGCATCCACAACCTCCCTGGGCAACCTGTTCCAGTGTCTCACCACCCTCACTGTAAAGAACTTCCTCCTAATATCCAGTCTAAATCTCCCCTCTTCCAGCTTAAACCCATTCCCCCTCGTCCTGACATTCCCAGACCTTGTCAATAGTCCCTCCCCAGCCTTCCTGTAGGCTCCCTTCAGATACTGGAAAGCCACTCTAAGGTCTCCTCCAAGCCTTCTCTTCTCCAGGCTGCAGAGCCCCAACTCTCTCAGCCTGTCCTCATAGCAGAGTTGCTGCAGCCCTCTGAGCATCTTCGTGGCTCTCCTCTGGACCCGCTCCAGCAGTTCCATGTCCTTCTTGTATTGGGGGCTCCAGAACTGCACACAGAACTGCACACAGTACTCCAGGTGGGGTCTGTTGATATTGAGCCTGTGAGAAGATACATAAAATTTCCCACTATTGGAAAGCTCTGA